>JABMCL010000954.1:227500-235000 GCA_018857735.1 Alviniconcha marisindica | reverse complement strand
TGTTGATAAACACTTTCTAGCAGAGAAGCAGCGGCAATAATTATCAGCATTGCTATGCAGCCTTACCATTATAAATGGAACGCTTTCCTCTTGTATTGAGCTGGCTGTGACTACAGTGTTTTGTGTTCAAACCTGTGACGCAGTCAGCTGTTTTACGTAAATACTATAGTGAGCTGTAAGCGACTTGTGTTAAAACTGGAATTGTTATTTAAATAAAGAAAAAGTAATTTTTTAACGTCTGATTCGTCCCGAGGGGACCCAAACTCCTGGCATTGGTTTACGACATCCTTCCTCCAACCACTGCCGTACTGGTCTCGAAAAACTGTCAGATAACGGACACATCCATTCGCCCATCCCTAATAAGCCTTGCGATTTTTGTGGACGTAAAGCACAAAAGGAAGAAGAAGAAGAATTCCACACAGTGAGCCGGTTTGGCCTAGCGGTAAGGCGTTAGGCTGGTAAGCGGAAGGACCTCGGTTCGACACCGCTTCGGCTCTCCTTTCTCTTCAAAAAGGTTGTGGTTTGTGGACACCATCTTGTGACTTTGTCCATCACTTCCTACTGAAACATTAAAATGGCTCTCATCGATGCCCATCTTAATTCAGGAATCATTCTGGTGGTGACAGTGTAGCGATAGGTATATAATCTCCCTCTTCCCCCATCTCCATACCCCCTTCACCCCCTTCTCCCCGTCCCTAATAAGCCGTACGGTTTCTGTGGACGTTAAGCACAATGTTTACTTACTTTAATTCCACACACTTTAAGAGTAAACAAAAACAACCGTAACACCACACTGTGTTAAAGGTTTTCGGTTTTCGTGAAATCTTTCTCGGTGAACTTATAGTGCAGAATGTTGGGCGTCACAAATACATACATGGTTTTGTTGCCTCTGACGTTTTGACAACAATTTGGGCAGGGCTCACATAGTGTAAATGTCTGTGTGATTATCAATTTATCTATAGGTAGCACTCAGATAAGCATATTGCTTTTGTGTTTCCTGTACTTATTTGTTGAGCTTATGATTACGATGAATGAATTAAAAAAATGTTTAAACCAAATACATACAATACATAAACACATGTGCAATTAAATGTAACCCAGTTCATTACCTCGCTCTATCTATGTCTCTGACTCTGTCTGTCTGTCTGTCTGTCTGTCTCTCTGTCTCTCTGTGGCTGCAGAATGCTAGGCATAAAATAAAATACGTAACACTTACGTATTTAAAATAATTACAATTTTAATAGACACTTTAGACCTTTATGACATGTATGACATGTATCACAAAAGAGGCATTTAAGCAGCACGGTTATGTAAGTGTCGTCACAAATACAGGTAGCTAATTGTGCTACGAATCACTGACTGGTAAAAGTACAGCCTTGGTTCGGATTTACCTAGTGCTGGCACGCTAACTGTTGGCAATCAGTCTGCTCATTTTTGGGGCTCAGCCAGATGTTTATGCAACCACACTCTTGCACACCCGTACTCACGCACACACGTACGCACACTCACCCACACGAATGCACGCGCGCGTAGACACATACATTTTTCGATGCACGCACGCACGCACACATACACACACACACATACACACACACACACACACACACACACACACACACACACACACAGCACACACACACACACACACACACACACACACAGACAGACAGACAGACAGACAGACAGACAGACACACACACACACACACACACACACACACACACACACACACACACACACACACACACACACACACACACACACACACACACACACACTTGCACGCGTACACTAACATACACAGGCGCGTAGACTTACGAACCTCTACGAAAACACTCGCGCGCGCACGCACACACACACACACACACACACACACGCACGCACGCACGCACGCACGCACGCACGCACGCACGCACGCACACACACACACACACACACATCCCGCTGTAATCCTACCCCGGTCCAACAATCACCCCCTCCCCGCCACCCCTTCTTTCTACCTCACTCACCCCAAAACTCAGGGCTAGTCAGCTTCTCACCCACACACCCCTCGCCCTCTCAGTCTCACAGAACTAGTGATAGTGATTGCGAGATCGACTTGTGATTCGGCGGCTAAGTTTCGCCGCGATACGGTTCCCGCGGCTGACCTGGGTTTAAATATTAAGTAACTGAACCCAGAGCTCTCATTCACAGTCTTTTAGCGCCGCCACAACACCCCCTACCCACCCTCCGCCTCCTCCTCTCATTCACAGTCTTTTAGCGCCGCCACAACACCCCCTACCCACTCTCCGCCTCCTCCTCCACCACCACCACCCCACCCCCACCTCCTCCACCGCCACCTCCCTGTCCGACTCACTGACATTCACGGTATGCTTAATTTGAATCATTATTTGAATCATTATAATCATAAATCGACTTTGAAGGCCATGTTCGAGTTCTTTGAGCCGATACTTCTTTCTCACAGGGGGCCTGTAAAACAAACAATATGCAGTCTGCCGATAAAATCGGACCATCATTACTGGAACTGGAAGCAGATCCATATCTGTTTGTTCTTCTCCTTGGACCCAGCTCACCCCTAAGCTGGCACGCATTTGAATCAGTAGCACTGTGAAGTACCGCGTGCACGTTCTGCAAAATGTGTCCGCACTGCCTAACCTTAAGCCTCTCTTTTTTTTCTTTTCTTTTTTCCCGTTTCGTGTCGTTCGCTGGAACGAACAGTAATGTTTTGACCCACAGCACGTGATGGCAGTTAATATAACGTAATGAGCGTTAAGCCAAGGATGGTATTAAGTACCACGTGAGCCTAGCACCCAAGGACCTGCCCCTGGCGCTCATGCGAGGTTTTGGGGTGTGAGTCTGGAACCACCCGGAACACCTTGTCCACAGCACTGAGCATTAATATTATAGTCCCGTACACACAGTGCTGCAGCGTTCATTTTGCTCGTGAAACACGTCAGCCGTTTGTGTTCGTTGAGAGTGTGATACAGCGAGGTGATTACGGCTTTGGAAATTTAGCTGTGATTTAAAAAGAAAGAAAAAAAGAAAGAAAAAAAATTGTCCCGGAGCTGCCTAGTTTTGTAAGTTTTTGTTTTTGTTTTTGGATCTTGCTTTTTCTTTTCTACTGTTTTTGTTTTTTCTTCCTTTCTTGAACTGATTCTTGTTTGGTGTTTTTGTCCTTTGCTTCAATATGTTCTTTTCTAATTCCTCTGCTTGACAGGACGTTAAAATCTAGTACTAACTTTTTTGTTCTTCTTCTTCCTATGCTTGGTGTCCTTGTTGTTATTTTGCATGTTTTCGCAGTTTTCTGTTCGTATTGTTGCGTTCTTGTTCTGCATGTTGTAGCTATTCTTGGACTTCATTTTTTTTGTCACTGTTATCACTGTGGAGCGTATTCCTTTGTTTGACACTCTTTCTACCTTTGTTTTTGTTTTGTTTTGTTTTGTTTTTCAACTGACGATGTACTAGTTTGAACATGTTATATATATATTTTTTGTTTGTTTCCGCATTGTGTTGTGATCAAATGTGTTTCGCGCTGATAAAACCGTCATCGTTGACTGGGCGTTAAAAACTTTTTTTTAAATTTGCAATTCTTGTGTCTGCATTTACTATTACTAGTAAACTAATACAGTAACAAACTACGGCAACCACGACAACTACCACAAGAACAACTGCTACTACATCTACTCGCTACTACTGCTAGTACTACTATTGCTAATGACTACCAGGTAAATTATGTAAGTGCCCGATCTCACCGGAATCCGAAGCGTTTTACGAAGCGCTACGCAGAAAAAGAACAGGTTAACAATCTTTGTGGCAATCAAATATTTTTTCAACCGGACTGCAAGAACAATCCCAATGCCCACAACTGCGGCCGTTGGACTGCAACGCTTCATTAGTTTGTTGTTGTGCGAAAAAAGGAGCCACAAAGGCCAAGGAAGAAACAACACGAAGCAGAACTAATCCTGCAAGTCTCGCAGTTACACAACCTCCGCGAGACTTCGCTACCTGGTAGTAAGCCGTTTTTATTGGTACCGGACTTAATTTAGTGTACTGAAGAAACGACTTCATGGGTGGATTCTCCTGGATTAATGGCTTCCTGTGTGCCGGGAGGCCGTACCCGCTTACACCCCCTGATTCATTTCTCCAGTCGCGGATCGCCCGAAATGTTGATTTCGAGAACGCGCTATGATTTTGTTTCTGGTTAGCTCGGTTATGGGGCCGTAAACCGAAACCAAGGGCCGGAGCGCGAGCGCTCTAAACAAGCACGACATGACACTTGCTGGAACGAGGATAGTATTTACTGCTCGCGAGAAATTAATTGCACGAGCGATGGGGCAAACAAGAAAAAAAGACCCCGCCCCCCTCCCCCCCAAAAAAAGAAAAAGAAAAAAGAAAAGAAATAAAAGACATTTGTAATTATTGCAGTTAACGCAGCCGCCGAGCTGTCGAAAAAGGGACAAGGTCACGCCTGACTGCTGTTTGTATTCCCTTGCACGCGATACTGCGATTATCTCTCAAACGTTAAGTGTTACGAATTAACCTTTCCGAGTTGCTGCATTCTTTTGCAATTTTTCAGGGGCTTTGCTTACTTAACCTCTTAACATCGCTGCGATTTTTTATGCGATTTTTCTTAGTTAAAAGAAGAAAAATAAAGAAAAAGTGACAGGTCTGCTGCGTACCGGTAGTAAATTGTAAACAGTACCTTACGGTGCATTCTCTGACTTAGTGACTATTTACTTTACTTTCGAGTGCCTTTTCACTCGACGAACCTCAGTTAACGACCGAGGCTTTGATACGAGTGTCGAACTGACACCGGGTTCAATATCATTACTTCTCTGAGGCTCGGTTTTTGAGAACTCGCTGAGGCGCGTAAGTTACTGTGAAAAGGTAACAAGTCTTTGGGGGTAAACGCGCGCGCCTCTGTAAGTATAACGCTTTACAACGTGCACACACCAGCGGTTATAGCGTCACGGGTAATAATCTTTGGCTGGGAATGGTACCTTCGGGAGCTTAGTAGGCTACTGAACACAAAACATTATAAATCAGATCGTGAGTTGGTGAGGTGGGGGGGAGCGGTGGGGGGGAGGAGAGGAAGGGAATGAGGGAATGGGTGGGTGTGTGGCGTTGGGTGGGTGGGAGGGGTGGGGGGGGGGGGGGGGGGAAGGCTGGAGTAGTGGGAAGTGTGGTGTAAGAAGAACCATTGCCTATTAATTGAGCCGAGCTATGCAGGCGGATCTCAGTCAGTGTGTGTTAGTGTCGCGCTTTGGACGTGACCGGAGTCCTTGCTGTGTCCTCCTAGCTCCCTTTCCCCACGCCGAACGATCGAGCGAGTCCCGGCGGCGAGGAGGTCCCACCCCGTGTGTGATGATACGATTGTGAGTATGACTGCCACATAATCCCTGCTTATTACAGCGTCGCTCCGAATCAGAAAGACGCGTATTGTACTAGACCGGTTAGTTTACTATGATGTACTATCTGGAACTTAGGTATTGATTATTGTGCTAGCGCTGAAGGTTCCTGGGTAGCGGGGAGCGGCGGCTAAGGCGTGAGATAGTCAACGGCGCCCAGGTGGTGTTGAGGAGGTCTTTGGGTGGTGGTGTTGTTATTAAATAAGTGACCAGGTTATCAATTAAGTCAATGTTTTTATCGTGATGACCGAACGTCAAAGCCTCGCATACCGCTATGCCAGTATACGATGGTCAGCCTTGCATATTTGCCGCGGTAAAGTATCTTGGTTGAAAATTTTGTTTCGACAAGGAAACGCTTACGTAAACGCCTATAATTATTACACACCGAAGGAAAAGTGAGCGTCAGAACTGAACGCTTACTTCGTTTCGCATTGCCGCTGTTATGTGTAGATGACAGTTTCCCGTTGACGGAATGGATTCTAAAAATAAAAAAAACGAAAAAAAAAAGATAAAAGAAAAACGAAAGTGAAGGTGGAAAATTGGATCACAGCCTGACAGCGGTGGATCTTTGGTCGCGAGATCGAAAGCGAGGCTGGGAAGTGCACACACACACACACACACACACACACACACACACACACACACACACACACACACACACACACACACACACACACACACACACACACACACACACAAAGCCGCCGGAGAGAGTCACGTGAAGAGGTTTCGTCGTCTGTTGCGCCGTAAGCGTATTTGTTCTAAGTCTCGCTTTAGTTCTCGGTTACCTTGGTTACCTCACCTCATGAATGTTTATAGGGAATGGTTCATAGCGCCGATGTCTCCCCCCCCCCCCCCCCCCCCCCCCCCCCCCACACACACTTTTTGTTTGTTTGTCGCTGAGTCAATAGGGCCGAAGTTATGGACATTTCCCACAAACAGCAGCTACGATTAAGGCTATAGAGTTTGGAGCTAGGGATCGATACTGGTTTTGAACGTCTGACTTACTCTGGGCTTGTACTGCCAGTTTGTGCTTTTTGACTGCGGAAAGGACAATTTGTGGGTGTTCTGCAAGCAAGTAGTTGTCACAGCTGAATGAGTGTTTTGTTTAGTCCCTTAGTTTTTGCGCCCTTTCAGCCACAGGCGCGCGACTTTAAATTGAGAAGTTAAAGGGTACCTCGCGCGAAGAGGCATCACGGGTCATATTGATAGGAATGGAACAAACAACAACAACAACGACGACGACGACGACAATGACAACCTCAAAGTCATTTTATCGGTCGGTTTATGGTCTAGTTTGTTTAAAAAAATCGACGTTTTGAAGTCCTGAAGACAGCCGTTCGTCCTACCAAAGTCTGTGAAGTCATGAAAGTTGAATGCTTGGAGTGATTGGCGACCGTGTACATCACGACTAAACTTGCACCTGCACTTCATTGATAAAGAGCTCACCAACATGGCTGCACCCAAAGCTATTAAAAACCAACAACTGTTTTATACATATTGACAGAGTTCAGTTCAGTTGAAGATAGTATCTATGCGCTCGGAAAAGCCCATATGCGCTCCACCCCGTCTCTCAGAAGTTTCCCCAATGTCGCCTTTGAAACGGTTCCAGTGTTCGTCTGATTGACGATGGCCAACAAACTCACGAAACCTGCAGATGGAAATCCTTGAATATTTTCGACGATTTCACCCAGCTTCCGTCTTCGCTTGGTGTCCCGCCCTTAAAGTATAAATCATGATCAAAATGTTTGCAGTAAAAAATCAGAGAGCTCAGGAGCTATGCGAAAGTCGAGGTGGCCGTTCTGGGCTCCCCGTCCCTAATAAGCCTCATGGTTTCTGTGGACGTAAAGCAACATTGAATCGAAACTGCAGTAAATAACGTAAAGCAAATCTCGAAAGAATGCATCTGATTTAGCTGCTGATGTCTTGTCACAACTGATAACACAGAAGTGTTTTATCGCAGGTATAGATGTAAATTGTCTCTCTTCTTTTTTATAATAGGCTGTCGTTTTGCGATTATTGCCTGTTGCACAGTGTCTGTGAAGCCTGTCACATTCGTCGCAGCTGACCCGCTGTACAAATAAACTAGAAT
>JABMCL010000954.1:212500-220000 GCA_018857735.1 Alviniconcha marisindica | reverse complement strand
CACGTCTGGAACCGTCCGAGGAAGGCAGCCACGTACCGGAGGTCAGCGAGACGAATCGGTACCGCGGGTATTCTGACTGAGGGCTGGACAAAAGGGCGGCGCTGAGTTCACAGCCACGCGGACTCTTTGCGTGACGTCTGAATTGTTTTTTCGTGTCGTGGCGTTCAATATGGTTAGCCTTTATGAATAGTCCGTTAGATCTTGGAGGAAGAAATTCGCTTCTTCACCGTGAGAAGTAAAGGAAGTAGGTCAGGATTTTTAGTTATTCGAATGGCACAATGGCAACAAGAAAACAAAAGAACAAAAAACAAGCAACAACAAAAACCAGAAGAAGGTAATAATGAGAGAGAGAGAGAGAGAGAGAGAGAGAGAGAGAGAGAGAGAGAGAGAGAGAGAGAGAGAGAGAGAGAAGGGAGGGGGGGGAGGGAGGGAGAGAGACAGAGACAGAGATAGAGACAGAGACAGGGAGGGAGGGGCGGAGGGAGAGAGAGAGAGAGAGAGAGAGAGAGAGAGAGAGAGAGAGAGAGAGAGAGAGAGAGAGAGAGAGAGAGCAAAAAAGAAGAAAGAAAAAAAAAAAAAAAACTAAACCCCCAAAACTAAACAAAAACCACCACCAACATGTGATTCATGCACGCGAAAAATCACACGACAGCGGGAAGAGGTCCGGGCAAAATTCTGTTGACGTTAGCTATTTAACCAGAGTAGCTACAGGACTTGGATCCTTATTGTCCCTAATATGTCAGCGCGACATCTGAGGACATGTAGTCCCATATCATCATCAACGGCTGGCTTTCGTCGGACGATGCGAATGTCATTTACAATGCGAAACAAGCACCCTAATTTGCATAGTCAAGCATTCAAAACCTGACTGAATGACTCACCGACTGCCTGACGAGAAGAATAGGTATAGTTCACAGAAATAATCAGAAGGAACAATGTTTCTATGAGCGAGTATTTCGCTTTGCGGATAAATCGTTTGTTTTTTTGTTTTTTTTGCTTTTCTTTTCACGGTACCGTGTCGGTGCGTGGGCGCTGCCATGTTTGGTCTTGTCGGATTGAGTTTAGCGGTGTTGCAAAGAATTGTTTACTGCATTCTGCTTTGACCATTTCCCCCGGATGTATCTTTTGACTGACATCAAAGTGACAGAAGCTGAACCTAAAGAAGATAAGTGTCCTACGTCAAATTTTTCACCGTATAACTGTTGTTTGAGTGTTGTTTTGTAGCTTGGAAAAGGGCCTTACCCCCCGAAAATTCGGCTGTTGTAGTTTATCGTGATAAACACCATTTTATTATCTTTTCTATATGCCCGGCTCTTAAAACCCGAGGTCTCGTTCAACCTGTTGTTCAAGGCAATTCTTCATTCAATGTCATGGATCAGGAAACTTGCGAATGCACACCGTATCTAAATGTAGTTGCGTGGGTGACAGAAAGAAAGCGTTGGGATTAGATAGAAGATATACGTTAATCTCAACCTAAACACCCGAAGATTGGTCCTTGGCTCGCCAGACCTCTCCCCCAGACTTTACATTAACTAGCCTCCGTGCGTAAAAGCTGTCTGTTTTTGCCGTCTATAAATGGCCGTGATGGTAACACCGCGCTATAGGGGATCCAGGGGACGTCTGGGTTATTGATACGGCGCCGACCGGCTTTTTGCTGGGCTGTGTTGTATCACGTTTCCAACGAAGCAGTTATATGAACAGTTACGCATGGTTGAGTTGACATGCCCGTTTGTTGGTCTGCTGGTTGTTTTGTGTTTAGCTGTTGTAGGTCTTGACTTGCCTGTGTTCTTGCTTACAATTCCATAATGAAATATTTTATGGTCCGTTTCACCAGAATGCGTATTTGAGATGGAATTGGAGACTTTTCAGCCAAATTCTTATTAGAGTTGGAATTGGAGACTATGCATTATGCAGTAATAAAAAAAAAAAAAAAAAAAAAAAAAAAAGCAAAAAAACAACAACACCCAAACAACAACAACAAAACAAGCAGCAAACAACATCAAATATAGAAACACACTAGCAAACGAACAAAGCAGCAAAAGCAAAAAACAAGCAAACAACAAACACAAAACACCTACCCCCTCAAACACTCCTAAAAACAATCAAAAAACAAAAACCAACAACCACCAAAAACCAACCAACAAACGAAAACAATAACAACCCCCCCAAAAAAACAAAAAAACAGACAAAAACAAACACAAACAAAAACAACAACAAAACACACACACACGCACACACACACACACACACACACACACACACACACACACACACACACACACACACACACACACACACACACACTCACACAAAGAAAAGAAAAGAAACACAGACAGACACACACACACACACACACACACACACACACACACACACACAACACACACACAAACAAAAACAGCAACATTGACAACGAGAACAAAAAACAACAACAGAAAAGTAGATTTAAGCTCTTAACATTTTCTTCCTCGTTTGCCTGTCTGTCTGATTGTCTGTTTGTCTGCTGCGGTATATTCACTACAAAAATCTTGAAACTTGGAACAGCTATAGCTGGAGCTAATTTTGTTCACCCCCCCCCCCCCCCACACACACACACACCCCACCACTCACACCTCCTTTTTGTTTGTTTAGTTTTTTTTCTTTGAGGTTTTTGAAAAGCAAACAGGTGCATGTAACTTGATATTAAACGCTCTGTCGACAATGCAGGCTATGATCAAGGCAATCACAGACGAGTGTGAAACTGATATCCCATTAATAAGTTTGGAATTACAATCCCACGAACGAGTGCAGAACTGGTATTCCGCAAACGAGTTTGAAACGGCACTGCGCAGATAGGTGTGGGACTGCAATTTCGCAAACGGATGTAAGACGGTATTTGCACACACACGCACCCACACACACGTACACGTACACGCACACGCACACGCACACACATACACGCACACGCACACACATACACACACACACACACACACACACACACACACACACACACACACACACACACACACACACACACACACACACACACACACACACACACACACACACACGCAGGCACGTACGCACGCACGCACGCACAAGCACGCGCTGAAATATTTAATATCACCTTTATTACAAGTTGCTTTTTTGTTCGCCATGTTTTTAATCAAATATATGTTTGTGACGTCATCAGTTTATGTACCATTCGGGCCGTACTAATAATTATAAGTATTTTTGCTTGTTGCACGGCCCAACTGTTATGTTGTTAATGTATTGTTATATAAGAAATACATTTTGTTTAAAACAAGACGGTATTTTACAAATGGGTGCCACAAACGTGTGTGAAACGTTGTTTTACGAATTGGTGTGAGACTAGCATTCCACAAACGAGTGTGAGACGATATTTCAATAACGTGCGTGGAACGGGTATTCCACATACGATGTGAAACGGTATTTTACAAATGGGTGTGAGACTGGTATCCTAGAAACGAGTGCGAAACGGTATTTCCAAAAGGGTGTGAAACAGTATTTCACACGTGAGTGTGAGACTGGTTCTTGAAGTCTCGCTGGTGACCTTAGTTTACACAGTATGTACAATACTGACTTGTGTGGTGCCATAAATAATGTATTAAAATTTAAATCGAACTTTTACTCTTTTTGTTAGCCCCCGAAAGGGCACCCAGATTATGAAGCATTTTTCGTATTGCTCTCCTTCTCTGTCTCTCTCTGTCTGCCTGTCTGTCAGTTTGTCTGTGTGTGTGTGTCTCACCCCCCCCCCTCTCCCCATCTTCCACCCCCTCTCTCTCTCTGTGCCATATCCTATCTTTTTCTCCCTCCTTCCCAATCCATATCGTGCGTGGACCAAACCACCAGATGATTGCTGCATGTCCACAGATTTGCGCAACGGTGTGCTGTGCAGCAAGTAATAAGTGGCAGTAATGTGGCGAGTCTAATCAAACTAATAACGCTGTTGTCATGCAAGTTTCTGAGTTGCCAAACCCCCTCCCCCACCCCGCACCCCCACCCCCGCGCACCCCACCTTCACCCAACATCTGTACACACTTCTCACACTTCGTGGTGACGTCTTCAAGTTGTTCGTGTGTGTTTGTCGTATACACTTTTTGTGTGGCTGTCAGTTGCCAGTGGTCGATTCGTTCCTCAGCCTCCACCCCCCACTCCCCACTTTAAAACCAGCAAACAAAGGGAGCCAGTTATAGCGCAAATTGACGTCATGCATGTGATAAGGGACACGACAACGGAGGCGTGGATCACCCAGCATAACCGTTACCTGGCATGCGAGTAATACAAACAAGGTATAGATCAAATCCACCACGTTCGCGGTCTTCGTGACCGTGAGAATTAAGAAACAAGTCTGTAAACTTTTTGTTGTTGTTGTACGGAGCACTGACAACTTCACACATTGGCGACGACGACATGATCATTTACGCATACGGGTGTACGTACGTGTTACTCGAAGCATGTTGATTCATAATTCAGACTAAACTGTGTCCATAAGCATTAACCTTACTCATGGGTTGAGACACTATCGTTTGTACTTCGGACTAGGTGGTGGCAAGACAGCTGAGTGGTTCGTTGTACAGCTTTGCTCAATTGTCGAAAAAAATCCGAAACAAGAATGACCACTAGCGTTCTAAAAATATAAATAGCGTTCTAAATAAATAAGCGCCCTTTTGAACCTTTTATGTGTTCGACTTGTCGAAGACTCACTTGCTGAAGATGTTTTCCTGTCAAAACACATGAAAAGTTAAAAAGAACGTCGAACACTGTTTATTATGACAAAACACAACACTCGAATTTTTGGGTTAAGCCCCCTTTTTGAGCTACTAAGCAACACTTAAACAACAGTTAAACGGTGAAAAATGAGATGTAGGATACTGATCTGCTTTTGGTTGAACTATGTTGCTTTGGCGTCCAGTGCTTGGAAGAATATTGGCATGAATTCAGATGTTTTGGTGATGTGGAGCTTAATGTCCTCGGATGTCGGGTTGACATGTTAGGGACAAACTGTGACCAGTGCGTAAGCATGGTTCAATGGTGCTTTACGTCCACAGAAACCATAAGGCTCATTAGGACGGGGAGCCCAGGACGGCCACCTCGACTTTCACACAGCTCATGAACTCTGTTCAGATGGGGTTGTTTGTCACTTCGGTTCTTATATCAAAACAGCGGGCTATCCTCACTCACATCCTCGGAGAATTGCTGTAGAAGTACATCCCTTCTTTTAATTTCTATTCCTTTCACTTGGATCAGATGGGCCACACTATGGACCTACGTACACAGTATAATTATACCTAGGTCCATGGGCCACACAGCATCCGCTGATGCTCCTACGTGGCAGTAAAGAATCCACCTTACCCGTTTGGCCTAGCGGTAAGGCGTTAGGCTGGTAAGCAGAAGGGCCTCGGCTCGATTCCGCTTCGGTTCTCCTTTCGCTTCGAAAAGGTTGCGGTTTGTGGACACTGTCTTGTGACTGTCCCTCACAATTAACGAAATATTAAAATGGCTCTCATCGTTGCCCATCTTAATGCAGGAATCATTCTGGCGGTGACAGTGTAGCAACACACACACACACACACACACACACACACACACACACACACACACCACACACACACACACACACACACATATATATAATCTCCCTCTTCCCCCACCTCTATACCCCTTCCCCCCTTCTCCCCGTCCCTAATAAGCCTTGTGGTTTCTGTGGACGTACGTTAAGCACCATGCTTATTTACTTACTAAGTGGTGGAAGTTTCTTCTTCCATTTTCCGCAGGTCGAAGCTTTTCCCAGTGAGCAATGGCCGATGTCCCAGTCATGACATAATCTGACTAGCCAATCAGATCGCACCGTGGGGTCAGCTCTGGCCAGTTCGCTAAGACTTCGGACAATGTGACTTCCGATGTAACTTCGACGAAGAGAAAGAAGTCTTGGCGAAGGCTTGCAGAAATGGTTGAAGCTACTTCACTAAGCGACTTCGTACTACATTAATAACGCCTTTTACAGATTGATGCCAGAGCTCAGGAGCTGTATGAAAGTCGAGGTGGCCGTCCTGGGCTCCCGTCTCTAATAAGCCTACGGTTTCTGTGGACGTAAAGCAACACTTCAGCTTCATCAGACTGATGAAGACACGATCGTGTTGTGTTTCAGGCTGAAGCTGGACAGTGCGCATAAAACACGAGTGTACGTGTGATTTAAAACACGCCCGTTCGCGTTTCAGACTAAACATTGTTCAAGTTCAATGCTGCTTTACGTCAACAGACCATATGGACTATTAGGGACGGTCACCTCGACCTTCACACAGCTCCTGAGCTCTGACTAGGCAATGTCCATTAAGTACAGGTGTATGCACATGGGATAAAGACACGTACCTAAATCAAATACAGTGAGAACTGTATGCAGTGAATGCAGCCAACAGCATTTCTCAACACACAAATCTGTTCAAACGTCAGAGCAGCGTGTGTGTGTGTGTGTGTGTTTGTGTGTGTGTGTGTGTGTGTGTGTGTGTGTGTGTGTGTGTGTGTGTGTGTGTGTGTGTGTGTGTGTGTGTGTGTGTGTGTGTGTGTGTGTGTGTGTGTGTGTGTGTGTGTGTGTGTGTGAGTGTGTGTGTGTGTGTGTGTGTGTGTGTGTGTGTGTGTGTGTGTGTGTGTGTGTAAATGACGTAAATTACTAGTTTGTTTATTATATTTATTTTGTATTTTCAGTAACTGTTCTTTGAGTTTTAAAATATAAAATATGTGTTAGTGTACTGTGATGTGGCTAAAATTCAGCCATGTTTTAATTTCTCTGATGAGATAATAAAGTAATCTTGAATCTTGAATCCTCTGGTGTTTCAGGAGGACCCTGGGGGGATCTTGCTGACTGTCCACATACCCTGTCGTCGCTATGTAGCCATCTCCACTGACCGCGCCTTCAAACTTGGAGAAAGCGTCACGTGGACCATGTAGAGCCTCTCAAACATAAACTGTGAGTATAACTGTCCCTAATGTTTTTTAGCATCTGAGGACATTAAGCAAAATGTATGGTATGCGAATATAACTGCTCTCATAGCTAAAAGTGGTACAATACAGCAAGAGAATGCATTGTTTGAAAGAGCAACAGCAGTGTCTTCCTCTGAAGTCGTGGCACCGCTTCCTGCATTGCTAGGAGGACTACGTACACTTGTAGCTTAGCATTGCAGGAAAACGGATGTGCACGCAAAATATCACCATACTGTGATTGTAGAAGGGTTGGTGTATGCGCGCGCGCGCGAATACGCTCGCGTGTGTGTGTATGTGCGTGCTTTGACTGCATAGAGAGCCAAAACGTAAGACCTGGATCCTCCACTGCACTTTCTGATCATCTTTCATTTCAAAGTCTGTTGTTTTGGGACATTCTCCTGTGACTTCGTCATCCGCAATAAACGGCATTTTGAAAGGCTGACATGCCTCGCTGTCCATCGCAATGCACAACCATTTCAGTAGTTTTTGATTGATGATCGCTTATACAGCGCTATT
>JABMCL010000954.1:185000-207500 GCA_018857735.1 Alviniconcha marisindica | reverse complement strand
GTGTGTGTGTGTGTGTGGTGTGTGTGTGTGTGTGTGTGGTGTGTGCGGTGTTGTGTTGTGTGTGTGTGTTGTGTGTGTGTGCGTGGTTGTGTTGTGTGTGTGTGTGTGTGTGTGTGTGTGTGTGGTGTGTGTGGTGGTGTGGTGTGTATATACCCTGATATGAACAAACATAAAATAAAACATTGATTGATTAATTGATTTCTTTTCTTCCTTTTTGCTCTCTTTCATCCCTTCCCTCCCCCCTCCTTTCTTTCTTTCTTGTTCTGTCTGCGTGAAGCAAAGACAGATGTTAACAAAGTTAATTATTACTGAACCGTTTCGCTGCCTGGGAGGGGAAGTAAGTCTGTGCCAAAAAGAAATCGAAGGTTCTGGGCAAGAAATCGATTTTTATTTTTAAATTACCTCTTCTCACAAGCAAGGAAAGCTTCAAACAAGTTATATATAAATACTCTTTTTCAATAGTTATTTTCCCTCTCTCTCAAGAAGCTAAACAAGTCTTGTGATTTGAACTGCTTGTACTTTGTGGTCATTGTTATTATGTCGTTTTCCACTTGAGGTTTCCCCAAATGGATGTAGTTCCCATTTGAATGTCTACTGCGCGCCTAGCTCTGTTTTTATGTTAGATGTTCGCGCTTTAGAAATAAGGTGAGCTGGACTCTCACGAAGAAGTTAGACGCTTTTGCGGGTCCAGGCGAGATCAAGAGGAGGAAGGTGGTGCTGGACCCTCAAGTTAGCCCAGAAGAGATCAAGAGGAGGGAGGTGGTGCTGGACCCTCAAGTTAGCCCAGAAGAGATCAAGAGGAGGAAGGTGGTGCTGGACCCTCAAGTTAGCCCAGAAGAGATCAAGAGGAGGGAGGTGAGCCGGACTCTCACGAAGAAGTTAGCCCAGAAGAGATCAAGAGCAGGGAGGTGGAGCTGGGCTTGAGAGTTGGACTTCTTTTGCTTCAGTTGTTTCCCAACGGCGGAGCTACGGATATGGTCTTTGTGACTCTGTTCTGCATAGCAGTTGGGACAGCAATTGCGTGGTGCGGTGGTCGCTGCGATACGCCGGACGGACACTGCCTAATTAACATTTTGTTGTTCTGGCGGCGGTCCACGGCAGCCTTGGTCTTCCGGGTTGGCGCCTGTTTCGAGGTTTCACTCTTCTGTCCCCTTTTTCCCACTCGTCCCCGTCCCTAATAGGCCTGCTCGCCTCCGTGGACGTTAAGCAGCAAAGTCTCTCTCTGACACGCAAAACCAGTCATAAAATACAATCGGTAGTTAAGCCTTTTTGTTGTTGTTGTTGTTGTTGTTGTTGTTGTTGTTGTTATTGATATAATTTGTTTTATTCCTTTAAAAAACAACACTTAAAACAACAACAACACAGCAACAACAACAACTAATATTGATCAGTTAGGCGGAATGGTCGACGGTACCAGTATGTCCTAGCCTTATATAACTTTTAACAAGGGCAATGCTGTTGATGTTTATCTGTCTGTCTGTCTGTCTCTCTCTCTCTGTGTCTCTGTCTGTCTGTCTGTCTCTCTCCAGATATATATATATATATATATATATATATATATATATATATATATATATATATGTGTGTGTGTGTGTGTGTGTGTGTGTGTGTGTGTGTGTGTGTGTGTGTGTGTGTGTGTGTGTGTGTTGTATTCGCGTTTAAGCTAACTTGGCTTGAGTTAGAGTTTATAATTATATAAAACTATTTTTGAAATATGTATTAAGATACTTATAGCAGAGTTTGGTCGTCCCGAGATAACCTTGTGCGGTTGACAGGACGTTTAAAATCCAGTGACTTGCCTTCCAGTTCATTCAACTGCTACCCCCCACCCCCTCACCCTCACCACCCCCTCACCCCCGACCCCCCAACTCTCATCCAACATAAAGTGATAAATACTTCATTAATCCCTTGTCGAAAATTCGGGTCGCGTAACCTCGGTAAGGACACAGCAGTCGCAAGAACAACGCCACCCATTCATATGAGTGTTTGCGGTATTTCCGTGTGTCCGGACACAGTGGTATATGGCTGCCAGCGTTTGGGATTATTAACTTCCGCGCAGATGCCAATGCATGCGATTTCACACGGGGTCTGTGCGAAAAACCGTAAGAGATTCTGCACTGGAAGTTACCGCTGGGAGAAAAATCCCTTTCCGCACCGGGTAATCGAACTCGGGTCAGCATACATGTAATTATGGTAGGAATCCAGCCGACCGGGCAGGCCTTGACAAAACCCTCATGGGCGAAACTTTGGATTAAAACTTTCTATAGAACCAGGACATGCTTGGACTGTTGTTCTACGTTCTCTGTCTGTCTGTCTGTCTCTGTCTGTCTGTCTGTCTGTGTCTCCCTGTATCTGTCTGTCTGTCTCTGTCTGTCTGTCTGTGTCTCCCTGTGTCTGTCTCTGTTGCTCTCTGTTTCTGTCTGTCTGTCTGTGTCTCCCTGTTTCTGTCGCTCTCTGTTTCTCTGTCTCTGTCTCTGTCTGTCTGTCTGTCTATCTCTCTCTCTCTGTCTGTGTGTGTGTGTGTCTCTCTCTCTCTCTCTCTCTCTCTCTCTCTCTCTCTCTCTCTCTCTCTCTCTCTCTCTCTCTCTCTCGATATATATATATATATCTCCATTCGGTCCGACGCTTAGAACAGCTGAGCCATTTCTGGATTTGATGACTTTGTTTCGTCTTGGTGTAACTGTCGCGACTGACAGGCTGTGAAGCATCAAGTAACCAGCTTAGAAGATTGGCCCCGATCAGGTCCCACCGACATTGGTATTATTGAAATCCTACACCGTCTCTAGCCAGAACGCTGGGGCTGAAGCAAGACGTTTGTTGTGTTACGAGTCCCAGGTCAGGGAGTATAGGAGTCATCACGACACGACAAACTCCGTTACTGAAATCTCCTCCCGAAGTTGGAGTGCACCTGCTGGTGGCACGGGTGGTAGTACTGCTTCTTGTATGCCTGATACGAATCGAAAATAATAGTCTGTACACCATCTTCATCCTGTAGTCTGGCAAAAACGTTCACTGAGAATTTTGACATCACTGCCTTTCATGTCATCAAACTTTGAGCTCACTGAAGAAAGCGTATAAGCCATAACGTCAGCCAGGGTCGGTTCTTTGCCTTCAGTCTGAGGGTTGTCCACTGTTGGTTCCCGAGCCTTTTCTGTTTTCGGTCCTTCTTCGTGGAATGACCCCCCCCCCCCTCCCCCCCCCACCCCCCCACCACCTTCCTCTCCGACAGGAACCCTGTCTGGACTCATTCAAATGTAACCTAAAACATTTCTTTTCCCAAAACTGTAGAGCTGCCATGTTTTTCTGTTCCGTGCTGCTGTCTTCTTCATCCATCTCAAGTCTCTGTTTGTTTCCCGTTTCAAGTTGTATATAGTCAGAATGCTTTTGGTGTGTGTGTGTGTGTGTGTGTGTGTGTGTGTGTGTGTGTGTGTGCGTGCGTGCGTGCGTGCGTGCGTGCGTGCGTGCGTGCGTGCGTGCGTGCGATCTTTTTTTGTTTTGTTTTTGTTCAGTTGAGTTGAGTTAAGTTCAAGATGGTATCTATGCGCTCGGAAAAGCCCATATGCGCTCCACCGTGGTCTCTCTAGAAGTTTCCCCAACATTGCCTTTGTTTTTGGATGAACGAAAACGCAAATAAACCCTCTTGATTGCAACAGTCTTGTAGCGGTAAATCCTGGCCTCAAGGGTCGTGACTGAGAAACCTACTTCTGTTATCAACTGGTATGATCTGACACCTTGCCTCCGTGTCGTCTTGCCTCTGTGGTCTGACACATCGCGTCTGTCTTGCTGAAGTCTGATTGACAACAACCTCCTGGGTGGCGCGCAGCGACTCCTCTTCGGGGTGGTGGTTGGAAAATGGGGTGGGAGGCGGGGGTGGAAGGCGTTGGCTGGTTTGGGTGGTGGTGGTGGTGAATGTACGGAATCTATGACAGTTTGTGGGCTGCGGAGCTTACTCATTTGAGACTGGATTCACAATGGCCTTTTCTTCTTCTTCTGATTTTTTTTAGAACCGGATGTCAGCAATGGTGGGTAAAAAGAAAAGAAAAAAGAAAAAAGAAAAACAAAAAGGTCTGCTGCAGGCGGCTTAGCCGACATTCTGGCAACCATAGCCGTAGACGGATCAGGCGAAAAACTGAACTCTTCTGATAATATAAAGGCCGGGTCGACTGGCTGCACACACACACACACACACACACACACACACACACACACACACACACACACACACACACACACACACACACACACACACACACACACACGCACGCACGCTCGCACGCACGCACGCACGCACGCATGCACGCACCCACGCATAAATGCACAAACGCACACACACACACGCGCGCACTCACGCACGCACGCACGCGCAAACGCACAAACCAAACCAAACTCGAGAGTTTCCATTCTAACTGCATACATACATAGACAGACAAACTGGATGCACACACGGGCATCAGCACATAGAGGCATGGGGTGCTTTGACGAAAAACTAAGGTCTCTGCAAAGAATCCAGAGCTATTCCAAAATTCTTTCTTAAAATTTCTGGAATAGGTCAGGCTATAGCCTCCTGCCAAAAATGCTAAAAAAAAATGTTCTGAGTTTCTGCCTTAGTGGTTCATTCACCTTCATTTCCAGCCAGTAATCTTCTTTAAAGAGACAATGACGCATAGAGTGAATAATCAATCGAAACTTTACGCGTAATTAAGTTTTGGGGACTTGTATAACCTTCGCGGTTGACTTTGCGTTAAATATTATTAGTAGGTTTTTATTGTGCTCTTGGCTCTGTGATCCCATTTTTTATTTTTTTTTATTTTTTTATTTCAATATAACAAATATAACACAATTATACAACATATCCCATTGTTGTGTACTGTGTGCGCGCTTCGGGCTCACCTTAGGTGTCAGCGCCTAATAAATACTTTTTTTTTTTTTTTACAATACAAGTAATTTATTAAGAATCTGTTGGTTTAAACGAAGTTTACTGACGTGCATGTAAATACGGACAAACATAATCAGCGCACACGCATTACACAAGCTAAGCTTATTGTAGACGCTCATGAACACACGAATCTTGTTAATCCTCTTTACTGAGCTACTGGACCGATTGTTTTTCTTTCTACTCCTCAGCGAGAACTCGTACTGAGCCGAGTGAGAATGTGCATATGCAGCTTTTTTTCCTGCAATACAGTAGTTGTTTCTTAACTGCAAATGAGGTGTTTTTGTTTCTGTTTCTGTTGTTGTTGTTTTAGCATAAATCTCTATTGGTGCAGCTTGCTGATACAGGTTGTTAGCATGATCAGGCTAATATCAGTCATGTGAAAAGACTTTAAATAAAAAAGGAAGAAGAATCCTGCAATACACGAATACGTGCGTAATGCAGCGTTCGTCTGTTGGTCATTGAAGCATCTCACACTGACTTCAGGGGCTACGAGACTGATTGATGTTTGTGTAAACAACCTACGTAGAGAAGCCTTGAACAGCGATCGATGGACGTAGTACTATTTTGGAAAGCGGCGTTTCTCTTTATATTTGTTTCAGAAGTCGTTCTACATTCAATTCAAATTACAATAATGCAGCAATCGTTGGACGTAATACTATTTTGCTGAAATAAATGTTTCACGTTATGTTTATCTCACAAGTTACAGATTCAATTCAAATTACATATAAAATGTATGGCCCGTTCAAACTGACTTTAAAGATTGAGTGAGAGAGAGAGAGAGAGAGAGAGAGAGAGAGAGAGAGAGAGAGAGAGAGGGGGGGGAGGATTTTCTCTAGGCACACATTGCCGTGCCAGTAGTAAGAGCTATTATATAACCGCAACATCAAACGATAAAATACACAATTATAATATGCACTTTGCTATTGCACTTGATCCGTTTTCAAATTCTCACTCACTCCTACGCAAGACGAACCGTGAAATGATGGAACACAAAGAACACGTAAGTAAGTAAGTAACTTGGTGTTTTACGCCCAGTCAACCAGTACGTTACATCAGGGCGACACAAAGAACACAGAGAACCGTGTCTATGACAAACAAACCGCCACTTCCAGCCGAAATGACAGGTCAGTGACTGCTTACAGACCTAGTAAAAACTGTCAGCGGGTCAATGTCCATTTATGTCTCTAGTAGAGTGCTACATGACATTTCCTATGAGATACAATTTGTACAATCAGTGTGGGCCAAAAGCAGTTCTAGAACAGACCTCATCCAGACATCCAACAGAAAGAAAGCCACACCGTCCTTGAACTAACTAGCTAACTAAATGTCCCTATGCCTCAAGTCGAGGTACACCCACAGGAGGCCTCCGCAAATGCGTACTTCAAAATACCCCCGGAAGAAGAAGAAGAAGAAGAAGAAGAAGAAGAAGAAGAAGAAGAAATATTGCAGAAAACGCATTTGATGTGTTCCTATTAAAGGTGAGGCGTGCTCGTGTGTGCCTATCGGGGGACCTCGGCTTGATGCTCTGGCGCATTGCACTGCAATCCACCGAAAGACATACACAGACAGAGTAGACAGACAGACAGACAGACAGACAGACAGACAGACAGATACATACACACAGAGACACACAGAGACACAGACACACACACACACACACACACACACACACACCACCACGCACGCACGCACGCACGCACGCACGCACGCACGCACGCACACGCACGCACGCACGCACGCACGCACGCACGCACGCACGCACTCACACTCACTCACTCACTTAGGATCTGCCTCACATTATCTACAGAAGCACCCAGTTGCACAGAGGACCAATTCCATTGATACAACACATCGCGCAGGAAGAGGAAGAACAAAAATAAAGGTGTAGCACAATCAACGGCGTCCACCACCACCGCGTCGAGCCGACTGTCCGGATCCGGGTATCGGCGCTACCGACGGGAAGATCACACGCGTAATTAAGCATTGATTACTGATCGGTAAAAAACCCGACGCTAATCAGGCGTTGACCTCGGCGCTGACCTCTTCGGTTCCTTTTAAACCCCTCGCCGGTCCGCACACCTCCTCCTCTGCGCATGCCTGTTGGAAGAGGCAGGTTTCTGATTGGCCGCCAGGCCGCCACGAGGCTGTGATGCTGCCGAGGGTTTAGCCAGCTGGCAGCAGGCGCTGGCTGGAACTAGAAGTAGAACTAGGACTAGAAGGAGTAAGGGACAAGGCCAGCTGGGGACATAGACACATGATTATCGAACCGCCACGTCTGCTTGGACACTGACTCGGCCTGGGCTGAGAGAGCCATACAGAGAGAGAGAGAGAGAGAGAGAGAGGGAGAGGGAGGGAGAGAGAGAGAAGAACGGACAAAAGTGGGGGTTTAAAGACAGTGACGAACGAGGCCGTCTCGGCAAGACATGCCTATGTCAGACGAATGTCAGACAAGCTGCAGCGACTGTAAAGGTATTCGTTTCTTCTCGTCTCTTTTTTCTTCAGGTACATGTTTCTTGCTCTTCTGTTCTTCTTCACTTTTTTTCTTTCCTTCTCTTTTCGTCAGGTTTGTTTCACTTAAGCTATCGATAGCTGACGAAGCGTTGTGCAGTACAAAATTATTGTTTCCAGCTTTTAGCAATGTCTTTCATTAACGGAAGCTCCCTTTCTTTGTTTCTGTATTTCTCTCTCTCGCTTTCAGTCACTGTCTCTCCCTTCATCTCTCTGTCTCTGTCTCTGTCTCTGTCTCTCTCTCTCTCTCTCTCATCTATTTCTCTTGACAGCTCGGCTGAACAGAAGTACTCTGCACATAAATTATTTAATGTAAAATGTTTCAATATTGCATGTCTAAAGTAACGAGTCGTCGAAGGTACTCTTTGTTGTATTGTTATTATAAAAAACAGGCTTTACAAAAAAAGGTGTATTGCAAGGTTGCTTGATACTTTTTGTACCAACCTGGAGTGTTCACGGTACGTGGACGCTTGGCTGATGTTCAAATGGAAAACTCTTTCGCTGTGAAGGTGACGCGATCTCCCGCGATGTAATTCAAAAATGCAGGAGGCGGGTATTGCAAAGGTGGTTCAGTGTTTTGCACTTGTTGAAATGAAGCAGTGACCGTGAAGTACATGTTCTTTGAAGTCTCAAGAGAGTCGCTGCATGCGTGGGAAGTGTGTTACTCGCTTACGGTCGTTATCAAGCGCGTAATCAACGCACCGTAACGGGTTACGGATTCGTTCACTCACTGTCGCTGTACGTCCACAGAGACCATAAGGACTTTTAGGGTCGAGGAGCCCGGGACGTCCACCTCGACTTTCACACAGCTCCTGAGCTCCGACACACGGATTCGTGAGCACACCCTACGCTTTAACGTGAACAGGTTTTGTATTGTGCACTTTGGGCTGACGTTTGGTGTAAACTCTCTTTATAAAAATTTACTCTCTTACATTACATTACAGTTTCGCAACACATGCAACCGCCGTGGCCATGCTGTACGTAGACTGCAAACTGAACCAGCGCGTAGGCTA
Organism: Alviniconcha marisindica; assembly: GCA_018857735.1. Lineage (NCBI taxonomy): Eukaryota > Metazoa > Mollusca > Gastropoda > Provannidae > Alviniconcha > Alviniconcha marisindica. The sequence continues at coordinate 199,043 of JABMCL010000954.1, read as the reverse complement.
CCCGATGGCTGCGGTGTGTTACGTGGCTGTTGAATCACCTGAAGATCTCCGCGGCCTTTTCAAGAACGAGGGCTCTTGACGAAGCGTAATTAGCAAACATCCAGTCAGCAGCGTTGTAGAGCAAAAGCCGTCGTTGACGTCATCCCGTGAAGATGTCTTAGTGACTTATGATCAATGTTTTGTTCTTTTTCTTCTTTCTTTGCCGTCCTTGCCTATAACTCAGAGCAAGATGGCAGTTTGATCTCTGTCTCTGTCTCTTTCTGTCTCTGTCTCTCTGTGTGTCTATCTCTGTCTCTGTCTCCCTGTCTCTGTCTCTCTCTGTCTCTCTGTCTCTGTCTCCCACCCTCTCTTTCTCTCCAAGCAGGCTCTCCGGAAATTTCACTCCAAGGGGCTGATCCGCCCGGTGTCTAAGCACAGCTCACAGTTCATCTACACCAGGACGACCAAAACAACCGATGAGTGATGTGTATTTCTATGTCTGAACAGTGATTGAACAAACTCTCTCTCTCTCTCGCACCCCCCCACCCCCGCGCGCGCCGCATACACACACACACACACACACACACACACACACACACACACACACACACACACACACACACACACACACACACACACACACACACACACACAGAGGGCAAAAAAGAGCTGGGAAGCACAGCATTAGAGACGTAGGGTTCTCTGTCTGCGCTGTTATTTCTCAACATTCTCTCAATAGTTCTTTTGTATTTTTTTGTTGTTGTTATTTTTGTGTGTGTCTGCCCACTTCGACAACAAGAGGTAATAACAGACGTCTGCTTTGATATGGAAATATGAAGGCGTGCATTCATATCCTCTGTTCTAGGAATAAATCTCGAGTTATTTCCGTCACTGGTTACGTCTCCTACACCCATTCCTTGTCCCCTTCTAGTTTCCCGGCTACTGCCAACGACGAAGGGCCGCAACGGTTATGACATAAGAGTGATCCGCCCTTTGTTTTGTTGAGCAAACAATTGATAGGCCGCGGCCGCCACTTGCGAACACAGGAGGATAGAGTTAACGCTCTTGAATTATTGCCTGCAGAAGCGATTGATTCGGTGACTGGACGAAGGCTTCGATGTTCGGCTGTACTTGAAGTGCCGAGTTTACGTGCAAAGCTTTAGCATTAATTTCCTGGTCCGGGTATTGCAGATAATACTGAAGCGAACGTAAGCTCCATGCATGCAGACATTTACTTGAAGTGACTGCTTGGATGGCGTGCAACGCTGTGCAGCTCCCGGTACGCGCACTGATGATGATACTGGAGCGCCGTTGAGCAGGTAATACCTTTAATGACTGGCAGGTTCGCACGCAAAGCTTTGCATTTCCTAGTACCGGTAATGCAGAAACGGCTTTGTGCAGGTAATACCTTAGTGGCTGATAGATTTGCGTGCAAAGGTTTGTATTTCCTAGTACTGGTACCGAAGATGATAATACTGAAGCGACCTTGTGCAGGTAACACCCTAGTGACTGGTAGGGTAGCGTGCAAAACTTTGCATTTCCTAGTACTGGTTTTGCAAATAGTACTGACGCGGTCTTGAAATCCATGCAGGTAATGCTGAAGTGACTATTGTTAGGGTCGAGTGCAAAACTTGCAGTTGTTGGTACGGGTGCCGCAAACATTAATTAGGTGACTGGTAGTGTTTGGAGATCTATGCTTCTTGCATACTACTTAAAGGGCTGTAGAAGCTCTATACAGGTAATACTGATATTATTATTATAAATATTGATGGCTTTATATATATATATATATATATGAAGAGAGAGAGAGAGAGAGAGAGAGAGAGAGAGAGAGAGAGAGAGAGAGAGAGAGAGAGAGAGAGAGCACAGCAAAACATTGCTCTCTGTGGCCCCTGGGCACCGCACCGTGCAGGAGGGATTGAGTATGGTGACACAAATGACGACATAGAGAACGTATAACAACAGCCCAAGCATGTCGTAGGTAGGTAGGTAGAGTTGCTTAATGTCCTCAGATGTCAGTTGACATATTAGGGACAAGCTGAGACCAATGCCGAAGCATGGTTCAATATAGCTTTACGTCCACGGAAACCAGAAGGCTCGTTAGGACGGACAGCCCAGGACGGCCACCTCGACTCTCACACAGCTCCTGAACTATGACCAAGCATGTCCTGGTTTTAAAAACTTTTATTCCAAATTTTCGCCCCTAAGGGCTTTGTCAAGGCCTGCCCGGTTGACTGGATTCCTACAACAATCTATCTATCTACCTATCTATCTATTGAAAAGACTGGTAAAATCGTGCGCAAGGCTTGAATTCTCTGGTACGCGTGTTGCAAATAATACTTAAGTGACTGGAGAGTGTAATCCGGGTTCTTTTGTGCAAGTTTCCTTGCTGTGGTTCGCGAATCTAAATCTGCTGTGGTTTTGTAAGTTGGAATCCGTGTTGTTGCAAAACTAAGCTCTTTTGTGCAGTGCTGTCTCAAGTTTGGAGCTTCCAGCGTAGGGTTCTGCCAGATCAAAACACACGAAAAGGGTTAAGAATGAGCTCCTCTTACTAGGACACAAAACAATGTGCGAATTTTGACCAACAATACCTCGCGTTCTTGCGACTTTAACCCTTTTACTGCCAACATCAACTTTTGATGCCTTTTGCTTCCAAGAACCTCATCGAGGAAAAGGTAAAGGTGACCAAAAATGCTGGTTTTGGGAAGTTTGTTTCACGTAAGAATTCTAGAATTCAAGCAGGAACGTTTTCAGCATCATAATTATAAGCAGAAGGAAAACACTTTGATCATGACGTCGTATGACGTCGTATGACGTCATCATGGCTGTGAAAGGGTTAAAAATCTGGCAGCTTGTTAATGTCTCCGTGTGGAGATGCACTTCGAGATTGGAAGGGATGAGAAAGCTGTTGAAATGAAGTGTTGTAATGTGTTTATGTAATTAGTAGGATTTATTGTGGTCTAGGTTGTGTGTGTGTGTGTGTGTGTGTGTGTGTGTGTGTGTGTGTGTGTGTGTGTGTGTGTGTGTGTGTGTGTGTGTGTGTGTGTGTGTGTGTGTATGACCTTATTGTTTTTGTATTGTGCGCATCATTGTGGTCTAGGTTGTGTATGTAATTTGTTGACCTTATTGTTTTTGTATTGTGCGCTTCATTGTGGTCTAGGTTGTGTATGTATTTTGTTGACCTTATTGTTTTTGTATTGTGCGCGTCATTGTGGTCTAGGTTGTGTATGTAATTTGTTGACCTTATTGTTTTTGTATTGTGCGCTTCATTGTGGTCTAGGTTGTGTATGTAATTTGTTGACCTTATTGTTTTTGTATTGTGCGCTTCATTGTGGTCTAGGTTGTGTATGTAATTTGTTGACCTTATTGTTTTTGTATTGTGCGCTTCATTGTGGTCTAGGTTGTGTATGTATTTTGTTGACCTTATTGTTTTTGTATTGTGCGCTTCATTGTGGTCTAGGTTGTGTATGTATTTTGTTGACGTTATTGTTTTTGTATTGTGCGCTTCGTTGTGGTCTAGGTTGTGTATGTATTTTGTTGACCTTATTGTTTTTGTATTGTGCTCTTCGGGCTCACGTTAGGTAAAAGTAAGTAAACATGGTGCTTAACGTCCACAGAAACCATAAAGCTTATCTGGGACGGGAAAAAGGGGGGGATGGGGGGGGGGGGGGGGGGGGGGGAAGAGGGAGAGAGATTATATATCTGTAGCTACACTGTCATCACCATAATGACTCCAGCATTAGGATGGGCGGCATGAGAGCCATTATGATGTTTCATTAATTGTGAGAGACAAAGTCACAAGACAGTGTCCACAGACCACATCTTTTGAAGAGAAAGGAGAGCGGAAGCAGGATTCGAACCGAGGCCCCTCTGCTTACCAGCCTAACGCCTTACCGCTCGGCCAAACCGGCTCACGTTAGGTTCTTTTGTTCGTTCTGTTTTTGTTTAATGTCCTCAGATGCTAAAAGCATATAAGGGGTTCCTTAAGCGCCCTATACATACTCTTTTACATTACATGTACATGTAGTCTGTACTCAGGCAGGGCGCGTGAAATTTGTGACTGTCAGCCACTCCCAGTGCAGAGAACGAGCCTGTGGTGTCGACAGGTAGAAAAGCCGTGTCAACGCCGTACGGAGTTTATGACTGTCGCGATAGGGAGGTCTTGCTCCGTATTGGTAGTACCGACTTGTGAAATGGCGCCATACCGGTAGCAGGACACTAGACAGATTTTTCACAGTCTGTTGAATCCATTCCAGCAACAATTAAGTTGAGACGATTGGCGTAGTTTAGATCGACCATTGTTTGCAGGTTTTTTTTTTTTCTTCTTTTCTTTTCTTCTCTCCCTTTCTTGCGTTTTGTGAAGCATGCACGTGCGCGGTACTGTCTGTCTGTCTGTCTCTCTGTCTGTCTTTGTGTGTTCTCTTTCTCGTGGTCTGTCTGTCTCTTTCTCAGTATAAGTATTAGCCCTTCGGTGTTTCTTCTTTCGTTTGTCTGTGAGTGTTCTTAATAAGTATCAGCAGCATGTCTGCTAACCAGTCTGGGTTTTCAGTGCGAGCGTTGCAGACATGCTGCCTTTTAGACGCATGCAAGTTGATCACATACACACGTTAAAGATCCCGTTATCCGATGTCAAATTTCGGTGAATTATAGAACCACTAAAATAACCCAGCATGCCCTGAAAGCATAAGCGCAGTGAGCCTGCTCGAGATCAGATAACAAGCGCTATATACATATAAAAGCGAGCAGTCGGCTCAATCAATCAGCCAATCACGTCCAATATCAAGCACTGTGGGTTCTTACTCTGTTCAATCTTCTGCTTGACTTCCCCACTCCACAGGCCAAAGTGTCTTCCCTTCTTAAAGGCAGACACGTAGACTCAAAGGTGTTTGTTTGTTTTTACGCTCAGCGAGCATTCGCGTTTGTATTGCAACCACTGTTGCTGCCACCTGCAATAGTTTTCTCGCTCCACAGACCACGAAGAGATTCCAGCAAGACAGGTAATTTCTTTCTCACTCTTCGCATACAGTGTTTTTGTGTGTGTGTTTTTCTCTCATTGGTTCGGCAATCATCTGGATAATGATTAACAAACTGGGCAGTATTTGTTTGACCGTTGTGATAGTCCAAGCCGGACAGATCGTGTCGGTAGGTGGGAGCTTAGATCTCTGGTGGTGGTGGTGGTGGTGGTGGTGGAGGTGGGTGGGGGGGGGGGGGGGGGGGGGGGGGGGGGGGGGTGTCACGACGTGCTAATGAAAACTCATCTTCGAGTCTTTTCACACACAGTTGGCACTGTCAACCGCTGTCCAATTACCTGACTGGGGCGTGACAGGGTTTTTTGTTTGTTTTTCGTTTGTGAGTCATAGGACTACGTGCAGTTTGTGGCATAGGCTGGTGTCCCGTCGGCAGACTTGGCTTGAAATGCCACACTGCGCTTTAATTTGCTGCCAAATGAATTTCTGCATGAGGGAAGACAGAAACAAAGAAACAAAGAAACAAGAAGAAGAAGGCATTGCAACAACGACATTATTTCTGAGCTTTTTGTGCTTTACGTTGAATAAAATTCGCCTTGATAACCGTCATGGTTGACAGGGCGTTAAAAGCCAGTTATCTTCTATCATGTTTAACAAATTGTTTGTATGATGGGGGAGGGGGGGGGGGGGGGGGGGGGGCATTCGTCAAAGATTTAGAGTTAGCGTGAATGTTATTTTTTTGTATAGTGTAATTTAATCATGAACATTATTATTACAGTTAACGAACTCATCATAAATTTTTTTTGTGTGTGCTGTTTTCAGCTATTCTCTTGCTCCTGTGCCTACTTTTTATCTGCTTGTAGAGACAGTATCCTGTTGAGCTATGTAAAAGATTCCAATGGCAAAAACAGGATAAAAGTTAGAGGATAAACTTTTCGTCACACGGTTTATTTTTATGAATGTCAGTACTGTTGGTTGCGACTCCTGCCTCTGCAACAAAGTACGATCTCCGCAAATGCGGCAAAGTTTAATGTGGTCTCTCATTTCTCTCTAGTCTGGGATCTGTGTCACCGTCGAGCTGTGCTGAAACATTACAACAGCAGCAGTTATTAAGTAGACACTGCCCACTTCTCTAACTGTTCCCCACCCCCCACCCTCGACTCCTTTTCAGAGTTCTCATACAAATTTTGCTCTTCGGTTTCTCAAAATCACATCAGTACAACAAATCCACTGGCAATGGAGTTTCACTACTAAATGAAATTTGATATTTTACCAGTAAATAGTTGAAAATTACTTGAACGTTATTCTCTCTCTCTCTCTCTCTCTCTCTCTCTCTCTCTCTCTCTCTCTCTCTCTCTCTCTCCACTCCCCCTCCCTCAAATAGTTGAAAATACTTGAACGTTACTCTCTCTCTCTCTCCCCCCCTCTCTCTCTCTCTCTCTCTCCACCCATACAACTCCGCCAGTCCTTCCGACTGCTTGTGAGAGTGCGCCCCCCGCCCCCCTTTTTTTCTTTCTTTTTCTTTTCTTTCCCCTCTCCTTCTCCCTTACTGTTCTTTATAAGATCAGCATTCACTGCCTCTGTTTCGTTTCCGATACTAGTCGTATGAACTGATCAGATGTTCTGCTGCTTCATTTGCTCATAGTATGCTCATCGTATGCTCATAATAGGTAACTGAATGATGTATGGCATGTGTTCATCTGGCGCTGTGAGCACGCTCTGTTTTGTGTGGACATTCTCATGTATAACGTTGCACTCACTCATTCATGCCTATATATGTATATAAATAATGCCTGTAATTTGATATATATTCATCAGCAGCTTAGCAAGGACTAGTTGTTAGACAGGTTTTTGACTGAACCTAAACTACAATCCTTGTCAAATAAAGTTTTCCAGTTCGAGTTCTCTCTCTCTGTCTCTGTCTCTCTCTCTCTCTCTCTGTCTCTCTCTTTGTCTCTGTCTCTGTCTCTCTGTCTCTCTCTCTCCACCACCACTCCTCTCTCTCCCTCGGTTCAGAAAGGTTATGCCACTGCAATTCACTTCATATGGAAATTATGTATCCGTTTTGTCAGCTGATGGTAGAGGGTGCCAGCGGGGAGTATAGGTGTTAAGGTGGAATCTTTAGAGCTGTTCTAGTATTACAGTGCTGTGAAGAGACGTAAAATGAAACATTGATTGTGCGTGCTGTTACGTGTCACTGCATTTCGTCACTGCCTGCGTGCGTTTCTCGTCACTCGAACATTCAGTACAGCTACGTGTGTGTGTGTGTGTGCGTGTGTGTGTGTGTGTGTGTGTGTGTGTGTGTGTGTGTGTGTGTGTGTGTGTGTGTGTGTGTGTGCGTGCGTGCATGCGTGCGTGCGTGCGTGTGCGCGCGCGCGCGCGCGCGCGTGTGTGTGTGTGTGTGTGTGTGTGTGTGTGTGTGTGTGTGTGTGTGTGTGTGCGTGCGTGCGTGCGTATGTGTGTGTGTGCGTTTCTCGTCACTCGAACATTCAGTACAGATACTTGTGTGTGTGTGTGTGTGTGTGTGTGTGGTGCGTGCGTGCGTGCGTGCGTGCGTGCGTGCGTGCGTGCGTGCGTGCGTGCGTGCGTGCGTGCGTGCGTGCGTGTGTGTGTGTGTGTGTGTGTGTAGTGTGTGAGTGTGTGTGCGTGCGTGCGTGCGTGCGTGTTTGCGTGCTTGCGTGCGTGTGTGTGTGTGTGTGTGTGTGTGTGTGTGTGTGTGTGTGTGTGTGTGTGTGTGTGTGTGTGTGTGTGTGTGTGTTACATGTGCGTACATGAATGTCATACTTGATCGAAGGCCCAGCAGGGAGTTGGGGGATGTTTGATGTATGTATGTATTCCAACCCTGTCAGGAATCATAACAATCTTAGGGCTGTTATTGGATCCCTCTTTCATATCTCTTCCCTCGCTCTTCTTTCTAGTCCTGTTGCTCTGTATATCTTGTCATTTTTTTGTGCTCATGGTCCATTCTCCTGATTTTTTTGTCCTCTAGAAAAATCTGAAGCATTTCTCGTTAAGAGCACTTTACTGCCATAATTATGGCACCTTTTCTTTCTTTCTTATTCTTTAACAAAAGCACTGTTGAAGGGACTAACTCTTCCAAAATTTGTGTTTGTTGTTTGTGTATGTGTGTTTTGTTTTGTGTCTCGACCGGTCTTGTAGATTTGACTTGAATGTGGTTTTACGTATTATGAGAAAGGATTTGAAATTTGGCAGTTTGATCGTCCTGAGGTGTGCCGTTAACATGACGTCAAAATTCAATTATGTGATCGAAGATCTCTTTTGTTGGTGTGTGCATACGTGTTCTGTTTAAAACCCCACCTACCATCCTTATCTTCTCTGAGCATACGTGTTATGTTTAAAGGCCCCACCTACCATCCTTACTTACTTGATCTAAGAAGCCTTTTGTTGGTGTAATATACATGCATATTATGTTTAAGTGCCCTATCTGACATCCTTCGATTTGTCCTGAGGTGACCCTGTGCGGTTGATGGAACGTTAAACTCCAAGAACTAACTAACTTGCCATCCCCCGTACACATGGACCTACATATATTATGTAGTCGATCCCGGTATTGATTATTTGTAGCCGGCATAGCCATTGAAAGAGGAAAGGCGGTGATTTGTTGAACTTTAGGAATCCTAATATAAACGTCATGGTTTAAAGCAGTCACCGCTGAATAGCCGGCCGCTCCTTTGTCGCTGCTTCCAGCATTGGGCTGTGAAGGTTATAAGTGCAGAGCTGTTTTACACCGTATTAAACCATGACGGTTACATCAGGATTTCAAAAGTTCAACAATTCACCTTTCCCTCCCGGGGTAAAAAAACAACAACTGGTAACCCCCCTCCCCCACCCCCACACCCCACACACACCCCATTAAAAATAAAAAAATAAATTAAAAAAAGGACATCAAAAACTCAATTTTCAATTCCGCTTCGTTTCCCAGGATTCCAACAGTTTCAACGAATCGTCTTCGTCTAGGAGCAAGGTATATTTCTCGGACACACGCTACACTTGTTACAGCACTGCGAAAGTCTGTGTCGTGATTCATGCCCTGTCAGTCAGTCAGGTACCAGCACGTCTGTCCTGGTCCTGACGGTGACCTAACTAGCTGGCCGCTTCTCGGGGCCTCTCAGGTGCTAGTGGTAGGTGGTGGTGGTGGCCATGCCGCCGCTCTCTGAACGTTCATTCTGCTCTCACCCACCCGTTTCCTCAACACCCTCACGGCCGTATTTGCTGACAGCCTACCACGTACGTCGGAACGTCCTTGCGGTCACCGCTGCATGAATAGCCGGGCGCTCCTTTGTCGCTGCTTCTAGCAATGGGCTGTGAAGGTTGTAAGTGCCGAGCTGTTTTACACCTTATTAATCCCTTGGGGGGCCATTGGGGTCGCCTCTGCCTGACTGAGGCTACGAGAGGCCGCGTGAACAACGCTTGTATCCTGCAGTCCGCCGATATGTCAGTTTTAGTGTTCAGCTGTTGTGATGTAAAGGGGAGGTGGCGGCATGGCGGTCTGGGGGGTAGTTAAAGCCCAATCCACCGTTGGGAGGGTCATTATCGGGGCCGCGATTGCTTGTCAGTTGATAGTTTAGCAGCGTACAGTCAAAAGCATGTTATAATTAATATGATTGCTGCTTTTCTGTTGTTGATAGTTTTGCTGGGACATTGTGCTTACAGAAGAGGTACGCTTAGTATGTATGGCTTCTTTTATGCTAAAAGAGAAGAAATATTAAGCGCCGTGAAGGGACCCTGAGCAAGTTAAACAGGACGTTAAAATCCAGTTACTTTCTGTCGTTGTAAAGATTCTCGAGCCAGACACATTGCGGTGTAGACATTTTTTGATGTCCAAGGTCAGACAGCAATGTCAGGACGAAACACAGGCACTGCAGAAATGCCCCCAAATCTGTGATATCAGGACGAAGCACAGTTCATCATCTTACAAGTCAGAGTCTGATTTACTGTTTACGAGACACCTCGCCTTATGTGTGGAGAGGGCTGGGAATAATAAATCAATTTGATTGAAAGCAGAAATTTGTGGAGCAGAATTCCTGACAGTAGGCGCATAATATAAAACCGTCACTGGCGGATTCAAGGGAAATGACTGTGCAGAATCGTTGAAGAGCTTGAGACAGTACTTTCGAGCACAAAGCCAAGGACATCACACCACCGACCTCTTGGGGAAGAGGGCGTGGAAAGAGGAAACGCTTGACAATCTTCCTTGAAAGGACGAGAAAGAGCCATCATCAATCAAACGAATAATGATTGGAACTGATTCAAAGCAGCGCTAGGGAAACTTCTGAAAGACAACCGGGATGGAGCGCTTATGGGCTTTTCCGAACGAGCAGATACCATTTTTAACTGACCTGAACTGACCGGGGAATCGAATCCGTGTCAGCCATTGGGCCTGCGTGTTTAGACCCGACGCTCTACCGTCAGAGCTATTCACAACATTTTTCACATGCCGTGTGTCGGTGCATGGGCATTGCCATGTTTGGCCTTGTCGGACTGAGTTCAGCGGTGTTGCAATGAGTTGTCTCCCACTTTCCCGCTTGACTATTTTCCGAATGTATCGCTCATAAAACCGGCAGACTCGTTCAACACATCGTTCAAGGCATTTCTTCTTTTTAATGCCAAGTCAACATGGGTCAGAAACCTTGTGAATAAGGCAAGCCGCAGTGATCGAATCAGGATCGAACCCTGAACCCGTGCCACGCGAAACCCTATCCCGTAAACTTCAGGGTGAGAACCTCCTCGACCGCTTCGCGCTTTTGGAGAGAGAGAGAGAGAGAGAGAGAGAGAGAGAGAGAGAGAGAGAGAGAGAGAGAGAGAGAGTCTGTGGATGTCCGATTAAGGAGGTGTTCACGAGTGTTATTGTTTTAACGCCTATTTCCTGACACAAAGTGCCCACGAAGCCACACGTGTCTCCGGATCAGTGTCCCTCGTTTGACCTCTTGCGGTCAGTTTCGGTCGGCGCGGTACTCTCAGTACGGCACTGTTCAAAATGTTTGCAGCGACTGTAAAACTTGAGGGACCGAGAGGGAACCCGCATTAAAACGGGGACGCGAAAGTCGCGAGCGATTCGCGACGAGGGTGCAAGGGCTCAGCAGTGCGCCGTAAAGACATTAATAGCGTATACTATGCCGTAGAGTCCAAAACTTATTGTCACATGTTGTGTGTCCTCCTTCCTCCCCCCTCCCTACCCCGTCCTCCTCTCTCTTGTCCAAATTATGTACCCTCTACTCCTCCCCCTTCTCCCTCTCCAGGCTACCCCGTCTCCTTCCCTCCCTCCATTTTTTCTGTCTCTCTCTCCCCCCCCCCCCTCTTGTCCACATTATGTGCCCCCTCCCTCTCCTTCTCCCGGCCATCCCCTCTCCGTCTACCCCTCTCTTTCCTCCCCCCCCCTCCCCCCCCCCGCTCTATCTCAGTCTCTCTCCCTCTCTGTGTCTCTGTCTCTCTGTCTGTCTGTCTCTGTCTCTCCGTCTCTCCGTCTCTCTGTCTCTGTCTCTATCTCTGTCTCTCCGTCTCTGTCTCTGTCTGTCTCTGTCTGTCTCTGTCTCTCTGTCTCTGTCTCTCTCTGTCTCTCTGTCTCTCTGTCTCTCTGTCTCTGTCTCTCTCTGTCTCTGTCTGTCTGTCTGTCTGTCTGTCTGTCTGTCTGTCTCTCTCGGCATTAATAGTGTTCCAGACATTGAAAGCACGCCTTTGTACACTAATACGATTGCCTATAACATGATGGATGTCTGCGACCCCCTCCTCCGCCCCTCCCCCTCCCCCCCCCCCCCAAAAAAAAATGAAATAAAAAATGGTTTGAGGCATGGAATAGAAGGTTGGTGGGGAGCAGAGGAGGGATTTGTTGGGCGCCAGTTGGTTTAGTTTCGCCGGATGGTTGAAGTATTGCTTAACGTCCACAGAAACCATAGGTTTATTAAGGGACGGAAGCCCAGGACGGCCACCTCGACTTTCACACAGCTCCTGAGCTCTGATTTTGCCGGACACCCGTCTTTGGAGTTTGTCCAGGGCCCACCCTGAACAAACCGTAGGTGTGTGCGAAGGCATTTGTCTTGAATTGTACAGCACGGCTGGTGGCAGGGCGGGGAGTTGCTGAGGTGCAAGCGTGGGGGTGAGGGTAGTTATTGGGTCCCATAACTAATCATAGCTGGCGGGGTTTTCCCCAGCTCGTCACCCTGGAAACAAATCCCGAGCACAGACCGTTTCAGAGGCGGTTTCGTAAGCTGGCGCCTGTACGAGGGACAATCCGAATGTTTTGACATGCTTTTACTGAAGCCCGGCGTTTCAGCGGCGGTTACGTAAGCTGGCGCAGAGAGAGGAGAGAGAGAGAGAGAGAGAGAGAGAGAGAGAGAGAGAGAGAGAGAGAGAGAGAGAGAGAGAGAGAGGTCTGTGGGTGTCCGATTAAGGTGTTCACGAGTGCTATTGTTTTAACGCCTATTTCCTGAGGGGCAATCCGAATATTTTGAGATACCTTTACAGAAACCCGTTTCAGAGGCGGTTACGTAAGCTGGCGCCGGTACGAGGGGCAATCCGAATGTTTTGAGATAATTTTACAGAACCCCGTTTCAAGGGCGGTTACGTAAGCTGGCGCCTGTACGAGGGGCAATCCGAATGTTTTGAGATACTTTTATTGAAAATACTGGCCAACCGGTCATGGTATTTTTATATTTTTTTTATTTTTTTAGATTAACGTCCCACGCATTTTGCCATCCGCTCCAACTGACGCGGTTTCGCGTAAGGTGTTGATGTCCGTGCATTGTCAGTTCTCGAACAGCAATGTCGGCACCCCAAACCTGGCTCGTTGTAGCTGCTTTTTATGTCTAAGAATAGGAGCCAGTGCGTGTGTGCGCACCTGCGGGTGTGGTGTGCAAGGAATACGGTACTATGTTTGTATATTATTTATGAGGTTTTATGTATACATTTGTGTTGATCTTGTAAAGCGCTGTGTGCACACCCAAGTAGGTGAGACACGGCGCTATAGAAATGACGGGTATTATTATTATTATTAGCATGATGATGATGATGATGATGATGATGATGATGGTGGTAATGATGATGACGGCCAAAGCACAGACCGAATGGTGATGCAAGTCCAGAGTCGTTTGGTCGGGAAGTAAAATTGTGTGTATAGGATTATTAAACTTTGCTCAGTCTCTGATACAGTTTTCTTCTGTAAACACATAGCTTCATTTTTAACCTGTCCATATCACGTGTTTTGGGTCTCTACACTTTCGAAGTGCTCCTCGTACTAAACCCTCTGCCGCAGACCACAGCCGTGATGTGAGAGAGAGAGAGAGAGAGAGAGAGAGAGAGAGAGAGAGAGAGAGAGAGAGAGAGAGAGAGAGAGAGAGAGATTGATTGATTGATTGATTGATTGAACTTTATTTCTCAACGGTGAAGATATTAGCACAAAGGCCGACTCACATATCTGCCGTTGCTACAGTACTCTAATAACCAAGACATTCACAGTTAAATATTATTACAGAAGGCTATAGACAAATACAGCATCAGTAAAAATAAAACAACATTAATAAAATAATAATAATAATAACAACAACACATATAAAACCAGACAGCGATTGCAAGGAAATGAAAAAAATAGCAGTGAAAAACAACTGGAGCAAAAAAGTCTAAAAACAGTTAAACACACACACACACACACACACACACACACACACACACACACACACACACACACACACCCACACACACACACACAATAAAAAAACTTTAAAAAAACTTAAAAAAACACTAAAAAACTAAAAAACTAAAAAACAAAAAACAAAACAAAAAAACTGGGTAATTTACAGAGAGAGCAGGGGAAAGGGGAGGGATAAAATTAAGCTTAAGAAAAACGACAATATCAACAAGGAAAAAGAAACGGATACTAAATTAGTACATAAAATTAAACAAATTTAAAATAAAAACAACTAAAAAAAAAAACACACAAAACACACACACACACACAACAACAACAACAACAGAAAAATATAAACAAATTAATAAGTAAAAGATATAGAAGGAATATATACATATACACACTTTCATGTATATACACAGACATGTATGCACATATTACACACACACACACGCG
>JABMCL010000954.1:175000-180000 GCA_018857735.1 Alviniconcha marisindica | reverse complement strand
ACTGGGCGTAAAACTCCAACTTACCTACCCGTTGATAGCACCAGTGATGCTTCTTCGGTCAGATACCCCTTTAAAACCCCAGAATAACGAACAACCCTTGGAGGGATATGAAGGGCACACAGCATGCATGCAAGCTTGTACTGCAAAGGTACACACTCATTATTACGAACGCGCCGCGCTCAGACGGCCGACGATCGAACGGTCGATCTGTTCCTGCGGTCTCTGTGGTTTGTGCATTTACCAGTGTCAGACCCCCACATTAGATATATCGCGGCATATTAGCTGCATGCGACATCATAGATCTAGCCAGTCACGGGTGTTGTGTTTTGTTTTCGTGGTGTATACTGGCGGCTTCTTTTTGGGCCATCGTCCTCAGGTGACCTTATGCAGTTGAAGGGACGTTCAAATCCAAGAACGAACGAACTTTTTTTTTGGCTTGAGTGAAACCGGTGACTTCGTCTATACATCCAAGGTGTAGGCAAACAGTTACAAACACGAGCATGGACAGCTTCAAAACAAATGCTGAAAGAGATTAACCTCGTCCAAGGTGTAACAGTTACCAGTATGGACAGCTTCAAAACAAATGCTAAGAGAGATTAATTTCGTCCGAGGATCCAAGGTGTAACAATTATAAGCACGAGTATGGACAGCTTCAAAACAAATGCTGAGAGAGATTAACTTCGTCAGAAGATCCAAGGTGTAACAATTATAAACACGAGTATGGACAGCTTCAAAACAAATGCTGAGAGAGATTAACCTCATCTGAGGATACAAGGTGTGTCAAACACCAATATGAAAACAAATGCTGAGAGAGATTAACTTCGTCAGAAGATATGAGTATGGACAGCTTCAAAACAAATGCTGAGAGAGATTAACAACACTTTCTTCTCTTGGAAAGCCCATCGTGCTGACTCGAGTCCAGCAGTTAAAGGATTAATGCCCCCACCCCCACACCCCACCCAGCCCCCTCCATGTCCATCAATCCCTCCCCTCTCCTGTCCAGTCCTTTTTTGGCTTGTGTGAAACCGATGTCTTCGTCCGAAGATCCAAGGTGTAACAGTTACAAACACGAGTACGGACTGCTTCAAAACAAATGCAGACAGAGATTAACAACACTTTCTTTGCCATCCTGCTGACTCGAGTCCAGTGGTTAAAGGATTAATGCCACCACCCCCTCCTCCTTCATGCCCTCAGTTCCCCCCCCCCCCACCCCCCTCCACCCTTCTGTCCTGCCCGAGGCTGTTGACCGGACACTCCCGTGGGGCCACTTATTATCCGCTTACCGCCTCGCCTCTCTGGTCAGCGAAGCGAAGAGAAAAAGGATGATATATGCAAAATATATTTTTTGGCTTAGGTTAGGGCGCGCTTGCTTTTGTTTCGCTCAAAGGGGCGTCAGGGATTCCTTCTGCTCCGATGGATGTCTGGGCCAGAGATTGACTGACGGAGAATGGGGCCTGGCCGCGCGCTGACTGACATAATCCCTGTTGCACCTACTGCAACGTGTGCGAGCTGCTTGGAGAAAGAAAGACTGAGCCGCGAAGGACGGGCCGGGAGTGTTTAGCGGATCCAGAGTTCAGACTGCGCCAAAGAGGCGACTTAGCGCCAAAAAAAACAGGGGCCGGAACTGGAAAAGGGAAGACGGGGTGGCATGGAGCAATGGGTGTAAAGAGAACAGGCAGGATCCAGAGTTCAGACTGCGCCAAAGAGGCGAACTTGAAGACAGAATGGCTTGTAAGGCAATGGGTAAGCGGAAAGGACCTCGCTTCGATACCGCTTTCGGCTCTCCTTTCTTTTCAAAAAGGTCCTGGTTTGTGGACACTGTCTTGTGACTTTGTCCATCACTTCCTACTGAAAACATAAAATGGCTCTCATCGCTGCCCATCTTAATGCAGGAATCATTCTGGTGGTGACAGTGTAGCGATAGGTATATAATCTCCCTCTTCCCCCACCTCCATACCCCCTTCCCCCTTTTCTTCCCGTCCCTAATGAGCCTTATGGTTTCTGTGGACATTAAGCACCATGTTTACTTAGGCAGTGGGTGTAAAGTAAACAGGCAGGATCCAGAGTTCAGACTGCGCCAAAGAGGTGAACTTGAAGACTTTAGACTTACAGGACACGATGGCTTGTCAGGCAATGGGTGTAAAGCTGAAAACTGAAAACCTTCCTCTTCTCACAGTATTTCCATCCTAACTAATATCAGTACCCAGTTTCTGCTACAGTCAGTGTGTGTGTGTGTGTGTGTGTGTGTGTGTGTGTGTGTGTGTGTGTGTGTGTGTGTGTGTGTTATGTGTGTTGGTGGTGCGGTTTAAAAAAAAACTTTATGTAAATTGTTTTGGTAGAACTATGCTCTGCATGTGTATAGAATATCATATTTAGGTTAATATGTATCATGTGAGCGCTCAGGGCGTTGATGAGCGCATGATATATGTACATTATTATTATTATTATTATTATTAAAGCGAACAGGCAGACAGTTCAGAGCAAGTGTTTCAGAGCTCAGGAGCTGTGTGAGCAGAGAAGTTGGCCTGGGCTTTCATTTCCTATCCCCTTCCTCCCCAGTCACATGGTGCTTAACGTCCACAGAAACCATGAGGCTTGTTAGGGACGGGAAAAAGGGGGGGGGGGGGGTATGGAGGTGAGCGGAGAGGGAGATTATATACATATCGCTACACTGTCACCACCAGAATGACTTCTGCATTAAGGTGGGCAGCGAGGAGAGCCATTTTAATGTTTCTTAATGTGAGGGACAAAGTCACAAGACACTGTCCACAGACCACAACTTTTGAAGGGAAAGAAGAGCCGAAGCAGATTCGAACCAAGGTCCTTCTGCTTACCAGCCTAACGCCTTACCGCTAGGCCAAACCGGCTCACAATGCTACGTTGCTTCCACCGTCTTGTTAGTACCCTAACTTTTTGAGGGGCGCTGACAGCGTGCGCACACAGGTGCGCGGAGATAGTGGCCTTTCAGTGGCATAACCAGATTATGGCAGAGCGTGGATGAAGGGTGCCGGAAAGCGAAGGAGGTACGTGTGACACTGCGGAACACACTTCCTCCACTCGACGGCACTCTCCCTCCCACTCACACGCACGCCAATTTATCAATCACTTCGTTACCTTGTCAGAAGCACTCAGCTTTTGTCCAACACCCTGCAACACCTGCCCCAAGGCCGGCTGAAGTACACGAGGCACAGTCCCATTCATGTGTTGAGACTGGCCGCTGCCTTGCTAGTGAAATCGCCTTGATATAGCCGTACTGGTTGACTGGGCGTAATGTGAGCCGGTTTGGCCTAGCGGTAAGGCGTTAGGCTGGTAAGCGGAAGGACCTAGGTTCGATACCGCTTCGGCTCTCCTTTCTCTTCAAAAAGGTTGTGGTTTGTGGACACTGTCTTGTGACTTTGTCCATCACTTCCTACTGAAACATTAAAATGGCCCTCATCGCTGCCCATCTTAATGCAGGAATCATTCTGGTGGTGAGAGTGTAGCGATAGGTATATGATCTCCCTCTCCCCCCACCTCCATACCCCCTTCCCCCCCTTCTCCCCGTCCCTAATAAACCTTATGGTTTCTGTGGACGTTAAGCACCATGTTTACTTACTTACTGGGCGTAAAACATCAGCTTACTTACTTACTTACTAACTCTGCAGAATCGTTGTGGATGAGGACATTGTAACGGTACAGCTAGCTTCAGCTTCTCCCCGTCCCACCCCACCCCACCCCACCCCCCTAACCACCACACTCACAGTATAACTCCTTGGAGTTTATTCCCCGCCAGTAACTCTCCGGAGATGACTCGGCGTTAAGTTATAACCGCCACAGTTCGCGGATCGAGTCTTCAAGAGAAAAACACCCGACAGCAAAAGTAAGTAAGTAAACATGGTGCTTAACGTCCACAGAAACCGTAAGGCTTATTAGGGACGGGGAGATTGGGGGGGGGGGGAAGATATGGAAGTGGGGGAAGAGGGAGAGAGAGAGAGAGAGAGAGAGAGAGAGAGAGAGAGAGAGAGAGAGAGAGAGAGAGAGAGGAAAACAACAGCAGCTAAACCTTCCCCCTGCGCACCATCCCCACCACCCCGTCCCCCACTTCCCCACTCTCCCATTCCGCCCGCCATGACAACAATAACACTGCTGCACTCTAAGTCTAACGTCCACCTTATCTCAGCCCACCCATCTCGTGCAGTCCCATTGTCCCTATAGTTGCTAGTAGACCTGGTCAAAGCGCCTCTCTCGCAATCAGGCGGGATTAGCATAGGCCGGGGTCACAGACGGCTATCAGGGCGATACCAACGCCAAATGGCCGGCTATCAGCTTGAGACAGGGGCCTGTGTGCATGTCCACTTTAGGTAAACAGAGCGTTAGGTGCTGACCTTGGCTTTGGCCGTTGGCTTGATAATGGTGTGGTATAGGGGGTGGGGGAGGGGTGTGTGTGTGGGGGTGGGGGGGGTGGGGGGGAGGGGGTGGATGGACCCAACAGGTCAGACAAGGCCACTGGTGTGTTTGAGGATTCTCTCTCTCTCTCTCTCTCTCTCTCTCTCTCTCTCTCTCTCTCTCTCTCTCTCGTCTCGCTCTCTCTCGCTCTCTCTATCTCTATCTCTCTCTGTGATGGTGGTAGTTATAAGCCTGACGTCAGATCTCGTTCCCTCGCTTGTGTAAAACTTGGCTCGGGTGATCTGACAGTCGCTTAATTCAGCTAGACCTGCAATGTCGATCCTCTTGCGATGGGTTATTGCAAAGGAAACAGTCTCGCCTGCAAAAGGGAGTCTTTGTCTGTGCGGTTTTCATCCAGGACAATATTTTGCCTTTGCACGCAGCGTCATGGAACAACCCCCCCCCCCCTCCATGCACACACGCACGCACGCACACAAGCACGCACGCACGCGCGCTTTATTAAGCTTACCGTCTTTATGCAGTTTATTGTTCAGCTAAAACAACAAAACTGTCAGGTGGTTTCACGAGCTCATTTAATAGAACATTGACCATCAAAGGCGAACCTATTATTCCAC
>JABMCL010000954.1:162500-170000 GCA_018857735.1 Alviniconcha marisindica | reverse complement strand
GTGTGTGTGTGTGTGTGTGTGTGTGTGTGTGTGTGTGTGTGTGTGTGTGTGTGTGTGTGTGTGTGTGTGTGTGTGTGTGTGACAGACCAAGGCGATACAGACGTGCACGCACTGAGTTGGCAGTAACCAGCCCGTAGAGCGGAAGATGTGGATGTTCGTTGAACATTAAGTACTCTACCAACCTTTCCTTCTTTATTCATCACCACGCGAGATCGAATCACAACTAACTGTGCCTTAATTTTCTGTCGTTTCAGTATCAGACAACTACCATGGACTCCGAACTTCTTCCCTGACCGCAACACTGAAAAGCCGGATCCCCGCGTCACACCTTTAAACTCTGCACATCACGTGACGGGATGGGGTCAGGGTTCAGCGCGTGCACCGGTCCCACGAGCGTGGGCGTAGCGGAGACGGGCCGCAGGACCCAGCAGACCCTGAACAAGAGCGGAGGGGTGCACTCGGACTCGTGCGACTCTGGCATCTCCATCAGCGAGGGCAACCGGAAGTGCAAAGCCCGCCACAGCGTGACGTCACGCCACGCCGCCGCCCCCGACCTGGACAGCGAGGAGGAGGGGGTGGCGGGCGCGGACGTGGCGTGCGGCACGGACTTTCTAATGACGTCCACGCCCCGCCCGGCGGCCCCCAAGCTTCCCGGCGGCCGCTCGGCAGAGAAGAGCGGCGCTTCTGTCGGTGGCGGGCAGGACGAGGTGGGACAAGGAGAGGTGGACGAGGATCGAACCCAGGGCCGCTCCGCCAGCAAGTCCTTGAAGCACAGCCCTTCCTCCGCCCCCAACCTCCTCCTCGACCACGCCATCCACGAGGAGGACGAGGAGACCCACGACGGGGAGCCCGAGGACAAGCGCCTGAGAGCCCAGAGACCGCCGCGGCCCAAGAGCGCCCACTTCCGCAAGTCGCGGGCCCAGGCCCACCGCAGTCGCACGGCCCACTCGCTCTCCAGGCCGCAGGCGGCCCGCGCGTCGGCGGGCGGTAGCCTCAGCGGCGGGGAGTCGTCGGCCGACAACATGTCCAGCGACGAAGGCGAGGAGGACTTCGACTCGGACATCCTCTCCATCCCGGACGAGACAAGCCAGCGCCAGCAGCAGCAGCAGCAGCAGCAGCAGCAACCGGGTGGCAGCCGTGGTCGTCCAAACACCCTCACCACCATCAAGCTGGGCCCGCAGTTCCAGGCTCAGACCAAGATCCACGACGGCGCCGCCACCACCACCACCACCACGACCACCCACACCCACAACAACACTACAACCACCACCATCGCGGACAGTCACGACCTCAGCCACAACGACAGCATGGACTGGTGGACGGAGGACGACGGGGCTAGCAGCTCCAGAGCCAAGGATTCTTGCCGGTCCCGAGGCAGCAGCTTCACGTTGCCGTCCAGCGGTCGAGGCTGGCCCGAGGGGCGGGTGGCGAAAAAAGCAAGTGAACGCTCCATCTCCAGCATCCTGCTGACCACGGCGGTAGAGCTGGACACGGCGCCGGTCTCTGCCTCCGCCGATGCTGCCTCTGCCTCCGCTGCTACTACTAACCCCGCGTGCTTTGCCGTGACTAATCCAGAAATAACCCAACACATACTGAAGGTGAGTACCGGGCAGTCAGCCCCAGCTGCCCGCCTCCTTACGTGCATGCGCAATTTCATTAACACTTCCGGTGATTCGCGAGACGCGAAAACGAGGATAAAAAAGAAGCAGAAAAAAAAAAAAAAAAAAAAAATAAAAAACAAGAAAAAATCTTTGCAGCGGGTAAAAGTCGTAGCGGCTACGGCCCCGGATGGGAAAAGCGCGAGATACTCGTCCGCTCTGCGAGAGAATTATCGCGAGCCTAACCCGGATCTTACACTAAAATTGCGGGATCTTTTCCCCGTAACGAAAGCTCAGAACGGCGCGGAAACTCCAAAGGGAGAGGTCAGAAAGAAGCTTGAATTAGGGACATTTCCGTCGTAGAGGATGCTAAAAGCCGTACAAAAAGTCTGCGGCAACAGCTTTCAGAAAAACCGAGGGACCTTTTTTTGTGGCAGATGCCGAAAACGGTACGAAACTTCCGCAGTGAGAGCACGGGGACAAACCAAGAGACCTTTTCGCCGCAACAGATGCCGAAACGGTGCAAAAAGTCTTCAGCAAGAATTTGAAGCAACACTGAGGAGATCTGTTTGTTGTAGACGACGCCAAAAACACCGCGAAAAATCCGGAGAGGGAACTAGAGAATAATCTTGGCGTCTTTGATGTCTTCTCTGACGCCACAAAGGCACTCGCGATCCACTAGCGGAAGATCAATAACTAGCATGCTTGATAACCAGCAGAAGATCGATAACCCGGAGTCAGACTCTGGTGCTTTCCTCAGAAACCTCGGAGAACCCGAGAGTTTCCGGTCCAAACCGGAAGTTCCCGAGTCAGCTGGTGTCCTCCTACTCGGACCCCTGCCTTAACCTTGACCCTGATAAAAAGCTGAAGAAGCGAGTCTGGTTCAGTCCCGATGTTTCCGATGTCTATAAAATGCTCCAAGGACTACAGACATCGCACGACAGCCGTAATCAAACAGAGAATGAAAAAGGCGTGGACACCGAAGAAAGATCCGACTGGAAAACAAAACCAAAAAAAGCAACAACAACAACAAAAAAAAGCAACAAAAAGAAAAGAAAAGAAAAAAAGCAGACGTTTGTCAGTAGATATAGATATTCTCTGTGCAGAAAAGACTACATAGAAAGGGTCATCTACTAATCCCGAGTCGTTATTTCCACTCCAGACTTGATGTTACTTTAAAAACGTCCGTATTAATCCATTTGGTCGCGAAATCTCACGTGTGTGTGTGTGTGCGCGCGCGCGCGTATGTGTGTGTATATGAATATGCGCACGGGCGTGTGTGTACTTGCTCCTGTTCAGATCTTAAAGTAAGTAACTACATGGAACAAAATTTAAAAGGATTATTATGATAAACAGTAATGCGGGAGATGCTTGATATTTAGACATTGCTGATGCAAAAACTGACGTTGCATTTTTGACGTTTTCGAGGGCAAATGAAGACGGTTTCTTCTGCCGAAAACTGCAATTTGTTGAACCTAACATAGAACTCACAGAGACAAAGAAGGGGGAAAGAAGGGTGGATGGGGGTGGGGGAAGGGGTGTGTGTGTGTGCGGGGGGGGGGGGGGGGGGGGTTGAGATAATGCCTCTTTGTTGCAACCGAAGGGGTGACGTTGAAAGTAAGCAAGGTGTGATTATACGAATATAAATGCTCGACTTAAATTTTAAAAAAATGTTGTTCTCATGACCGAAATCTGATATCTGGCAAATCATAAGAAATTTATTTAATATCACACCCAGTCGAATCGGTTTCTCAAGGCGGTCGCGAAAGACATTGCGTGTGCACGTCACTTCCTGTATGTAAATGCACCAATCAGCATGCAGAATGGACGATTCCTGTCCCCGGAAGTTATTTTTCATGTCCAACAGCATTGCTTCTGGGTAAGCATGCGCTTTTTGTGTGGACGAAACCTATGCTTATATTCATAGGTATGAACGTTTTGCATGCTTGTTTGGTTGTGGGAGATTTGAATATTATTGTGTGATATTTGTTGCTTTGACGCATGATTTGTATCTGTTTGTTCATATTTTATTTTTGTTTTGAAACGGATTTAGCCTTCTACAAACAAGTTTTGTCCAAGGAAGCAGGTTTTTTGTCCAGCTGGTAAAAGAGATCTAACTAAAAACTTCTATTTTATAAAACGCTCCCTTAATTTCATTTTCAATTCAGAATCCTGCTTGAGTCTATGACGGTTAGCAGGATTCGACTATACAAAACACCGTCAAATGTCACAGCTGCCCTGACGGCACCGACGGTCTCTTTGGCCTTGTTCCTCAGTTAACACGAGCATACAGCGTTCGTGCCAAACATCAAATGGCGGTGCGTGCAACACGTACGAGCAAGGACACTCGTGGTTGTATACAGCCATTCTCGCTGGTCGACACTCGCGAAACTTGTAATAAAAAATAAATACAGCATCAAGATTAGATTTTTTTTGGATCTTTCTACCTGTTGGGCAAAGGGTGTTTCTGTGAGAAGGCTAGTTCCTTTAACATGATTCAACCCTCAGAGGCTGATTACAAATCTAATGATTGATTCCAGAATTAAGTGTTTTCAGACACTTCTTCACATTGGTTTGAAAAAAGAAGAAGAAGTCATTATGCTCGTTTGAATAATGTCTTCGATTTTGTTAACATAAATTGCAATTATGTGAATTGTCGCATCTCGATACGTAACGTTTAACTCCTAACGTTTTCACTGTAGATTACTAATATAAGTCAGGTCAGGCTTTCACTGGTGACAGCAATATTTCTTATCGTTCATGGGCCATTTTCTACAATGCTATGGTCATTGGTGCTAATATTTGTTGGTAACCTATGTATCCATACTGCAACGATTTCTGCGTATGCGAAGTTTGCTTTCTTTTACAGTACACAAAAAAAGCCGTTGTTTTACGCCTTTGCCACACATAATTATATATACACCCTCCCCCTCCCCATTTATATCAAAGCAGCCTTTTCCGCCTTTGTCACATATATACAGTTTTTTTTGGTTTCATTTATATCAAGCTTTGCCAATGATATCATTTGCACATATATCTTTTCTTTCGTATGCTTGTCACTGCAGGAGAAAGAATCGATATCCAAACGATCTGACTGTTGTTCTAACTGTAAAGCCACTTTTTACTCAACGTAACGAAGCACAGTGTATTTGTGGTGTCTCTGGATATACATAGATATAGGTGTTCTAGATTTCCCCTGATTTTAACCCCCCCCCCACCCCCCCACCCCCCCCCGCCTCCCACCCCCACTCCCTGTGGCAAACTGACCCCAAAACAGCAGTCAACTGACATCCCGTACAAGTACAAGAATTATGCATATCGATGTAGTTCATTCTGTAACGCAGACTTATAGCTGTAGCCTAAGTGTTCATAATTATATATAACGAAGAGAGAGAGAGAGAGAGAGAGAGAGAGAGAGAGAGAGAGAGAGAGAGAGAGAGAGAGAGAGAGATCTTCTTTTTCTCTATTGGTGTTGCACTCTTGATTTCAGTAAGAGATTCACACGACTTTACTAACTGGATTTCGGTAAGGGATTCACAGAGGCATGCTGATTTCAATAAGATATTCGCACAAACCTATTAATCCTGTTGCAATGCGTGCAACTTCTCGACACAGCGACTCCAAGCTGTTGGGATAGGCAGGTGATAGTAGCCTACTGGTGAAACGGTATATACGTAGTGAGCTGAGAGAGAGAGAGAGAGAGAGAGAGAGAGAGAGAGAGAGAGAGAGAGAGAGAGAGAGAGAGAGAGAGAGAATAAACTTTATTTTACGAGGGTAGTGGAGTAGACACAGGGTCTTTTTACATCCAGCCCTCGCCCATGAGGGACTATTCTACTAAAACTACACGTACACATGTATTTCAGATACACCAAAACTCAGGTATACATCAGAGAGAGAGAGAGAGAGAGAGAGAGAGAGAGAGAGAGAGAGAGAGAGAGAGAGAGAGAGAGAGAGAGAGAGAGAGAGAGAGGAGAAACGCACAAACGAATGAACACATGAGATGTTGGGGAGAGGGGGGGGGGGGGGGGGGGGGGGGGAGCCAATGGACTGGTTGATTCAGGATTCAGCTTCCTCGGTGGTCAGCCCAGAAACGGTGCCAGGGCTATTAATTAATGATCCCCGGAGACACCTTTGCCATAGCAATGCATCACATTGACTAGCGGCCACGTTTTCACCCCTCGCAAGGTTTATAGCCTCTCGGCCAAGCGTGTGACCTTTCCGAACCGGCGGACATTATCAATATAGGATGAGAAAATGGACATTGTGGCTATATATAGGCTTAGGGTTCATTCCATGGTGACGACTAATAGAAACCCAACGTGGTCAGAGGGAAGATAAATATTTCGAAGAGTTATCATTCTCTCTCTCTCTCTCTCTCTCTCTCTCTCTCTCTCTCTCTCTCTCTCTCTCTCTCTCTCTCTCTCTCTCTCTCTCTCTCAAGTTACTCTCTCTCTCTCCGTCTCAAGTTACTCTATCTCTCAAGTTACTCTCTCTCAAGTTACTTTCTCTCTCTCAAGTTACTCTCTCTCTCAAGTTACTCTCTCTCTCTAATTGACAGAAGAAAAGTGAGGACATATATTGACTTTTTAGCGCTTTCCCCACCACCTCTCTCGAACATTCTGCTGAGAAAAATCGAATGGGGTGACGTGGCAAACAAACCGTTTCCGGTGGCGTTTAGTTAAAAGGGCTAACAAGTTGTGCTTGTTTGCGTAACACCCTGGCCACACGACCATTGCCTAGCCTTTTTCCTATCACAAAATGCCGTCGTGGGGAAGATCGTGAAAAGACCTTGTCGCTGCAGGTACGGATTACAGTGTTGCAGTGTCCGCTGTCAGTGTTTCTTGTGGACTTAGGCCAGACTTTTATTGCTTGCGTTTCCCCTTTGTCATGGGCGAGGCCGCAATGCATTAAAAAAGAAAAGAAAAAAAAAAAGACTTAACCCTTTCAGCGCCAGCAGTTCTGGAGAGTAGCAGCTCCTGGCGCCAGCTGTTTTTCTGACTCTGGCACCAAACGTGCGGTCACTATCTTTACAACGCCCGTAACGTCCTTATTTCTGAACCAATTATTTAGCTTTTTTTTCTTTCTTCAGAATAAAGCAAAATGGTTTAAGATTTTTGCTGTTGTACTTATTTCAATGTCAGTTCTTACAAAATAGTCCCCCGATTTGGGCACATAAATGTCAGCCTTACAAAATAGTCCCCTGATTTGGGCACATAAATGTCAGCCTTACAAAATAGTCCCCTGATTTGGGCACATAAATGTCAGCCTTACAAAATAGTCCCATGATTTGGGCACATAAATGTCAATCAATCAGATAAGTGTTTTATTTTATGTCTGTTCACAGGAAGGTGATAATAGCCCCCCTCAACACACACACACACACACACGCACGCACGCACGCACGCACGCACGCACGCACGCACGCACGCACGCACGCACGCACACACACACAACGTATATATATATATTAATAGTGAACAATCGCACATAAATGTGACATCAGCGGGAAGCTTCGTGGGCACAGTATTGTGACACAGGCACTGCAAGGGTTAAAGGCCAGAACACGGAAGGTCGATGGCTGATTTCTAAACATGGACTGCAGACGATAAATCCCTCTGTCTGACATGCCTGTGACCTCGTTGCGTAGCCCTGGGGTCTTTGCGATTAAGCAGGTTCGGGTGACAAGTGTCAGCGCTGACGCGGTTTTAATGCGCGCCGTTGCATGCTTTTAAGTGCCATTGATAGCATAGTTCTCTCCGATTTCAGTATGCAGAGTCTTTTGTTTCACCTCCGATCGAGTCTTTGGGCGCGAAAAGGTGTCTGTTCAGTTTTCAGTGAATATGTAAAATGTCCAGAATACTAATGGTTTGGTGAGCTACAGACATGACGTAGAAAAAGTCCA
>JABMCL010000954.1:145000-147500 GCA_018857735.1 Alviniconcha marisindica | reverse complement strand
GTGCGTGCATGAATATCTATCTATCTATCTATATCCTGATATACTGGTGTAGGGGAGAGAGAGAGAGAGAGAGAGAGAGAGAGAGAGAGAGAGAGAGAGAGAGAGAGAGAGAGAGAGAGAGAGAGAGAGAGAGAGAGGAAGAGAGAGAGAGAGAGAGAGAGAGAGAGAAAAAAGAGAAACACACACACACACACACACACACACACACACACACACACACACACACACACAACAACACAGCGCGCGCGCGCGCGCGCGCGCGTTCGTCCTGATATAACCGTACCGGTTGACTGGGCGAAAAACACCAACTTACTTACTTACGCATGCAAACACACACGCACACACACACACACACACACACACACACACACACACACACACACACACACACACACACACACACACACACACACACACACACACACACACACACACACACACACACACACACACACACACACACACACACACACACACACACACACACACACGCGCGCGCGCACAAGCAGGTAATTGATGGTTGAGGCATTGTGTATTTAGGTCTAGAAAACCATAAACAGAGTAAGATCAGAAGAAGAAAAGAAAAAATCTAATTATTGTTTAAGTGGTTGCTAAGTACGATGTCATCCATCAATCCATTCTTTGTTCTCCACATAAAAAACAAACAGAGTTCACCTCGCACGATACATTCCCGATTTGCAAAAGAATAGGCTTACGAACAGATACGGTTAACTCGGGTTTGTTAATTGTGCTAAAAACAGACCATGATTGTCCGTCTTTAACCAGGAGTATGCAAAGGAGTGATCAAACAGGTAATCTCATCATTTTATTATAATATGCTCGTCATTTTGAGCGTCTATCATTAGTTTACTTGTTTGACGCTCCCCGAAATTTTTGTGTTATTGTCTTATGGTATATGCTTTGATTAATAAAAAATGTTTAAGCAGTTAACGCTTTGCATGATTTTGGCGAGCTTTGGTGAGAGAAATCAAATGGCACATTTTCGTAATTATTTTTATTATATGAACACAATAATGTTCGCCTTTTCTCTTAGGCAAATTCAACGAAATCTTCAAACTTTTTGAGATGATAACCTATGCATCATCATTATGCTTTCATTTTAGTTATACCAACCTTGATCGAACTTCAGTGCCACAGCGGCTTCTGAAAAATAAAGTTGAAAAGTATGTTTTGTTCTTTTGTTTCCCGGCGAAATTCTCTATTTAGTCAAGTATATACACAAGATCACGTAACTGTAACACACATTTTATGCCTCTGAAATACTTAAATGTTGGCATTTTCTTACTTTTTGTGTAACTGGGATCTTGACGTTTTGCGTAATGACAGCTTGTATTGCCCAGGTTTGTATTTAAATGCATGCTGGATCCACTGAACGTAAACCATTGTCGAAGTCAGGGGAGAGCCTGAGCAAAATTATGAAAAAAGTGGTGTGTGTGTGTGTGTGTGTGTGTGTGTGTGTGTGTGTGTGTGTGTGTGTGTGTGTGTGTGTGTGTGTGTGTGTGTGTGTGTGTGTGTGTGTGTGTGAGAGAGAGAGAGAGAGAGAGAGAGAGAGAGAGAGAGAGAGAGAGAGAGAGAGAGAGAGAGGATTACAATATTATGACTACATAATTCATTATTTTTGAAGTTTTAATGTATACATTATTGTTGATCTTGCAAAGCGCGGTATGTTCACCCTTGTGAGTGAGTGAGATACGGCGCTATAGAAATGACCGCTTTTTTTTCTTCTTCTTTCTTTCTTTAAAAATATTATTATATACATTTGTTTCTCGTGTCGAGTGCGAGTCAGAAGAGCACAATGACCGTGTCGGTATTTCTGGGAACACATTCACAATATTTTTAGATTAATTAACCCGATTTTACATCAGTTGACTTGTGCGTGCTGAAGGGATCAGAGCAGTCTTGTTTGCAAGGAGGGTCAGGGGTCGGGGTTCACTTTCTAAGTCAAAGTTTGGCTCATCGGTAGGACGCTATCATCCTGCTGAACATTCCACTCGCCTTTGTCCTGAACATTCAATATTGCTTTTGCCTTAACCCATTCTTCACGGTTTCCATTCCCAGTAAATGCCGTGTGTGCGAGTGAACCGGAAAATGACAGTTCTTCGGGAATCGGGTTTAGTCTGAATTTGCTGCTGATTAATTTGGCCGTGGCTGACCTGCGCCGTTGTTCCACCTTTGGTTGGAAGTCGTGAAGATCGTTTCGTGTCCTCGCTTTTTATTGCAAGTCGGGGTTCATTAACTGAGTTCTTAACAGGCTTCTCTGTGAGGATAATGAGACATTTGTGGCCTTGGCTGAGAATTCCAGACTGACTGAGGCAGAAAGAATGGGCAGCACCATGCGGAGAGCTGGTCGGCACAGCGATGCCCGGTAACTGACCAGGGGTTTATGGTCTAAGGTGGAGTTGGGTGGGTGGTGGTGGTGGTGGTGGTGGTGGTGGTGGTGGGGAGGGTGGTGGGGGAGGTGTCTTTCGAAAATGTAAGT
>JABMCL010000954.1:115000-135000 GCA_018857735.1 Alviniconcha marisindica | reverse complement strand
TGATTGTTCCCCCGCGGCCTCAGCCCAGTGCACAGAGTCAACATCGCTTTGTCCCGCCGGCACCACTTAAGGCGATTTGCCGCTGAGGCGTTAGTCCGTGACGTCACCAGTTCCTGTGCACCCGTTCTGGCACTGGCGGGTAGAAAAGAAAAAAGAAAAAAGGAGGGGGGAAGGAAAGAAGAAGGAGAGGGGGGTGGGGTGGGGGGGGGGGGGGGGGGAGAAGGCCTCCGCCAAGAACTACTCTGAGGCCCTTGGAGACCGGTCAGTTGTGTGTAAACCTTGCGGTGTGTCTGGCGTGGTGCCAAGACCCATCATTGCTCGTGCAGCCCACGTGAGGAAGTGAACAACACGCGAGGCCGAGGTGAGCATCGAAGATGTGCCCAACTTACGCGGCGGCTGTAATTTGTTTTATATAATATATATATATATTATAAAGTTGGCCTTGAGTTCAAACACAGGCTTGTCATATCAGAAGTACCTTAAAACACTGAGACAATTTTGCAGTGGAGTGATCGTGAGCCGCTTAGGCCTAGCGGTAAAGGTGTTAGGCTGGTAGGCAGAAGAACCTCGGTTCGATTCCGCTTCGGCTGTCGTCTCTTTTCAAAAGTTCTAGTGTATGGACACTGTCTTTATTACTTTGCGCCTCACAATACGTGACATTAAAATGCCCCTCATCGCTGTCCATCTTGGCATAGTTCAGGAGCTGTGTGAGAGTCGAGGTGGCCGTCCTGGGCTGTCCGTCCTAACGAGCCTTCTGGTTTCCGTGGACGTAAAGAATTACTGAACCATGCTTCGGCATTGGTCACAACTTGTCCCTAATATGTCAACTGACATCTGAGGACATTAAGCATCACTTCATCATCATCATCATCGTCCATCTTGATTCAGGAGTCATTCTGGTGATGACAGTGTACTGTTAGGTATAGTCTTCTTCTCCTCCCACCTTCTGGGATCCCGGTCCCCGCCAGTACCTCTTCGGAGACAGCTCGGCATTAAGCCAGTTTAACCGACCAAAGAGTGCAATGACCGTGATCAACAAACTAGGGAGTTAATTAGCGCTCGAGAGACAGCCACCCGAACACAACAACAAAAACCTGAGTCGCCTACGGCAACTCTCACATGGCATGCGAGTAAATACAAGCTACATAAACTTCAACAAAGGCACATTGTTACTCAGTGACTATAATCACGTCATCCTCAGTGATACGGAAGGGGAATGTTTTCATATGGCATGCGAGTGAATAAAAGGTACATAAACTTCAAGAAAGTCACATCCTCAATGACCAGAATAATGCTATCCTTTTGTGACAGGATTGGGAATATTTTCCTCACTTGATTGTCGGGCGTCCATCCATCCAGCCCCATTCAAACTAGGCAAACTTTTGTTTCAAATATATGAGAGCAATAAAAACGTCCAAAAGTGAACCACGAGAATGACGTGCACGGATCGGCAATGTAAGGTAGCCTGGAGTAAACCCAGAACCTGTGAGCCGGTTTGGCCTAGCGGTAAGGCGTTAGGCTGGTAAGCGGAAGGACCTCGGTTCGATACCGCTTCGGCTCTCCTTTCTCTTCGAAAAGGTTGTGGTTTGTGGACATTGTCTTGTGACTTTGTCCATCACTTCCTACCAAAACATTAAAAAGGCTCTCGTCTTAATGCAGGAGTCATTCTGGTGGTGACAGAGCAGCGATAGGTGTATAATCTCCCTCTTCCCCCCACCTCCATATACCCTCCCCCCCATCTCCCCGTCCCTAATAAGCCTTATGGTTCTGTGGACGTTAAGCACCATGTTTACTTACTTACCCTAGAACCACCCACCCTCTGCGGGCTGTAAAGCAAGTTGCAGAAGTCTGTCAGGCTGTCGCGAGGACCCCCCCCCCTCCCTCCCTCCCTCCACTCATGTCCTCCACCTCCCTCCCTACGTCCCTCTCTTTATCGATCCCGCCGTCATTGTGTATGTTTGTCAGCGCCGGGATGTGGACTCTAGCAATTCACTTACACTAAACCCCTCCCACTGCCCGCATGTTCTCGTGCTAATGGATCGCGCCGCGCGAGACCGGTCGAACTTTGCACTCTTGGCGGTGGCTTCTTGCTGGTGTTATGGACAGATCATAGAGTCCAGTCAGCTGCAGCTAAAACTTCAGTTCTGCTGAATTTTGAGATAGCTGTTACACACGTACACAGATATTTAAAAAAAAGTGCTTTCGGTGTTAGAACGAATTCGTAATGTTTGGTTATTTCGTGCAAGCAATAGCCTGAATACCTGCAGAGTGCTTTGCTTGATGAGTGAGTGAGTCAGTGCCGTGGTCGTTGTTTCTGAAGTGCCTATGTTATTACTGTCAGGTTTTCTGGACAAGCTTGCTGTTTGCTTTTTTTGTTGCTTTTTTTTCTCTTCCTTTCTCCGGGCATTTTGTGTAAGCAAATAGCATCTTCTGTGCATCAAGAATTGCAGAGTGCTTTTCCTGATGAGTGCGTGCCCTGGTCCTTGCTGCTGAAGTGCACTGTCATTACTGTTTGGCTGGGTTTTGTGGAAAAGCTTGTGCTTTTCTCTTCCTCCTCTTTGGGCGTTCACACTATACCGCTCTAGCGGCAGTTACATGCGCGAGGCTGATGCAGTCTTGCCTCGTCGAGCCCCGGAATTGCTATTACTCCATTGCATCGCCGGAAGGAGAAGGAGCGGAAGTCTTGCTTAAATCCCCTACGGTACAGGTACTGGAGAGTTTTATTCGCTTTCTCTGGAGCGTGAGCTGTTGATTGCTGAGGTGTAATTACATATATATCTGCATGCCTGCTATACAGTTGTTGCATGTACCTTGACAAACGCTGGGACAAGGTTGAGTGAGGATCGTTTATTACCACACAGTCCAAATCCGCACCAGTGTTGCACAGAGTCACCGCGTGCACGTTGTTGTCCTTGTTAATTCTTCCGGAAGATTCCCGTTACCTTTCCGTTGTTGAGAAAAGTCGCACCGGAGTGTTAATGGGATTTTTTCCTTTCATTTCCTTTTTTTTTTTTATGACAGCATTTGACGTCATGTAGTGCACAAGACAGGTAAGGTGATCTTAACGCACGGCTGGTCGTATGCCACTGCGCCGAACTGCGTTGGGGTTGTTGCATGCAGTTGAGCAACTGAAGAGTTCACCGAGGAACTTTGTGAGCCCAATAAAATGAATCGTCTACGGGAGGGAGAGGGAGATTGTAACACTCAGCGGGGATGGGTTGGGGGCGACGTGGGGGCACCAATAAATCAAGACTGCTTTCTTGGTTCTTAATGTCCTCGGGTGTCATTTGAGGTATTAGGGACAAGCAAATCAAGATTATTTTTATCACCTTTTTTCATATTTTTTTTTATACCTCCTTGGTGTGTCTTTCCTCCTGTAGTTTAGAAGATGAAAAATAACAGCCCCCTCCCCCACCCCCCTCCTCCTCCCCAAATAAAATAAACCAACGATATAAAAAAAATGAGGGTAAATTAAATTTTGATAAAGAGATAAATAAAATGAATTAGTTAATAAATAAAGGGACACTGAAACAATATTTTGGGATGCATTTTCTGTCTCTGAAGATGAAGCTCATACTGTTTGTGGCTGTCAGTGATTGTCTTAGAATAAGAAGGGGAAAAAGGAAAGAAAAAGAAAAAAAGAAGAAGAAAAAAAAAAGGGAGGGGGGAGGGGAGGTAGGTGTGTGTGGTGGGGGGGGGGGGGGGGGGGGAAGGGGGACAAATACATTCTAGTCCTGAATCTCACATTTAACAAAGATAAACGCCCTTTCCCCATAATTATACCTCCCTCGCGCTCCCTACCCCTCCCCCCCCCCCTCTTCCCTCCGACCCCCAACCCCTTTCAGAAAACGATACGTGATGTCCACGCTACCATTTGTTTCAGTAGTAATTGGTATTTTATTTTTATTTTTTTATTTTTTTATACGGAGTGGTGCATGGGAGGAAGGATATGACGTTGCAAAACGGTACAAGCGAACAGCCCCACATTCTAACCCCTATTACTTTGCCCTCCTCTCCGTCAGTTGACAAAATGTCGACACGAAAAAGCCACACCTTATCCCTCTTTTCCGTTCTGCATGTTCATTCCAACGTGGACACTGGATACGGCTGGGGCAAATGGTTTCGCTGATGATTGGGCCGTTCCGTGCTTAGACGGCGCTGTCAGAGCGTCCAGTTGGTCCGTTAGGCTGTTGGTGGATGTTTAGATGTATGTCCTGACACGTTGCAATTTATTTTTTTAAATCAGAAAGCGAGCAATTGCACCGGGAATGGAGTTTACCATGGCCTTTTGAAAGGATCACTTTGCACCGCCAAGAAACCCCATTCGTTTGAAGCGCGCTTGCAGATATTCGAACAATCGTCTCTCTCTCTCTCTCTCTTTTTTTTTTCTCTCTCTCTCTCTCTCTTTCTTTTTCTTTTTTCATGGATATGAGGTTTAGATGCTTCAAAGCATATAATAATGAGGACGTTTCGGCGTATAAACACGCATTTTAACACTTTTCCAACGCGCGCGTGTTTATTGTCAAACATGTTAAAGAATGGCGTGTTTACGCAACGTGAGTGCCTGGAATCAGGGTGGGTTTTTCCGTGGAGTTTGCAGCGACTGCAGTCGTGCCCAAACGCGCTTTGTCTCCTGTTAAGCAAAAGAAAAAGTCTTCATACCTGATTGATAGAAATTCTGTTCTGCGCAGCCCATGTCGTCACGTGGATCGGATTTCATAATAACGTATATAAATCATGGTCGAAAGTTCTTGCGACAGATCATTGAGGCGGTTGACATTCTCAGCGCTGTGCCGCGGATTATTCTGTTTCGCTTTCTTTCTTTTTTTTAACTTCTTTTTTGAATGGTTTAGAAATTGTTCCGGCGATTTCGTGCCTGTGGCGAGGTAATGTAATTTTCTGCGACCTGTGTTAGTGGATACCGCTGTCTTTCGTATCTGTCCATCTTTCGCGTGTGAGTGCGTGTGTTGTCTCTGTCTGTATGCCTGTGTCTTGTCCTGCGGTCACCCTGTGCTGTTGACAGGACGCTAAATTCAAATTACTGACTTTCTCTGTCTGTGTCTGTCTGTCTGTCTGTCTCTGTCTCTGTCCCCGTCTCTGTCTGTCTCTGTCTGTCTGTCTCTCTGTCTGCCTGCCTACCTGCCTGTCTGCCTGCCTGTCTGCCTGCCTGCTGTCTGTCTGCCTGCCTGCCTGCCTGCCTGCCTGCCTGCCTGCCTGCCTGCCTGCCTGTCTGTCTGTCTGTCTGTCTGTCTGTCTGTCTGTCTCTCATTTTAAGTACCTAGTTCTAGCACATTGTCATTAGTTTGTTGGTTTTCTTGTTCATATATATATAATTATAGCATGTACTGTGAGGTGGTAGGTTATACACCTGCACCCCTTCATGAGCGGCAATGGCTTAAATGAACAAATTGTCCGTATTCCGTATATTCTCTCTCTCTCTCTCTCTCTCTCTCTCTCTCTCTCTCTCTCCTCTCTCTCTCTCTCTCTCTCTCTCTCTCTCCTGCTCTGACTGTTGCTGTGCTCATCATCAGGGACAGATTTGTATTTGTAAAAGAGTCTGCTTGTGCTTTGATTTATATCCTTGTGTAATAAGGTAGTATTATCATATTATCGTCGCCATCGTTATCATCATCATCATCATCATCATCATCATCATCATCATCTATCTCCGCCCCCCCCCTCCCCCCTCTCCCCTCCGTTCTCCAAAAGCACGCGCCTCTCTCTGTGGGTTATTTTAGTACTAAATGCACGTTCACGGAAAATCCACCCGATGAAGGTATTTTATTTTTAAGCAGTTACTGCATTCATACGCTGACATCACGAATTTCAAACTGAAGTGGTTGAAGAATAGCGCGTTCGCCTCAGCCGAAAACGGGATAATTATTTAACTGTGTAGGCTAATTATGTATTTTTTTTCTTCTTCCAGGATTTGCAAGGCTCGGCTGGAGCCGAATTCGCCGAGCCTTTGCCTTTACATTGCGAGGGGGACGCAGCAAACTCTGCTGGCAGCCATGACAGTCACGTGAACAAGGAAGCGGGAGACAGAAGGTCGGCAGGTCTGACGTCACTTCCGCCGAGAGGGTCGTGCAGAGTAAGTGATTTTTGTTTGTTCGTTTTGTGTTTCACGGGTGCCGATAATGTTTAGCTTGAAGGTTGCTCGCTAGATTCTTTGGGTAGTGGGTCGGTTGGTTGGCAAGCTATCGAGTTGAGTAGTTTTGTTTTGGATTTGTTTTGTTTGTATTATCTTCGGTTTGGATTGTTGATAGGTTGAAACACACGAACGATTAAAAAGAACGCTATTTTTAATGGGACAATACATCAAAATTAGCATTTTTCTTAAACCGTTTTTGTGTGCTTGGGTCTTATTTTAGAGCTCTGGCAGTGAACCTTGCTTCAAATGTTTTGTTTGGTATGTGGGTTTAGTCATGGTAATCACAGTGGTTCGTCAGTTTTTTAGTCCATCAGTTACGTTTCTCACGCACGAGTAAACCTGCTGTTCATGAACAGGTGCATACAGTACACAATAAATCCGAGCCTGCTTGGATTTTAATTTTAATTTTATTAGACTGTCATTATCTAAAGTGTTTTCATGCACATCACGACCCGCTTTCTGCAGGAGGTCGACAAACGCGACCTTACGTCGGGCTAAAACGGCGCATACATTATTAGAGCGATAGCCCTAACACTGGAAGAGGTTGAAGTTGATATTACTAGGTGTCGAATTTTATCTGGCCAGGCCGACAGCCTCTTGCCTCTCTTTTGCGCAAACACGGATTAGATTTAACTGACAGCTTTGTGTGTGTGAATTATGCATAAGCTCGTGTTTGGGAGGTCGTGGCTTTTTCACCGAGGCTGCCTTTATGGGGGGGCATGATCCTCGGCAGAAAAACCCATTCGCTGTGGATATCGGCGTCAGAACAGCAGTCGTGAGAGCAGACCTTTCGGTTATTGACAGGCGATAGTCTTGTGCTTTAGGGGGATGTCCATTGTCAGGAGAGACCTAGCTCCCTGTCTGACCTGGTGTCTGTGATTTAGTCTACGTTACAACCCCCCCCCCCCCCCCCTCCTCTCCCTCTGCCTCCTTCGACCCCCCCCCCCCCCAGCCCCCTTCACTCTTCATACGTTCACTCCCCCTCATCACCTTTTACGGCCCCCCTCCTATTCTCCTTCTTTCTCTATATCCCCCCCCCCCCTCCCCTCCCGCTGCCATCCCTCTTTGCATCCCCATCCCTATCACTGCTCTCCGCTTTCCTCGTCTCGCTTCCTCTCTTCAACCACGAATGAATTTTGTGAAATTAGATCGAGTTGAAGAAATCGCCATACTGTTTATGCTTGTGTGTGTGTGTGTGTGTGTGTGTGTGTGTGTGTGTGTGTGTGTGTGTGTGTGTGTGTGTGTGTGTGTGTGTGTGTGTGTGTGTGTGTGTGTAGTATGTGTGTGTGTGTGGTGTGTGTGTGTGTGTGTGTGTGTGGTGAGTGTGTGTGAGTGAGTGAGTGAGTGAGTGAGAGTGAGAGAGAGGAGAGAGAGAGAGAGAGAGAGAGAGAGAGAGAGAGAGAGGAGGAGAGAGAGAGAGAGATTCCTAAAGCTGATTCGAGGGTTAGCTTGCCAGAACCCATGATATTTCCCTTCTTATGTTCAATAAATATGCATTACACTGGCAGTCAGCCGTCGACTCGTTATAAATCTATTGGCTAGTCAGAATTATGAGAGGTTTTTTTAATGTTAGTTTGGTTTTGCTTTGAGGTTGAGCTTGAGATGGCTATGTCGCGTTTGGTCCTTGTATAACCCTCACTGTTGATTGGTAACATTCACGGTTCACTGGTCGCTATAAATATAAACTTCCCAAACGATCGCAGAGTCGGGGTGTGTAAAGTGAGTTCCCTCCTGGGCTTCGTCTAATGCTAGTTTGTGGACGTAGCCATTAACACTTGGCATTGGTCACAGTTTGTTCCTAATATGTCAACCGACATCCGAGGACATGAAGCTCTACTTCACCACCTTTGCGAATCGCAGAGCTCGGGGGCTGTGTGAAAGTGGAGGTGGACATCCTGGGCTCCCGTCCCTAATAAACCTACGGTTTCTGTGGACTTAAAGCCCTTCGACCTCGTGACCATCCCTTTGTTGTCCGTTCTCTCTCTCTCTCTCTCTCTCTCTCTCTCTCTCTCTCTCTCTCTCTCTCTCTCTCTCTCTCTCTCTCTCTCTCTTTTCTTCCCTTTCTTTCCGTAATGTTGTTGGGATTAGTGGAGTCTATGCCGCGAACATTAGACCAATCTCGGCCTCAGTTGGTCAGAAACATGACTCGGGGACGCAGGATTACAGTTGGGTCCAATTCCACTCGCTAATTCCACTCTGGTCGTAGCGTGTCTCAAATGGCCCCTTATTCCTAACGCGGGGGTAAAATGTGTCAACGACTGTAAATATGCATAAATAAGCTATAAGCTTGGCGTTTTCAGGGCTTGTTTTCCCTCTTTTGACGAGTTGTGATGGCTAGTCTAAACCCCTGGTGCCTAATTGTTTTTCTTTTCACGCTTAATGGCGCGCAGCTAAAGTATTGGTCAGTGGAATATAAAGAGGGTCCTGTCTGTGCCGCGGTGGCTTTGCTGCGAACCTGGCTTGCTTGTTGGCTGGACAGAGGTTGTTTAATAAATGGTTTCGGTGTCAGTGTTTTTTCTTGTTGTTATTGTTAGCGGGTGTTGAAATGGGCCGCAGATGAGCAGATCAAAGGACGCTCAGTGGCATTTACTTGCCCATTTTTTTTGTTAAATGCGTGTAAAGTGGCAAAGTGGAATGGAAAGCCAAGACTGACGCGAGCCAACGTCTGACGTCCACCTTCGATGACACCTGTGCATGTACTGTCCTGGACAGTAAGTAAGTAGTCATGGTGTTTTACGTCGACAGGTTACCCGCCCTTAATAAGCCTTATGGTTTCTGTGGACGTGACTGAAACGCCGTGTTTATTTACTTGCGTCCACAGAAACCATGAAGCTTATTAGGGACGGGGTCCTGGACAGACCAGAGTCAGTGGAAACGATCGACTGGCCGGCGAAGCATTCGTCACGAATGGCTTGCTTCTTAGAGGATATAAAGTGTTGAGAAGCTTGAGACCATAGCTGCGGGCACAGTTGAAGCCAGAGACATCACACCGCGGTCCCTTGGAGGAGAGAGGCGCACAAAGAGGAAGCGCTTGACGACCTTCACGTCGAAATAGCGAGAGAGGGCCATCGTCAGCGAGACGAACCTAGGAACTGTTTCAAAGGCAACGCTGGGACACTTCGAGAAACGGTGATGGAACGCATATGGGCTTTCCCTAACGTGTAGATACCATCTTGAACCTAGCAAACGTTTTCCTGCCTTGTATAATTTTATATTCAATTTTTTTGGGAAAGATTTTGCTGGAACAGTTCAGTATTTTTGAGTGAATAACAAACATGTAGTGCACGTGTTTATGAGCGAGTGCTATGTGTTATCATTATTGCTGTTTGACGTTGTTTGGGCAACTTCGGTGCCAGAATGGTACAGGGCTCGTAAATATTATAACAGTAATATTCATAAATTTTTGATTTTTTTTCTCTGGAATAGGTCAGTATAACATTATAGTGGTTGTTTGTAGCGCACGTGTTTTCGAGCGTGTGCTGTAATTATGTGTTATCATTGTTCTTTTACGTAGTTTGGGCAACGCCTGTGCCAGAATGGCACAGGGCTCCTTGTTAGCTTCCCCCTCCCCCCCTATCCCTCCCCCCCTCCCCAAGGACCCCCATCCCCATGTGTAAAATGCGCAGGGCTGTGTCGTCGTAGCTACTGGAAGTGCGCTGTGCAAAAGCGAATAACTGTTATTACTATTTAACCGTACTGACAAAGGCCCTCTGACGCAAGTGGTTCCAGTTGATTCAACACGAACTTGCAAGCGACTGACGAAACTCCTTTAGTCCTGAGCTAATGTTCCGTGACTTGGCCAGCCAGTGTGTGTCTAAAGGACACCGGAAGATAAGGTTAATTTGCCAGTGAACCGCTTTGGCCTAGCGGTAGGGTGCGAAGCTGGTGAGTAGAAGGACCTCGGTTTCAAATCGCTTCGGGCTTCCTCTTTCTTTTCAAAGCATGTGGACACTGTCTGATTGTGATTTTGCCTGTTTTTAGCTCTACGTCTCATTTTTCATCGTTTTTCACCGTTTAACTGTTGCTTAAGTGTCGTTTTGTAGCTTGATAAAGGGCATTACCCCGACAATTCGCATGTTGTGTTTTGTCCTAATAAATAGCGTTCCTTTGAACCTTTTATGTGTTTGGATCAGTGTCCGTTTAGTTCCCTCACCCCGTGTGGAATCTTTTCCTCCTCCTGTACCTCTCCGGACCCCGCTCGGTATTAATCAAGTCTAATCAAGATAGCAAGACGGTAATATGCACACATTCTCTTCCGTAGGTTTCGCAGAAGATAAGCCTCACGAAAGGTTTTAACATACGTACACTCTGCATTCAAACAAGGAAACAGTGTGCAAAACTTCGGCAGAAACGCCTTTGACGGGTGGCAAACAGACAATCAGGAAGTTATTTTACAATCGTGCAAACGGTGAAAAATAGGTTGTGACTGAATTTTGTCCGATTCTCGCCGAGATAGATGATGTAGAGTTTAGGCGAACTCAGTCTATTGCAGCTAAAATAGTAATGTTTATATATTACTTAAGTGTGTGTGTGTGTGTGTGTGTGTGTGTGTGTGTGTGTGTGTGTGTGTGTGTAATGATTGTTGGTCCTCAAGAGACGGGTTGCGTGCGAAATATATTTTTTAATGGGTCAGTGGTTTGAAATTTTTGTATTATGTATACTTCGTAAGCCCAGTTGGGTCAGTACACTCATTTTACTATGGAGCCAGCACGCACA
This sequence comes from Alviniconcha marisindica, assembly GCA_018857735.1. Classification (NCBI taxonomy): domain Eukaryota; kingdom Metazoa; phylum Mollusca; class Gastropoda; family Provannidae; genus Alviniconcha; species Alviniconcha marisindica. The sequence goes on along the minus strand of JABMCL010000954.1, from coordinate 124,133 downwards.
CAGTTAGCCATGGAGTCAGCGCGCGCGCGCGCGCACACACACACACACACACACACACACACACACACACACACACACACACACACACACACCACACACACACACACACACACACACACACACACATTTAATTATGGAGGAAATCATTAGCCCGCCACTCCTGTCTGGGGTCGACCCGCGGCCTTCGAAACACGTTTCAAGGTTGCTGTATTATTATCTCAGGGGAATAAAGTTTGTGGCTAAACACATAAAATTATCATATTACAGCAGACAATAAGCATGAATTTTGTTTCGCCTCTGTGACGAGCAGTCGTGCTCGTGTGTTGAACTTGTGTTGAACGTAAAAGTACCAGTGTAGCCGTGCTTTCTGGTTTTTGCTCTTTCAAGGACGCTTTTAATCCCTTGTGCATTGTTAATGGTAGCCTCTTCCAGGTTCACACTTTCACTGGCTACATCTGTTTGGTCGCATAGAGTTTCTGTCGCACGTACGTGTGCAAGTGAACTATTCCACACGCACAGTCACACGCGAGCTCATTTGTGATTGAATAATTATCTTGTTTGTTGGTATTGGGGTCGTGACGTGCGCGCGCACGCGCGCGTAGACAGTACGTGTGCATCCACGCACGAACACACACACACACACACACGCACGCACGCACCACACACACACGCACGCACGCACGCACGCACGCACGCACGCACGCACACACACACACACACACACACACACACACACACCGAGTGCGATTTATGTTTCTGTTTCTGTGTCTGTCTGTCTGTCTGCCTGTCTGTCATGTTAAGCTATGAAACTGGATAGACTTCCATTGAACGCTTTGATTACTCCGTCAGTCTCTGTCCTGTTGGAATTTTGCAACAATCTCAATAATTCCTATTACTGATCGCTTTATGTAGCGCTATTCTCTGCTTTCGAGCAGACTCACAGCGCTCATGTAGGATGTGATTCTGAATTGTGACTGTATCCTTTCATAGCGCGTTTTTCAATGCCCACCGAAGTGGTGTTCTTTCAGCGCTATTTGGTTGTTAAATGTCTGGAGCCACGCGAAATTGCTGCCGTCTCGGTACCATACAGCCATGCACCAGTTTACAATGTCACTTCATTTAAAGCCACAAAGGTAGGGTGCATGTGTGTTTAGTTGTAACCTGCCACCTGCACTTTTGGCAGAATGGCCGTGATCGTTTACGTGCTGCTGCAGTAAGGCGGGGGTGGAACGAATACCGAAATGAGTCAGCACAGAAAGTTGACCCTGGAGAAGAAAACATTCTCCCGCTGCCGCCGCCACACAATTCCTAGTGTGACTCCTCTGGCTTGCCATAGTGTTTGTCAGACTCTCTCTCTATCTCTCTCTTTTTTCTTTTCTTTTTTATAGTGGTAGTGAACCCGCGACAGTCTCAGTGTCCCGCTGTCGGCCTTTTGGAGATTTAGCATTCTCTGTAGTTCCTTGACTCTCTGAACTTACCATAGCCTTTGTCAGACCTTGTCCGCGCCATCAGAAAGGCCGCTCTCTCGAGTCTCAGTATTACCCTGTAGGCCTGCCATAGACGGCGGCTTATTCTCTCGGTGGATATCACATACATGAACTCGCTCGCACTTTAACGGACAAGAGGACTTCGCGAACGGCGATAACCGACTATTGATAGGTGTAAACCGAGACGCCCCGTTCTAATAAGACTTGAATACTTTTTATACCCGGGCTAATCTTTGATCGATTGAATACTCCCTAGATATATGGGAAGATTTTTTTTAATTTCTAAGAGAAAGTGGACTGCCGCTTGATCCCGAAGAGCTCCATACTGGAGCTAAGCGATTACAGATCAGAAATTAAAAATCACATTCGATGTCAGTCACGTAGATGACTTTCACGAGTTTAGAGTGAGTCGGCATTCGGATTAGTTCTCGTGTGTGTGTTTTTGCGCTTGTGTTTAAAAAGAAAAGAAGAAGAAAAAAAGAAAAAAGAAGAAAAAAAGAAAAAAAGAGAAAAAGAAAAGAAAAGAGAGAGAGAGACAAAAAGAGGAGCGATCAATACGTGGGTTGCTGTCCAGTTTGTGAGTGCACCCTTTCTAAAAGTGAGGATGTAGCGAGTGGTGGTGGAGCTGTGGTGTCTGTGATCTCGCTGTCGGTTTTGAAGGAGGCTTTGCGGATCGTTGTTCCGTTTGTCCGGCTGTGTGAGTTGCAGACAGGTTCTGGTATTTCAGGTACAGACCGTGTTTGCATTTAGCAGTGTTTCTCTTCTTCTTCTTTTTGTTGTTGTTGTTGTTGTTGTTGTTGTTGTTGTTGTTGTTGTTGTTGTTGTTGTTGTTCTTCTTCTTCTTCTTCTTCTTCTTCTTCTTCTTCTTCTTCTTCTTCTTCTTCTTCTTCTTCTTCTTCTTCTTCTTCTTCTTCTTCTTCTTCTTTGTCTCCATCTTCTTCTTCATCTTCACCATCTTCTTCTTCATTTTGTTGTTGTTGTTGATGTTGTTGTTGCTGTTCTTCTTCTTCTTCTTGTTCTTGTTCTTCTTGTTCTTCTTGTTCTTGTTCTTCTTCTTCATTTTGTTGTTGTTAATTTCTTCAGTTTGTTCTTCTTCTTCTCCAATTTTTGTGTTACGTTATTCACTGTAAAGCGCTTTGTGGTTCCAAAAGGTAGGCGCTCTAAAAAAATCTCCAATCGTGATTATTTCTATTTTTTATATTTTTATTTGAGTCATCACAACATTATGCTGAATAGCCCGAGTATTGCGGCTGCTTGTCGCTGCTGCGACTGCTAAGTAATTGCTGTGCACTGCCATTCTTTTTTGTACGGTTTGAAGGAAATTGGTTTTTAACGCCCAGTCAACCATGACGGTTATATCAGGGCTATATTTATCTGTGGCTAGACAGAGTAGCATTTAGGAGTCTGTATAGCCTGTTGTTGGGCGTTTTCAAAGCGAGCTGCACAGTGACATGAAATCAGTTCATGTTTGGTTCGGTTTACACTGCGGACGAATTTCGTTCTGTCTCACAGGCATATTTGATAAAATTCGTATTATCAGGACACACAATTTTATTATTAAGGTTAAATAAATACATTTGAAAGGTTTTGCAGTCTAACATAAGTGCACATTTTGGTCCGAGCAACATTTGACGAACTAGGAAGAAACATGAAGTCAGTCATCTGTGCTTTAGTATTTTTATTTGAATTTGATGTAATTCTTTTTCTTTTTTTCTCCCCTTGGATTTCTTCAGAGTACGCCCGTTTCGATTTTGTTTTAATTGTTTAAGTTCGGCGTCCTTTGTTTTATCCAGAGACCAGAAATCGGTATGACAGCAAGTTACTTGACCGATTATATCGAACTTGCTTTTAGTTTCGACAGAAATCGGTATGACAGCAAGTTACTTGATCGATTATATCGAACTTGCTTTTAGTTTCGACAGAAATCGGTATGACAGCAAGTTACTTGATCGATTATATCGAACTTGCTTTTAGTTTCGACAGAAATCGGTATGACAGCAAGTTACTTGATCGATTATATCGAACTTGCTTTTAGTTTCGATAGAAATCGGTATGACAGCAAGTTACTTGATCGCTAAGTTACTTGATCGATTATATCGAACTTGCTTTTAGTTTCGACAGAAATCGGTATGACAGCAAGTTACTTGATCGCTAAGTTACTTGATCGATTACCTCTAACTTGCTTTTAGTTTCGACAGAAATCGGTATGACAGCAAGTTACTTGATCGATTACCTCTAACTTGCTTTTAGTTTCGACAGAAATCGGTATGACAGCAAGTTACTTGATCGCTAAGTTACTTGATCGATTAACTCGAACTTGCTTTTAGTTTCGACAGAAATCGGTATGACAGTAAGTTACTTTATCGCTAAGTTAAGTTACTTGATCGATTATCTCGAATTTGCTTTTAGTTTCCACAGAAATCGGTGTGACAGTAAGTTACTTGATCGCTAAGTTACTTGATCGATTATCTCGAACTTGCTTTTCAGTGTCGACAGAAATCGGCATGACAGTTAGCTGCCTTGATCTATTACTTCCAAATTGCCTTTAGTTTTGGACACGACCGGTGCGGATCTTGAGTGAGATGGCATGGGAATGTCAACGGTATTCAGGCTTGGGACGTTCGTATTGATCTTGATTAAGGCGTGCAAGGGCGGTTTGGCCTAGCGCTAAGGCGTTAGGCTGGTAAGCGGAAGGACCTCGGTTCGATACCGCTTCGGCTCTCCTTTCCCTTCAAAAAGGTTGTGGTTTGTGGACACTTTGTTTTGTCCATCACTTCCTACTGAAACATTGAAATGGCTCTCATCGCTGCTCATCTTAATGCGGGTCATTCTGGTGGTGACAGTGTAGCGATAGGTATATAATCTCCCTCTCCCCCCACCTCCATACCCCCTTCCCCCCGTTCTCCCTGTCCCTAATAAGCCTTATGGTGTCTGCGTGAATGTTTTCCCCCTCCCACTGTTTCCCTTTGACCCACGACGTGTATTTCGGCCAGGTAACGCTGTCATTCTCGTTCGCTGGCTTCCTGCAAAGGTTTGTTAGGATGGTTGGCTGCAATCGAACAATGAGGGGTAGGGTTTGTTCGTGTATTACTGCGCCTGCCTGCGCTCTCGTGGGATAGGTCGCCACCGGTGTGCACATTATCTTAAACAACATCATATTGCTTTTACCCTGTCCTTTCATATGTAGGAGTTTGGCGTGGAATTGACCGAGCTCTGTTATTTGAGCGGTGTATAGCAAGGTCGGGAACAATCACTTGATTGACGCATATCGTACTACCCCCCACCAACCCACCCCCCACACACACCATCCTTCCTCCCCCCCCCCCCCCCCCCCCCAAAAAAAAAAAAAAAAAAAAAAGAAGAAGAAGAAGAAGAAGAAAGTAGCAATGTAGAGGAGGAAAAGTTATGATCTTTCGGAACTGTTTCATAGTTGAATGCAACTGTTTCATGGGGGGGGGGGGGGGGGGGGGGGGGGGGGGGGGGGGGGAAAAACTAACCCCCTCCCTCCCCTACCTCCCTGTTTCATTTTCTCTCTCTCGCTCTCTCTTGTTATTTGTCTCTTATCCCCCCCCCCCCCCCATCCTTTCAGTCTGGTCCTTTCATTCTTTCTCGCCATCTTTCCTTCTTACTTCTTTCCCGTTTTTCTTTCTGTCATTCATTCCTTCTTTCTGTTATTCGGTTTCATCCTTACTTACTGTGCGTTTTAACCGCTTCTCCGTAACTTAATACTATTCTGAAAATGTCAGGTCATCATGATGCATTGTATTTTTAGATGACATACCTTTGATCTCATTGTTGTATGAAGGCAACACACACACACACACACACACACACACACACACACACACACACACACACACACACACACACACACACACACACACACACACCACACACACTCACGCACGCACGCACGCACGCACGCACGCACGCACGCACGCACGCACGCACGCACGCACGCACGCACGCACGCACGCACCACACACGCACGCACGCACGCACGCACACACACACACACACACACACGCACGCACACACACACACACACACACACACACACACACACACACACACACACATCAGACTGATGACCCCAGACTACATGCCTGTGTGAATGGAACTGTTTCATAAAAATAACAATGAAAAATTGCAACCTGTACCACCTGTGAGAAGCTATTGCAGTTGTCTGTCGTCGCACCTTATTGTCTAACCGCCGCACAAAGTGCCACACACAGTTCTACCTGTCAGTGGCTTTTGAATGGAACACTGTCTGACGGTGACAAATTCTGACTCTCGAAGCGTCGTCTTTGTATTCAGTTAAACATGTCCACTGGAGCACAATGACGAAACCCAGCAGAAAAAGCTGGCAACGTTGAAATGGGAATTAATCTGTGTTGTGACAATGGAAAGCGTAGGACAAGTGACAATGGAAAGCGTAGGACAAGCGACAATGACATATTTAATGTTCTTGTCAGGGACTGGACAGATTTGTTGCTGGACTTGTATCTGCGGATTACAGTAGTTTGTGAACGACGCACAGCACTGAGCTTTCGGGATTAATTCAGTGTTCACGATTAATTCTCTATAATTGGTTAGGAGCATGCATGAAGACACGTACAACATAATTTGCAACAAGTGTAACCTATTGGAAACGATCTGAAGGTCATACATGAAAGTGTCAATGAAATGGTGTCGGCCAGAGCTACTGAGGCAGCTTCAGGAGGTGTTGATAACTGATTCTAACTGTCACAACTTAACAGAATGCTACAGACATGCTAGAATGAAACCAGGCTTGACTTTGGTTGTAAAGAGTCTTATTAGCTTGCAACACGCGCAGCATTACCGACTAACTCCATGTCGAGTGAGTTCGGTACAAGATCTGGAATTTCATCGAAACGTTACAATATCTTTATTTGCATAAACCACGGGAGGAACAATTAATATAGCGCACAACCCGTTCAAAGCAATCTCGAGTCCCAGTGTGTGACATGGGCAGTCAGAAAAGAAAGCGTCACTGCCTCAGATATGAACTCAGAGATGAGTGCATGGGCAACACCAGAATATAACACTTTCTTAAATTCGTCGCATGACACTTTGAAAAATGTGACAGTTATACTAAGCCCAGCGCGATGGCGGGAGAGGAATCTCGCACTGATAGGTATAGAAGTTGAACTCGTGGAGAGTTGAACCGGGCGGACAAGCCGCTGGTCATCCCCACAAACCACTGCATGGTCAATAGCTGCGTTGCCACCACATAGAGCTTGTTTCCGATCTTATCAGCTTGCCCTCGCGAGACTTTATTAAAGGGAAGACCGCTTGGCGAAGTTTGGATCATATACACTGATAACGATAACCAACCACGTTGCGCTGTCCAGCTCCTGCCGTGTGTGTGTGTGTGTGTGTGTGTGTGTGTGTGTGTGTGTGTGTGTGTGTGTGTGTGTGGTGTGTGTGTGTGTGTGTGTGTGTGGTGTGAGAGAGAGAGAGAGAAAAGAGAGAGAGAGAGAGAGAGAGAGAGAGAGAGAGAGAGAGAGAGAGAGAGAGAGAGTGTGTGTGTGTGTGTGTGTGTGTGTGTGTGTGTGTGTGTGTGTGTGTGTGTGTGTGTGTACCCGTTCTTGTGAGTTTTGCTATTTCTACTGCTAAAACTTTGCACGCTGTTCAAGAGCAAACTCCTTTCGCTACCTGAAATTCCCCCGGCAACACTCGGTCACAACATGCACACACACGCCCACCATCTGCGCCCGTCAGTGTCCGGTTTTGATCGATGCTCCGAACTCCCCTGCTGATAGGAGAGTGACAGAAAGAGAAAGGCAAGGCAGGCGTATCGTTGCCTAGCCATACAGCTTTTGAGTAATGGCTTATGGGGGGATTTTCCAACTAAGCTGGCTGGAATTAATTGATGGGCCGAGCAGTAGCGTAAGCGTATGTAAATGGTGGATCCCGCTGTATTTCTCAACGAGCTCTAGTAGTTGTTTGCTGTGTGTCTGTTGTTGCGGAAGAGTAATATGATTTATGATGCTGTGTCTGGTCATTGTTAGGCTAAACTGGGCCTCCCCAGAGCTGAGATAGATCTCAGGGACTGACGGATCACGTACGTACGCTTCGGGGGAGGCGAGCAGGGGTGGGGGTAGGAAAGGGTGGGGGTCGGTGGGTCCAAGGGGGTGTACTTGGGATTGGATGGTAGGGTGTTGATTTAAAGCGATGTAGGCGGGTTCACCTGATGATTTCCTTTGAACAGAATCCTCCCTGCCAAGACTCCTTTTTCTGTTTGTGGGCATATAAACAGTCTCATTTGGTCGTCTCAGGCAGTGGAGTCTTTCGAGGGTTGTTTTCTTGTGAGTATGACGTAGTGTAAATGTAATGTACGTGCGCGATAGTCTTTAAGCTGTTGTCTTCATAAGCAGCGGCTTATGATTAATTTTATTGCACAGTAACCGTCGTTGTTGGTCTTTTGTTCATTTTTATACACAAAAGAAGGCTTTAAGCAAAGGAGTAGCGACGGTGAACTCGTCCAAGCGTTCAACTGTACGCCTTTTTTTTCTTCTTTTTTTTCGTCATTTGAAGATACTCAAAGGAGGAAAAAATTAAATGCCGAATAGTTGAACTCTTGATAGCTGGAGTATTGAAGTCACCTGACGGTGCAGTAAGAGTTTGTCACGTCTTTGATAGTGGTCCGTATAATTATGATAATAACAGTGATGGTACTTTCCTGTCCTTAAGGGCTTTAAGCATGGACTTACACATACGTATTTATGTACGTGTGTGCATATATATATATATATATATATATATATATATATATATATATATATATATATAATATATATTGTGTGTGTGTGTGTGTGTGTGTGTGTGTGTGTGTGTGTGTGTGTGTGTGTGAATGTGTGTGGTGTGTGTGTGTGTGTGTGTGTGTGTGTGTGTGTGTGTGTGTGTGTGTGTGTGTGTGTGTGTTTCATTATCCTCTATATGATTATGTTTATTGATGGTTTTGCTTTGTTTTCTGTTTACATATTATTGATTTGTATATCGGTATTTGCGCATTGCATGTTTTTCTTTAAGTTGTAAAGCGCTTTGAGTCTCTGAAGGCGCAGCATAAATTCCCCTTTATCATCATTGCATGTACATCCACGGGTTCATGTGCATGATGCAGTAGCCGATATTGTGATAACTGTCTGACGCTTCCAAAGGGGTTTCGTTTTCATGCCATTTTTGTCTTTTAGACAGTAATTCTTTCTGTAAAGCTCAGCTTTATTATAACTTTAACTTGTATGCTAGATGTGATGCAGTCTGCATCAAAGTAAACATGGTGCTTAACGTCCACAAAAACCATCAGGCTTATTAAGGACGGGGAGGAGGGGGGGGGGGATATGGAGGTGGGGGAAGAGGGAGATTATATACCTATCGCTGCACTGTCACCACCAGAATGACTCCTGCATTAAGATGGGCAGTGATGAGAGCCATTTTAATGTTTCGTTAATTGTGAGGAGCAAAGTCACAAGTGTCCAGAGACCATAACTTTTGAAGAGACAAGAGAGCCGAAGCGGATTCGAACCGAGGTCCCTCTGCTTACCAGCCTAACGCCTTACCGCCTGGCCAAACCGGCTCACTTGGCGTCAGAAACATACTTCTCACTTATATACTTACCTTAC
>JABMCL010000954.1:107500-110000 GCA_018857735.1 Alviniconcha marisindica | reverse complement strand
ACAAAAGCAATATGCTTATGTGAATGTTACCTATAAATAAAAAACATAAAACATCAGTCACATACACATTTATGATGGCAAGATGGAGTTTCAGAGTATTGTCAAAACAGGTCAAAAACAGCACAACTGAACAAAAACCCAAAAGCACAACAAAACGGAAAGGGGGGGGGGGGGGACGGATACAGAGGTAAATAACTAACAAAATGATCTAGTGTATGTTGACATACCGGTAATATTTTGTTCGGATTGAAACAGCATAACTGCGGGAAGGTCAAAACTAAACGAATAAATCATGTTATGTTAATAGCGAAAATGTGTATAAGTATGTACAAAAAAACGAACTCCTTCCTTCCATTGTCCGTGATATTTGAAAATCAGCTCAGGCTCCGAAATGTTTAATTGTCAAAAGCTTAAAAACGAAAATTGTGCACACTGTAACCAAGGGGAAGAGGCTGGCAGGATGCACATGTGAGGGGAAAAAATCATGCAAAGACGTGTGAATGTGTAAGCGAGAGAAATATTGTAACGATGGATGAATGGTTCTGAATAAACGCCCCACAATGATATGCTTGGCAAAAAACAAAAACAAAAAGAGAGTGGGAGAAGGTTCAACACAGATTTTTTTTCATCCCTTAGTAATTGCTTAGTCTTTGGGTGACTGGTTCAGTGCCCAGTCGTTTAGGTGAAGGGAAAAGTCCATTGCTGCAGAAGCACATGCAATTATAGAAACAGCTGGGGGGGGTCCTGGCAAAATTATGTGCAGACATTACCTGAGTTAGGAATTCATTAGGTTGCGTAGCAACGACCCTGCTGCGGCTGTCTTTCCAAGCGGAGAGCAACCTGTCCGTAGCTATTCCTAATTATAGTAGTAGGAATGTGTGCGATATATATATATATATATATATATATATATATATATATATATAGAGAGAGAGAGAGAGAGAGAGAGAGAGAGAGAGAGAGAGAGAATTATAAGAATATAAGAGAGAGAGAGAGAGAGAGAGAAGAGAGAACGTCTAACGAAACTTTACTTGACAAGGATGTAGTTAAGGATTCAGGTCAAAATCTGTCAACAACTAGTCTTGCTAGTACTGATAATAGATTCAAATACAGGCATTCTTATACATAATATAGGAGAATGAGTGAGTGAAACGTTATACATGAGAATTTCCACACAAAACATAGCGTGCTCACAGCAGAGAGAGAGAGAGAGAGAGAGAGAGAGAGAGAGGGAGAGGAGAGAGAGAGAGAGAGAGAGAGAGAGAGAGAGAGAGAGAGAGATACTCCCATTCCCACCCGATGTCTTGTTTTTTTGTTTTTGTTTTTCCTTTTTTCCCCCTTCTTTTTTGTACGTCAGATCCACCCGGTGCGAATCATTTACTGTAACGTTTGCCATGTTTGCGGCACTTGGAAGGTAGCGGTTTATTTGAGCGTTACTCATGCTTGGGTGTTGTTCATAACTCATGAGTGAATCGTCACCAAAGCACGCTCTAGCGTTTCGTATCGGATTCGCAAGCGATGACATGCCCCCTTTTTAACGCTTGATCGTTTTCCATGGCGCTTTGCCGTTGGGTGAATAACTTCGTCCTCAGACAGAGTCGGTACGTTCTTGGACCTGTGCTTGCTTGCTTGCTTGCTTGAATGGAACTCGACCCCACCAAAAACAGTAGTTGTGACCTTTTCGCCCGTCCCGTCATGGACAGTTCACATGTATCCCCCCTCCTTATTGATTTTACCCCGTCTATCTGTCTCTACTCCCCCTCCTCCCCACCCCACCCCACCCCCCACCCCCCACTCTGTCCGTCCCTCCTTTTTCGCCCGTTCAGTCGCATAGTTTCCCTTATTGTTTATACCACATCTGTTTCCCTCCCCCCTCCACCCCCACCCCCTACCCGTCTCAACACCGCCGTTACTGTCCCTCCTTGATCAGTTCATCAACACCTTCACCAAGTTTCTTTTGTGAGGCGGCCAGGTGGGGGGGTTGGCATTGGGGGTGGGGGGGGGGGGGTTCGGGGGTGTTGGCATGTACAAATACTAACCTCCAACTCTCCCGCGAATTGCATTATCCTCGTGTTTGCTCTGCGACTGTGTCATAAAAGTTCCGTTCGGAGATCCCTGATCTCTCTCTTTCTTTCTCTCTCTCTCTCACTCTGTGTGCGGAGTGCTTTGCTACCACCCCTCGCCGTTTCGTAACAGCTCCGGCCCCGCGCAGTGGTAACACTGTAGGGCCAAGTGTTCTCGAGAGAGGCGGGTGAGACGAGGAATCGAGCGTGATTAGTAGAAGATATTTCAGACAAGTAGTCCATTCGTACAGAGGCAAACATATCCGCTGGGGCGGAGGGTGGGGGGGGGGGGGGGGGGGGAGAGAGAGAGAGAGAGAGAGATGAGATTGATTGATTGATTGAACTTTATTTCTCAACGGTGAAGATATTAGCACAAAGGCCGACTCACATATCTGCCGTTGCTACAGTACTACTAATAACCAAGACATTCACAGTTA
>JABMCL010000954.1:95000-102500 GCA_018857735.1 Alviniconcha marisindica | reverse complement strand
CTCCTGGGCAAATAAACGGCGAGGAAGATCAAGACCAATACTGGCACCGCCGGTATAACTTACGATCCTCCCTCCCGTTCAATAACCCGCCTCGCGTATCAGACACATGCGTTTGAAAACCGTGATTTACACTCCAGAATGAAAATAACTCAGGAGGTCCGTTTGTTTTTCGTCTGGAGCAAAGCATAGTCAGGTGCATATACCTGGGGAAGTGTGTGTGTGTGTGTGGGGGGGGGGGGGGGGGGTAAGGGTTGCACGTGCCAGTAAAAAGAAAAAGAAAAAGATGGAAGACAAACACTGTGATATCTGCTGAGAAGCACAAGGTCTTTTGTATAGGCAGGGCGGTAGGGGAATAGGGGGCATTAACACGGGTGCAGCGCAGGTTCAAGTGGTATTAGCAGCGAATATGATGTTCAGACACGACCTGGCTTAAAAGGAAAGGCGAGGTGTAATTTATATGCTTATGCTCAAGGGTGTCATTTGCAATCGCTTTTCATATCTGAATGTTTTCAAGAGACCCTGCGGGAGATTTGGGTGGCGTCTGTCGTCTGTTTTGATTCTGAGAGACTTCAGAACCGGTAAAGAATAAAACGTTGGACTCCTTGGGTCTTCGGGTGCAAACGGGAGAATAGCGTGTAGCCAAGATCTGATACGCTTGCGTAAAAGACTTAGTGTTATCGGCGTTGCAGATTCTGTCGTCGTCATCACCGTTATCATCATCATCGTCGTCATGATCATCATCATTACTATTGACCAGTTTTATATGGCGCTCCGAGCAGACTGTCTGCGCTTCACGTGTTTTTTGTTGTTGTTTCTTTCTTTGTCTCCATAATGTACCAAAATCTGACATGGACAGAGGATCTCGAACGTGCGCATGTGGTCTTTTTGCATGCGTATGCACACGGGGGACATAGGTTTGTAGTCTCATCCAAAGGACTTCAATGCCAGCAAGAGCAATAACAAAAGTAACTGCATCATCAACAACAGCAGGATTATTACGGCAGCAATGCACACTACAAAGTTATCGAAAACAACACCACCCTCATTGTCTGTGGCCGCATGTCTATTTTCTGTCTGTACATGAAGAAAATTATTATCATTAGATCGCTAGATGTCTTGGATCCCATTTCCTCTGTCTTGGCCTTTATTCTCTCGGCGCGGAAAGTGGGGAGATTATATACCTATCGCTACACTGTCACCACTAGAATGACTTCTGCATTAAGATGGGCAGCGATGAGAGCCATATTAATCTTTCAGTAGGAACTAATGGACAAAGTCACATGACAGTGTCCACTAACCACAACCTTTTTGAAGAGAAAGGAGAGCCGAAGCGGTATCGAAAAGAGGTCCTTCCGCTTACCAGCCTAACGCTTTACCGCTAGGCCAAACCGGCTCACAAAAGCGAGTCGACCGCTCATTGCTTTGATTGTCTGATTGCCCTGAGGTAACCCTGTGCGGTTGAGAAGACGTTACAGTCCAGTTACTAACTAATTAACTCTCCCTCTAACACTATGTAAAATAATTGTGAATGAGTGATTGGTTCTGAGGTGGCCATGTGCGGCCTGCTGGGACGTTACAATCCAATTAATCGCTAAATCTCTCTCTAGTACGACGTAAGAGAATTTTAAATGTATGATCCGACCTGGTGGTGACCCTACCCTGCACGGTTGACGGGACGTTTGAATCCAGTTACTAACCAACTAGCTCTGCCTCTAACACGATGTAAAACAAGTTTGAATGTGTGATCCGTCCTGAGTTGACCCTGACGGGACGTTAGAATCCAGTTACTGACCAACTAGCTCTCCCTCTAACACGATGTAAAAGAATTCTGAATGTTTGATCCCTTCTGGTGGTGACCCTGACGGGTCAATTACTCTCTCTAATACGATGTAAGCGAAATTTAGATGTATGATCCGCCATGGTAGTGGCCCTGTAGGCTTACTGTTGATGGAATGTTAAAATCCAGTTACTCGCTAACTCGCCCGCTAATACGATGTAAAAGAATTTTGACTGTGTGATCCATCCTGAGGTGGTCCTGGACGGTTGATCGGACGTTGGAATCCAATTACTCACTAACTATCCCTCTAATACGATGTAAACGACATTTGAATGAGTAATCCGTCCTAGGAGTGACCCTGAGTGAATGACGGGACGTTAAAATCCTAGAACCAACCCTCTCCCTCTGTTGGGCGATTCAGGCGGGGTTGTTAACTCCCTTGACTTTTGCCCGGCATCGCTTAAGTCCCTTGGCTGCTTTTACTTCCGGTGCGTACTTTCTTCACAATGGAGGGTGTGACAGTGAATTTGCGAATTTTACACTGCCAACTTTAAAGGCATTTTTGGAGGCCCGTAGTCATAATGTGTCTGGCAATAAGCAATAACTTGTTGCTCGTGCTATAGGATGCCCCAAAATGCATTTTTTCTACGAACTCGCGATCTTCTGGTCAGCCAAAAAACGACGCAAAGACAGTTTTTTTTCCACCCTCCATCCCCTTTCCACGGTAATTTTTGCAACTGCAACAATATTGGCATTTGTACTGCTTCGCAATTCTAGGTTCAACTTCCACTGTTATACACAGCGTGAAGCAACGCCTACTCAGAAATCGGCCCGGAAGTGCGCTGCGAACTCTCGCGACTTCTTGCGCGAAAGATTACAAAGCGCATTCACTCTAGCAAACCAGCTTCGCTGAATCGCCCAATACATCTGGGGTTTAGGAGCTATCCTGGGAGCGGTTGATGGAACGTTAAACCCCAAGATATAACTCCCTCCCGTAACACACTTTGGCTTTAGGAGCGCCTGGGAGCTTCTTCTTTCATGGCGCTTTACGTCCACAGAAACCATACGGTTTATTGGGGACGGACGAATAGAGGTGAGGGGAATGGGGGATTATATACCTATCGCTACACTGTCACTACCAGAATGACTTGCCTAAAGATGGGTAGCGGTGAGAGCCATTTTAACGTTTCATTAATTGTGAGGGACAAAGTCACAAGACAGTGTCCACAAACCACAACCTTTTTGAAGAAAAAGGAGAGCCGAAGCGGTCTCGAACTGAGGTCCCTCTACTTACCAGCCTAATGCCTTACCGCTAGGCCAAACCGGCTCACGAAGACTTTGATTCCATTCTGCTTAGTGTCCTCAGATGCTAAAATGCATATTAGGGACAAAGACGAAGACATAACTCCCTCCCTCTATACACCTTGGCTTTAGGAGCAGCTGGGAGAGGTTGATGGGCCGTTAAACCCCAAGTAAGTAGTAAGTAAGTAAGTAAACATGGTGCTTTACGTCCAGAGAAGCGAGATGGCTTATTAGGGACGGGGGCAGGGGGGGAGGGGGGAGAGAGTGAAGGCTCGACCGCGCGCTCCGACCCGGAAGACCGAGGAGGCCGTGGACCACCGCCAGAACAAGTATGTTGGGGCAGTGGGGACCTCGCCAGTGCGTAGCAACTAGTGTACCACGCAATTGTTGTTTCAACCGTTGTGCGGAGCAAAGTCACAAGGACAATGTCCGTAGCGCTGCTGTTGAACACCTGAGGCAAAGAAGTCCAACTTTCTGATCCCAGCTTCACCTCCCTGCTCTTGATCCCTTCTGGGCTCTCTTGAGGGTCCAGCACCACCTCCCTCCTCTTGATCTCGCCTGGACCCGCAAATGAAAGTCCAACTCTTCGTGAGAGTCCAGCTCACCTCCCTCCCTCCTCTTCATCTCGCCTGGACTCTCTGAAAAACCCGAAGACTGACTTTGTTGCTTAACGTCCACGGAGGCGAGATGGCTTATTAGGGACGGGTACGAGTGGGAAAAGGGGGAAAACCCCAAGAACTGACTAACTCCCTTTATACACCTTGCATGGCTTTAGGAGCACCTGCGCGTGGTTGACGGGACGTTAAACTCCAAGATCTAGCTCCCTGTCTCTTATACACACCTTCACTGTGTGTACACCTGGGACAAGTCCTGCGTCACAGTTGCGGCGGACGCGGGGTTTTGATGTGCGAGAAGGCGTGGCAGGGTTCGCGTACACGTGAATGAACCTGTCCATAAACTGACCGGCACTCTGTATGGACACTCGAGACCAAAGTTTCGATACAGTTCACGGCAATTGCCAGTGTACTAGCTACAATAGGCAGCAGGGGGGAGGGGAAGGGGAAGGGGAGGGAAATGATGAGGGTGGGGGGGCAGCAATTCGATTTCACTTTGATCTCTGACCCGAACTGTGTTTCAGGCGGGTGCGTAGCTGAAACACTGGATGTTTTTCTCCGACCGTGGCTGGCTATACGCGCTTCCATCAATATAGAGTGGCATTTCTAAAGTCCGGGATATATAAAGCGTCATCCCGTACTTTGTGCGCATCTGACCAAGGCCACCTCGCTTCAATGGTTTAACGGCACGGCACTCTGGACATTGTCCCCCCAGCGCACTTTTGAGCAATGAGCCGGAAGATATTGCTGTTTTCTTCTCATTCTTCCGCTTTTTTATCTCCCCCTCCTCCTCCTCCCCGCCTCCGCCCCTTCGCCCAATGTTGCTGCTTCAGCGCAGTGTTCTTTTTCGCCGGCCTGTGAAATGCAAAAAAAAGCCATCCACAGTATTCGTTTACTGTCTCCCAAGACACACGCAAGTCGTTTTTTTCTGTCCGCGTGCCCACCCGTGAAACCAAGATGGTTATTAATGGATAATAATGGATCATAAGCGCTGGAACACGTACGTGTCTTTAAGTGTCGACCGGATATGGTGAATTGTCACTCCTAGCGACGTTTACAGTCCATGCTCGAGACCAATCAGGCGTAAATCCGGCGGACCTCCTGTAGCCTCCATTCGCTCAAGGAGGGATCCTGGCTGCTTTTGTGCGCAGGTTGGAGATCACAGGAAGTGCTGATCTCGCTATTGCTTTTTCTCGTGTGTTTTTTCCCCCAACCCCCCCGTTGAGCGTTTTGCTGTTCCGTTCTAAGCCCCTGCGAGCACTGATTTAATCCCGTTTGAGCACTGCATACAGAGAGGAAAAGAATGGACATTTCGTGTATACGGTGTATGTTTTGTCGTTGGCCGTTTTTGAGAGGGTATTTGCTGACGGTTGTAGAGCTTTGTCTGCCAAGGCTCTTTGCGGTGGATTGCAATTCTGTCTTGTAGGGGAGGATGAAGCAGGTGCGAAGTTTTGTTTACCTTGCGGCGGGAGTGTATGTGTGTGTGTGTGTGTTGCGGGTGGGGGGGGGGGGGGGAGAAGGGCGGGGTGGTCAAGGGGGTCATTTTCTGGGATTATCTGAGGCTGCCACGCATCGGTAAATTAAGAAAATAGCCAAAAGATGTTTGCACGTTTGGTTACTCGAAGTTGCAGAGCGTTTTTCTGCTTGGTTTCTGGAAATGGCACGGTCATGTCTGATATATCTCGTTCTGTTGCAGATTTTCTTTACGGCCTAGCTCCGTTGGATCACATTTATTCAGATAACTCGCTAAAACACGGGCTTATTGACTCGCATTAGTAGACACTCGTGTCAGGGTGGAGTGTATGAGATTTGCTGCAGTTTGATTGTCGTTACTGAGTCGGTCAGCGGAATTGACTTGCGATTAACCCTGGAGAGAAAGCGCTTTTTTCAATCAAGCACATATATTCACCTGGCAAACGGAAATTATGTATGCAAGGTGTTGGAGATTGTGTTGTTGTTAATCTCCCGCTCCTTCACTTGCCAGAGAGAGAGAGAGAGAGAGAGAGAGAGAGAGAGAGAGAGAGAGAGAGAGAGAGAGAGAGAGAGAGAGAGAGAGATCAAAGACACAGAGACCAACACCGAGCCGCTGAAACCGGTGCAATTATCATACTAAGAACAGGTCCGTCAGCGAATGTTAAAAACGGTTCTGGGTTTCGACTGCAAGGCAGGAACCGATTAATGCGTGGACATCCACATTCAGACTGCGTCAGAGAATCGATCGACTGTCTGGTTCAAACGCAAGGTGAGAAGGCTCCTAGGATTGATATCTTTGACAGATCGCTTTGTCCTCGATGAATGGCTCGATCTGAATTAACCAGTAATCACCTACGTTCGTGAGCTCAAAGGAAAGCGCTGGTTGGTCTGTCTTAGAAGGGACAAGAAAAGGCCTTCGTCAACCCGTCCCTAATAGACCGCATGTGGTCTCTGTGGACGTTATGCCCAACATTCCGTTCCGTCGTCAATCAGACCAGCATTGGAACTGTTTCAAAGGCAACGTTTGGAGAAATTTCAGCAGGAGGACGGGGCGGAGCGACTATTGGCGGTCCCGAGCGCGTAGATGTGGCCAGTTGCTTTGTTCTGAGGTGACCCCTTGCAGTTGACAGGACGCTAAAATCCAATCTGTGTGTGTGTGTGTGTCTGTCTGTCTGTCTCTGCCTCTCTGTCTCTTTCTCTCTGTCTGTCTCTGTCTGTCTGTGTGTCTGCCTGCCTGCCTGCCTGCCTGCCTGTCTGTCTCTGTCTCTCTTGTCTCTGTCTCTGTCTGTCTGTCTCTCTCATATACGGCCCATATGGCGAAATGATACTGAGTGTATTGCGTTTTAAGACAACTCCGGCGACGCTTTGAAGCGAAAGGAGCACACACACACACACACACACACACACACACACACACACACACACACACACACACACACACACACACACACACACACACACACACACACACACACACACACACACACACACACACACACACACACACACACACACACACACACACACGACGAGTTGGAAAACGGCGGACTGGTACCTCGCCTATCCCCGCTAACCACTTGAACGCCCTTGCTGGCTACTACTACTACTTGGCCAAACCGGCTGACTGAAAAAACAGCTGTCCCTTCGTCTCCTGCGTTTCTGCATGTCCCCCGGAGTGGTCGCAATTCATTGGCAGGGCAGGTCCGGGCACAGTGGGTGCGTTTGTTCTTGGACTTCTAACGTCCCGTCAGCCGCAGGGACATGATCACCTCACGACGAATGGACTGAACAAGAGGGACGAGACAAGGCCACAAAAAGTCGTAAAGAAGACAATCAGCAGGAGGTATACTGTCAGAGCTGGGGGGGGCAAAATCGAAAATGAGATCAATGAGAAAGAGCTCCAACCCCCTACCCCCCCCCCCCCCCCCCCCCCCCCCCACCTTCCTCTCCTCTCTACTCCTCCTGCTACCTTCCTCCTCCCCTCCTCTCCTGCCTCCTTACCCTGCCCCCTTCCTCACCCCCCCCCCCCCACGCACGGCACTTACAGACAAAAAGGTATAGTTGTCCGCTTTTCGGGAGGTCATCGTTTCACATTTACACCTGCATGTTTTATTAGACCAGTAACCACCCTCACCCACCGTCAGACCACCTAGTCCAAGAGAGACAGAGACACAGAGACAGAGGAGAGAGAGGAGAGAGAGAGAGAGAGAGAGAGAGAGAGAGAGGGGGGGGGGGGGGGAAGAAAGAAAGAAAAAAAGAAGAAAGGCAAACAATGTCGGGTGAACGTAGCTGGGTCAGAAGATAGACTGATATGACAATGGGTATATTAGTAGG
>JABMCL010000954.1:85000-92500 GCA_018857735.1 Alviniconcha marisindica | reverse complement strand
GCTGGTTATCTCCCTTTGTTGGTTGATTCTAAAGCAAGAGCTTCAGGCCTCATTCTGTTTTAGAATGGTCTGGATTCATTCCTCACCATTCTGAAGGTCCGGCCACAAAGCGTCTGTACGTTTCGTTCTGCTCTACTTGCTGCAGGTGCGGACAGAGAGCCACGACACGCTGAAGAGTTTGGTGGACGCCATCACACACGGAAGTACGTCAGAGCAGCTGAAGGCGCATGCGCTGTACCGCTGGTTAGCTAGCCAGAGCATGCCGTACTACGCCAAGTGCAAGACAGCCAAGGCCAACTCTCCAACCGGCAAACTCCGACAACTGGCCGACGGCAAAATTTGCTACGCCGCCCTGTACCAGGAAATGGCCAAGTAAGTCCTACGTTATTCATTGGTTCATTTACAAACCAATCGTTTTCGCGTTTTTCTGAGAAGAGAAAGTGTTTGTAGAAAGCCGCGTCGACAAGAGATTTTTTTATACCTGCTGTGAATCACACCCCAGATCCGTGTCGGCGTCATAAATATGTATATCTAATTTAGGAGCCGTAACTGCTTTTTTTACGATCAATCAATCGTTTTGACTTTTTACGAGAAGCTATATACATGCTACAAAACGACTGATTTATTACTGGGTATAGGCGGGTGTACTTAGACACGCTCTATGTGACTGGAATTGAGTGAAGCTTCCATACCAAGTTCTGAGCGCTAATTACGAGGTGTATCAGGATGTATCGCCCTCGCATTCACCCCTCTATTAGGAGAGAATAAGGTTTAATCAAGGAGTGTCCAATTCTGGGAATTTCTGTCGGAATTAGCGTCAGGCTTGAGCGAAATGCTCAACTGAAGGGCTAATTTACGGGGTATAACTTGGCGCAGAATCTGTACGTTGGCTACATATAAAACCCGGATGGGTTCAAAACTGTATTTAGCTCTATTTGTGTCTGTGTCTGTCTGCCTGTATAATTATCTTCCTGTCTGTCTGTTTGTCTGTCTGTTCTCTCTGTCTCTCTCTCTGTCTGTCTGTCTGTCTGTCTATCTGTCTGTCTCTTTCTCTATCTCTGTCTGTCTGTCTGTCTGTCTGTCTCTCAACTTCTTGAACTTATCTCGTACAGCTAGGCTTATATACGCTACGATCTCAGTTGACGATAACCCCGAAAACTAAGCATCGGATTTAAAAAAAAAAAAAAAAAAATCATAAAAAAAACTTGCACGTACCACTCTTCTTTCCCCCTTGCAGAGCCGCGGGCCTGAAGTGCGAGAAGGTCGACGGCTACGCTAAAGGCCCGGACTACCGGCCAGGCACGCCGGTAGGGGGCAGCGGCGGCAACCAGTTCAAGCACTCGTGGAACGCCGTGCTCCTCGGAGGCCACTACCACTTCCTGGACGCCGGCTTCGGCGCCCTGCCGTGCAAGTTCTTCGTGGAGCACTTCTTCATGACGCCTCCCGACGAGATGCGCCTCTCGCACTTTCCCCGCGACAAGCGCTGGCTGCTGATGACGCAGTCCCTCTCCACGCACGACTTCGAGGGCACGCTCAAGACCTGGCCCACCATGTTCGCCTTCAACATCCGCCCGCTGAACATGAAGTCGGTGCTGAGGTCGTACGACGGGCGGCTAAGCATCACGGTGCTGCTGCGGAACGTGGCCGTGTCGCCGCAGCTGGAGTACGTGGGGCCAGGCACGCCCCAGGACGCCGACGCCCTGGCCTTCAACATCGACCAGGAGATCCGTAACGTGGACAACGCCGAGACCTTCCACCTCAACCTGGCCGAAGAGGGCACCTACTACTTCACGCTGATGGTGCACGACCTGGAGGAGGACGAGGACATCCCCGCCTTCCAGTACCGCGTGGAGTACAAGGATGAGCTTCTCTAGTGAACGCTGAGCGTTTCGCGTCCCGGTTCTGGCTGTAACAGTCGAGACAAGCTGAAGACGTCCCCGGCCCTGCCTGCCATACCGCGCGGACTCTGCTGTGAACGCTTTCGTCCGGTTGACTGTAGTAATGGAAGCAGGGCGTATCTGGCCTTCAGGACTGCGTGGAGGACAAGAATGAGCGTCTCCGGTGAACTCTACATAAGGTTCAGGGTAGGCTGTTATAGTCAAGAGAAGTTGGAGACGTTCTTGTCGGCCAGATACCGCATGGAGTGATAGGATGAACCTCTGTTATTGAACGATTCGTCCGGTTGACCGTAGTAATGAAAGCAAGACGTATTGCCTTCAGGACTGCATGGAGGACAAGGATGAACTTCTCTCTTGAACTCTACACTTCGTCCCTGGTTGGCTGTAATAGTCAAGAGAAGTCGAAGACATTCCCGCCTGGCAGTAACGCGTGGAATACTAGGATGAGCTTCTTTTATTTTTCATAGCGAACATTTAGGCCGGCTGACTGTTATAACCAAAGGAAGACACACGAACCCGCCTTTCATTCAGTGCCGCGTGGAATACAAAAATGAGCTTCTTTAGTGAACGCATCGTCCCGGATTGACCGAAATTATCAAAAGAAGATGAAAGGGAACCTTCTGCTGTGAACGCTTCTTCAGTCTTTGTTTCTTTTCGTTTTTGTTGTTGTTGTTGTTGTTGTTGTTGACGGAATTACCGTTTCCTTTTCGAACACAACAAGAGGACACCGTGGCCTATTATTACAATGCGGAATGAAAAGGATGAGCTGTTCAAGCTGACACATTTTGTTGTTGTTGTTGTTGCTCGAACGTCGTTCGTTGCCAAACAACACCCTCTCTGCTATTCACGCCTTGCGTTAATTCATGATTCAGTTTGAAGATGTTCTCTCTCCACTGAAAATAACAGGAGCAGCAACACCACCACCACCAGCAACAATAACAACAACAACAGCCAACGTAGCAACAAATAAAACTAGTTTGTCAGGTTCATAACCTGTTTTATCCAAGAAGAGTGCACAACCAACGTGACAACGTTTTCAAAGATCAGAGACGGACTGTCTCATCGTTGGCCCAAGCCAGGAAACGGAGGCGTACAAACGTACAAGAAAGGAGAGAGTCAGGAACGTTTATGGAAACGCTTGTCAGAATGCTCTAAGCACATTAAAGTGCAAAACCTACTGGAACCAACAAAAACTGGAGTTAAAAAGCGCTCTCGAGAAAGACGTCACATGATTGCAACGACAACAAAGACCGGTAACTCTCAGCTGGTTTCAGAGTAAATACTGCAAAGGTATAATTATTTAGAGGTCTACAGTAAATACTAGTGTACAGACTCTATCAAAAAGTACATCCTTAAACCTAGTGAACGTGACCGTCCTTTCCTGGCCTTCCTTTGGAAAATAACAATTATATCGTCTAGATGTACTCCACGCAGTGTTTTCCACTTGCTGACTCCATCGACCGCACTCTCCCTTTTACACAGAGTATAAAATCATAAAGGCTTGTTGTTCTCGGGTCGCTTCCGGTTGCCGGAAGAACTAAAAAATACGCGCACGACAAACAGAAGAAAGGCCGTAAAGTTGGACCTCTGTTTGTGCTGCTTCCTGCTGGGTTCAAAAGCTGGGCTGGTTTTGCTGGAACGTGTCCGGAGTAGGTCTACATGGTCCACTTGGCAGACTTGCTTTCTATGAGGAACTGCACTAGGCCGGAGTCGTGCATGATTTCATATAATATGCGAAAAGCAGTGCGAGGATTCATATGAACTGCTGGGTCTCACATTCAAGCCGATGCGATACAGCGGCTGGGATGGTCTGTTTGTAACTTGAAGTTCTCAGAAGTGAGAGGACAAGTAGGAGAGGACAAACTGTTCGTTGTTCATATTTATATTTATAATACAATTGACGATTTCTCTCTCTCTCTCTCTCTCTCTCTCTCTCTCTCTCTCTCTCTCTCTCTCTCTCTCTCTCTCTCTCTCTCTCTCTCTCTCTCTCTCTCTCTAAAATAAAAAAAATATATATCTAAAGAAATCAACGGACAGAAGTGGAGAAGAAGGTTGTGGTGTGACGTAAAAGAGACATTGTGACGTAAAGATGACGTCAGTGAGTGCTGCAGTGTTTGTGTCCGGAACATTGAACAGCTATAGACTCTTTGCTTCGATCGCTACCTACCAGTAAAATGTTCAATTTTTCAAAAAAGGATTTGCTCACGGATGAACGCATTGGCGAAATCATTTGATCGTGTCGCAGGAAGTGACTGGGCAGGAGAAGAGAAGTCATGTGTGTGTGTGTGTGTGTGTGTGTGTGTGTGTGTGTGTGTGTGTGTCGTGTGTGTGTGTGTGTGTGTGTGTGTGTGTGTGTGTGTGTGTGTGTGTGTGTGTGTGTGTGTGCTCTGTAAATACAGGGGAAATACATCAGCGGGGACAGGTTCTCCCTCCCTACTGTGTGAAATGAGGTGTTTCGCTGTACTTGATGGTGCATGTACATATAAGATTTTGTCCGCCTGACAGTTTGGTTCACTGATGGATTGATTCATCGGTTCACTGTAACAGATGAAAGAAGCCAATTTGGCAACAGTTTATGAAGTGGATTATGAAGTGTCTTCTTTGATGTTGATTTTGAGCAAATATAATACATGTACTAAATATCGCTGTAAAAAAAAAAAAAAAAAAAAAAAAAAGGGGGAAGAAAAAAAAAGGCTGGAAAGGGGGGGAAGGAGGCAGGGGTAAGAAGATCGTGTACGTGTGTGGAGACATCTGTAATCAAACACACTTCTGCATATATATATATATATATATATCGATTTCTCACAAGCTGCATGTATGTACTATTGACAAAAATAAATAAACTAATAAATAAATAGATGAAAACAACCCTGCAATGCAAAAGATAGCACACAGAGAGAGGGTGGGGGGAGAGAGAAAGAGAGAAGAAAACAAACTCACAACTACATGAACACCAAAGTGATAAACTTCTGTCCAATAGCATGCTGGTGTAGAGTGTCTACTGCATTACAAACAGTTCTCTTTGTGGAACCGGTTTCGAGAAATGGTCACTTACAATGTACAAAGCTTGCACGATTTATTGAACACCGAAAAGCGCAAAGATAGATGAGGCGGCAGCTATAATGGACTCGATCCGTGTGCGTTTCATGTGGGTTAACATCAAAGGAACAGCAGAGGATTTTGAAAGATATAACTGCTATTAAGACCGGTTCTTGACTGCTCTGTTGTGTTTGTTGTTGTTTTTCCAAGTAAAACTCTGCCTGTCTGTATTCACAGGCGAGCGCTTAACAGTCTAAATAACGCCTTACGGCTGGGCCAAACCTGCTCGCCCCATAAACCCCCGTTACACTAGAACATTATTTCATGCTGTGGTAAGCGACAGAAACAAGAGGACGTTTTAACGCTGGATCGGTGAATAAAAGAACGGCAGTGGTGAGTTGATACCGTGAGCCGGTTTGGCCTAGCGGTAAGGCGTTAGGCTGGTAAGCGGAAGGACCTCGGTTCGATACCGCTTCGGCTCTCCTTTCTCTTCAAAAAGGTTGTGGTTTGTGGACACTGTCTTGTGACTGTCTATCACTTCCTACTGAAACATTAAAATGGCTCTCATCGCTGCCCATCTTAATGCAGAAGTCATTCTGTGGTGACAGTGTAGCGATAGGTATATGATCTCCCTCTCCCCCCACCTCCATACCCCTCCCCCCCCCGCTTCTCCCCGTCCCTAATAAGCCGTACGGTTTCTGTGGACGTTAAGCACCATGTTTACCAAGTTGTTGCTTTTTTGAGCGGAGAGATCTTTTTCTTGTCGACAAACAGCCAAAATGGAAGAACACGATCTACTCTCGTTCTTGGAGGATCGGCTTATAGGTCTGAAGGTGAGTGACCCTTTAATATCCTGTGCCCGAGCGGGGCCAAAAACAAAAAACAAAAAAGGAGAAAGAGAGAACTTACCCACCAGAAGCAATTGGACATATCACACCCCTGGTCAAAGTGGTTAGAAGCAATGACATGGTTTTAGCTCCCCGTCTACACAGTTTCGTCTCGGCAAAATTTTCGTGTGCTTGTTTTAGGTATAAAGACCGGTCAGTCTTTGCGTGCAAGCTTCTCGTAGTGTTTACATAAATATGTAAGTGGAGCTGCACAATCAAGCGCTCCCGTGCGGGGTTTTACCCGTACACAAAAGAACTAGTAACGTGCAAAAGGGAATGTACATGTAAGTGGCATGCTTTCGCGGTTTGCTTTGAAATGAGACGCCTCATACATTACTGGTATCTAAAAACAAAGTGTCAAATGTGGCGTAGTATTAGGATAATTATTATATGTTGTAATTTGAACTTTTGTTTGTTTGATTTTTCTTCCGGTTTTTCTCTCCCTTCTTCTTCTCGAACATGAAAAGGGACTTCTGTAGGATCCAGATACCTGATGTGTTGTATTAGTCTTGTGTTCGTCAGAAAACAATGATATGCACAGATTTGGGACGTTATTTTCAGGTAAAATAGACTGCTTGGTACAGACACTATTTGTTGTAACAGAATTGGTGTTAGGCATTTTAGCACACGTATATTTGGATTTGGTATTTTGGCAGATTGTTGTTTATGAATGCGAATACGCCTAAATCGAGTTAACCAATCAAAACGAATCAAGTGTTCTTTCGTGATATATATATTGATATATATATATATCATGTGGTGTATATAATGTAGTGAGTGGTATATATCGAGTGTCATTATTGTTCTCAGTTGTTGCTTCTTCTTTTTTCTCTCTCTTTTTCTCTCATTTGGTTTTGTTTGGAAATCATTATGAAAGCCATCCATTTGTTTCCCATTTTTGAAACAAACAACGCTTGATCCACTCCTGTGATAGTTTTGCCTCCCCCCTCCCCCCCCCCCCCCCCCCCCCCCCCCCCCCCCCCCGCACCCCCAAAAAGTGGTTGTGTAATAACGCGTGGTGTTGATGTGTTACAGTGTAAGGGATGTGGTGGTCGTCAGTACTCAACAATGTTTTGATGTCAGTTGTTGACTCCCTCCCCTTACCCCCAATATTTTTTTAATTTCTAAATATTTTTTAAATTACATTTTACAGGTGATTGTTTCCGTCCCAGTTTGAACACTTTTTGTGATATTTTTGCTTTCAGTTTTTGTAGATGTGAGGTAGATACGAAAAACAAAACAAAAGAAGTCATATTGTATGTTTATTGCTTCTGAATGGCGTGTCCATTCTTTTATCGTGATGTTTTTGCACTGTTTCCGTCCAGTTTCATCTTTATTATTATTCATTTTGTACAGTCCAGATTTAATCCGTCCCATTTGTTTTTCTTCTCTTCTTTTTTGGTGTTGTGATTGTGTACATCGCTATGAATAATTTATTATCATTGTCTCTGGTTTTCAGCTTTGTGTAACAGATCTGCATTTGTTGATGTTCAGTGTGTTGTGCACACCGTTGCTTGCAGTGAAAGATTCAAGCGGGAATTGTGAACAATCAAACAGAGTCCACAAGACACTGTATTTTTCCAGTCCGTTTCTTTTTTCTTTTCTTTTTTTCTTTCTCAAAACTTTCTTAATTTATTTATTTTACTCTTCCTTGTTTTATGTTATAAACGATTTTA
>JABMCL010000954.1:47500-70000 GCA_018857735.1 Alviniconcha marisindica | reverse complement strand
ATAGGCAAATGCTTTGATTCAAATCGTTCAGCAATTTTAAGTTCAACGACCTTTTCAGCAAGCTCTATGGAACTGATAAAATAGTCAATCGTGCTACTGCCTGTGCTGCACACATATGTAAAGTTTCCAAGCTCATCGCCTGGGCACGCTCCATTCAGAATAGTCAGATCGCAGGTAGCGCACATCTCAAGAAGCAGCCTACCAAATGCACTGACAATTTTATCCTGTGACTGTCTGTACCCACGTAAATCTGACTGGAGAGAGAGAGAGAGAGAGAGAGAGAGAGAGAGAGAGAGAGAGAGAGAGAGAGAGAGAGAGAGAGAGAGAGAGAGAGACAGACAGACAGACAGACAGACAGACAGACAGACAGACAGACAGACAGAGACAGAGACAGAGAGTGACAGAGAGAGACAGAGACAGAGAGAGATAGAGAGAGGGAGAGAGAGAGAGGGAGTGGGGGGGGGAGACAGACAGACAGACAGAGAGAGAGAGAGAGAGAGGGCAGCAGCAGCAGCAGAAGCAGCACAAATTTCGCATTTGATAGTTCTTCAGTGGCTCGTAACGTCCCGTCAACCGCCAACGGTCACGTCAGGACGAACAAACAACACAAGATTTCCAGCGCCTAAAACCAGTGGAGGGGGTCCACACTGAATAAACAGCCACTAAAGGTTTTTGCATTACGGCAAATTGAACACAGGGGATGTAATAGTGTGCGTTCTGATGTCGTTTGTTTCGGCTTGATCCTGAAATATACGCGAGAGACAGGGAACCTCAATTTCTGCCACCGCATTTCTGGGTACCCATTGAGGGTTTAATGTATGATAGAAAGATCCATGTAGCACACAGACCCCGCACCCCCCCTCAAAGAAACACACACACACACACACACACACACACACACACACACACACACACACACACACACACACACACGTACGTACATACACTCTGCACACATGCTATATGCACAAATAATTAGCATACCTGTAATTATTATATTTTACAGGAGCACACCCACACAGTTGCACCCACCTACCACCCACCCACCCACACACAAACACACACATGTAATATGAGTATTACACACATGTATGAACACAAAAATAACCAGCATACGTAATTATTATGATATTTTACATGCGTATGCATGTCCCCACACGCAAAACAAGCGCACACCCAAGTCATGACTCACACACACACACACACACACACACACACACACACCACACACACACACACACACACACACACACACACACACCTGGATCCACCTGCCAACATGCCTGCATAAACACAGTAAATTACTTATTTCATGTGTATGCATGACATTTCATGCACGTGTAAACCGTGCATGCGCACGCCGCCCCCCCCCCCTCCCCCCCACATCCCCATTGTTCCCTATCCTTCCCCCTTCCCTAATCACACAGTCTTGATGGATATAAAGTAAAGCTTACGAATATTAAAGATTTACACAGTGAATACCGGTATACTTAAAATCTACACACCTGAGGGTGTACAGCGACCGTGCTGTGATACTGAATATGAACGGAGAATCAAATCGCAATAATAAAATAATCATCATGCAAATAAAAAGAGTTTTTAAAAAATAAATCCCCAACAACGACAGGCCTTAGCCAAACAACCAGTATAGAACAGCTCTAGAGAAATGTACTCACATATACGGCACATAAAGAACAATTTAATTGTTCTTTGTGTGTCGTCGTATAGGTGAGTACATTTCTCTAGAGCTGTTCTATTTTGTCAGCCTCACCAGCAGGTGGTTTAAAGAAATATTTATTCGAGACAAAATAGTTGTTCACTCATTCCAAACAACCAGTAGCCTTCCCATCACACAGACTTCCATGTTCAACTAACGAGTGGGTCAACTGAACAAACCAGTCCTTAGAAATACAGTCCTCACGAAATATTACCTAAACCTACGATTTAAAGCTCTGTGCTTATAAGCTATCTGACAATTCTGTGGAAAATGACACATTATTCTCAGCATCTGTTTAATGATAATCTATATATCATACACGCATGATCACATGCTCGCGCATAATTATACTGACAAAGTTATACACCCTAAATACCGTGTACTCGCACGATGATACCCCAAAACATTGTAATGGTTGTATCGAAACTCTCGCATACTTTCTGACACGATTAATTTATCTATCACACATACACCACCCACCCCTCTCCAACCCATACACAGATATACTCTCACACATATACACAATCCCCACCCTACTCCCTTGTGATAAAAAGAAGAAGAAGAATAAATAGATTATGTAAAAATTAACGATGTGCATATACACAATTATAGGCTATAAATGTGTGTGTTTCTTCTTCTTCATCTTCTTTTTTTTTGGGGGGGGGGGGGGGGGGACTGCAAATGTTTGCTTGTTTTTCAAATTTCCTGAGGTGTGTTACTGTTTTGGTGATGTAACCTGTTGCCACAATTATTTTGCAATCGTGATAATTGTCAGATCAGTCTAATATCACTCACATGAACAAAAAGACTTTAAATAAAAAGGATGAAATGTTTAATAATTCCAACAATACCTGCACTGGAATGATGGTAAGCGGGGTTCGCTGCTGGGCTGAATTGGAAGAGCGGGTTAGCCAGGAACGAGAACTCTTTCGGTGGGGAGTCGTCACGTGGTGCCGCTGTTACAGTGACTTCAGTCACCGTTGTGTCGTTCGTCCGTTCAGCTGATGTCAAGTCCTCGCTGTCAACAGTGTACCAGACATTAAGTGAGTGCCCACCGTCTTGCCGCTCAGAGAGAGAGAGAGAGAGAGAGAGAGAGAGAGAGAGAGAGAGAGGAGAGAGAGGCAGAGAGAGAGAGAGAGGAGAGAGAGAGAGAGAGAGAGAGAGTAGAGAGAGAGAGAGAGAGAGAGAGAGAGAAGAGAGAGAGAGAGAGAGAGAAGAAAAGAAGTATAGAGAGAGAGAAGAGAGAGATGGGAGAGAGAGAAGAGAGAAGAGAAGAGAGAGAGGAGAGAGAGAGAGAGAGAGAGAGAAGAAGAGAGAGAGAAAGAGAGAGAGAGAGAGATGTAGAGAGAGGAGAGAGAGAAGGAAGAGAGAGAGAAGAAGAAGAGAGGAGGAGAGAGAGAGAGAAGAGAGAGAGAGAGAGAGAGAGAGAGAGAGAGAGAGAGAGAGAGAGAGAGAGAGAGAGAGAGAGAGAGAAGATTGAAGAGAAGAGAATTTAGAGAGGGAAAGTAGAGAAGGAAGAGAGAGAGAGAGAGAAAAGAGAGGAGAGAGAGAAGATGAAGAGAAGAGAGAGAAGTGTGAGAGAAGAGAGAGAAGAGAGAGAAGGAGAGAGAGAGAGAGGGAAGGAGAGAGAGAGAGGAGAGAGAGAGAGGAGAGAGAGAGAGGAGAGAGAGAGAGGAGGAGAGAAGAGGAGAGAGAGAGAGAGAGGAGAGAAGAGAGAGAGAGAGAGAGAGGAGAGAGAGAGAGAGAGAGAGAGAGAGAGAGAGAGAGAGAGAGAGAGAGAGAGAGAGAGAGAGAAGATTCAAAATGAAAACATCTTACCCGTTTGAGGGCATATCATTTTTTAGATCAACCAAGGACGAGTTCCTGAAAAATAAATTGCGGAAATGAATAGTTATGTCAAGTATACATGTATAAAAGTGTAGAAGAAAAAAAAAAATCGATCACGTAGCCTGCTTTAGTTCAAATGCACACGGACACAAGAAAAGCTATAATAGAAGCCGTAGTCTTTTGGCTACGTTTAACGTTTTCTTCCACTGGCTCAATAAAGCAACAGCGAAATATACATTCGAAATACATATGACTAGTTGGAAAATTGGATTTAAAAAAATAAAAAAATCTTTAACCTTTGCATGCAAACATGTTTAAACAAGACACATTCTCTCGGTTTCTTTCAACAAGAGCATGCCATTATTGCAGTTCCTGTAACAGTTTCTTCGCTTAAATAGCGGATTTTGAAACGAACTGGCGAAGATTCAAACGATCGAAAATAAGGGTGCCGGAATCAGCAGATTTTTACTTTGATATTCTGAACAGTATGGCTAGAATAATTATGGAGATACACTGGAATACACTTTGTGGATTTAAATAAGACGTCAGCCTCGTATGATATCTAACTATCTCCTTGATGTTCCCAACCTCATACCTTGCATAATCTGAACAGTTTTGGTTCGCAAATTTTATGAGTAAGTAAGTAACTTGGTGTTTTGCACCTAGTCAACCAGTACGGTTATATCAAGGCGAGTTTTTAATGAAGATTCAGTGGATGCACTTTAAAAATCTAAATAAAACATCAATCTCCATTCCTTGCATACCATACATACTCTGAACAACCTTGGCTTGCATAATTATAAGGATTCACTGGAATGCGCTTTAAAAATCTAAAGGAGACACCAGTCTGATAAATAACAACAACAACAACAACAACAATAATAATAGAATTTTTTTCCATATCGCTATTCCCCGCTGAGTGAGCTCAACGCGCTTGTTCACATACATGTACATAATATATACCATTTACATTTACTGACATATCATATACAAACAATCTCATAATACATACTTAATAAATTACACTAATATAAAACAAGTACTTGTAAAACGGCGCATAAATTAACTGATAGACCTTACATACTCTGAACAACCTTGGCTCGCATATGAAGATTCACAAGAATGCGCTTTAAGAAGCTAAATACGACACCGGTCTTACATTCTTTGCATATATTGCATACTCTTCAGAACTTTGGCTCGCATGTGAAAATTCACTGGACTGCGCTTTAAAAATGTAAATAAGACACCAGTCTCACATGTTTCGCCTGTTGCCTTAACATCTGCCTTTCTTATTTCTCCGTACTAGGTTCATTCAGCTGCATCATCTCCCCGACTCATTTTCATAAAGGAATGATAGATGTCTTTACAGTTAACCAGACTTCAACCCTTTTCCTTTTGATTTCCATCGCCCTTATAAGACCTCCACGTTAAATATTAGTCACTCGTGTAACCAATCTCACAGATCCTACAAATCGGCCAGTCATATCTAACCCACTACTGTTTTTTAATAAAAGGAGAAGTACGCCATGTGTGCATTCCCTGTAATGACTTTGTTACGCCAGAATGCCTTTTTTGCTGTGTGCGGATTTAGCAGAGATCAGACAAAGATATTGTCAGACGTGTTCTCTGATAACGATGTTCCTGAATACTTTTATGGAGGGCATTTTTATATTCCCGAAGGAGACAAAAATAATGTCTGTCACCAGTTGTTAAAAAAAGAAGAAGAAAAAAAAAGAAAACTAAAAAAAATCAAATTTCATGTGTACAGACTGTTGTATCTGGGACTGTGAGCTAGATTTGTATGTTTCGTGTTTTGTTCGTTTGTTTCTATGCTTGTAATTTGATGCCCTTTGTTCGCCCTGAGAGAATTCTTAAATGTGTGGTTTAAAATACAGTTTGTTCGTCAGGAGGTGTTTTACCCTGTGGTGATGGTCGGGAATGTTAAACTGCAAAACCTAACTAAGTAAACTCACATGACACCGACTTCAGACAACTTCTTCTACAGTGTGATTTAAAACAGTGTTTATTCATCCTGAGGTGAACTCTGTGGCGATTTCTCCCTGATATAACCGTACTGGTTGACTGGGCGTAAAACATCCCGTTACTTACTTACTTACTGAGGCGATTGACAGAAATGTTAAACTCCCCAAAACTAACTAACTAAAGTCACATGACAACGACTTCAGACAACTTCTTCTACAGTGTGATTTTAAATAGTGTTTATTCATCCTGAGTTGAACTCTGTGGCGATTTCGACCTGATATAACCGTACTGGTTGACTGGGCGTACCAGTAGTTATTTACTGTTAACGAGAATGTTAAATTCCCAAAACTAACTAACTAAACTCACATGACGCCCACTAAAGACAACTTCTTCTGCAGCCTTCAGTGTAATTTAAAATAATGTAAATAGTGTTTATTCATCCTGAGTTGAACTCTGTGGCAAGTGATGGGAGTGTTAATTAAACTCCCCAAACTAACTAACCAACTCAACTCACATGACGCCGACTTTAGACGACTTCTTCATCAACCGCCAGAAACCGACAACAGCGAGGACGACGGCAGACACGCTGCACAGGACGATGGCGACCAGCTTCACCCGGTTGGGGTCGCAACGGTAGCCGTTGATGAGGTCCACGCAGTCGGTGATGGGGCTGCACGTAGCCGTCTTGCACTCGTCCGTCTCCGTCTGGCACCACACGCCCTCGTAGCCAGGGTCGCACAGGCAGAAGTAAGGGTCAAAGGTCAAGGATCTTTGGGGGTGGTCGCAGGATCCGGCGTCGGACCTGGGCTCACAGCGGCCGTGAACGCACGGGTTCACCAGGACGTAGATGTTCAAGGTCAGCTGCATGCTGAAGGCGTTGGACGCGTCCTTGACCCTGGCGTCGTAGGTCAGGCGACCTTGGTACGCTTCGGGGATGCTGAGCACGATCTCCTTGCCTCTGAGGACTGTCGGGCTGGTCGTGTTGACGTCTATCTGTAGGCGTCGGTCCGCGGGGCTGACGTCCAGTACTTCGATCGATGCACCTGCTGAAAGTTGCATGACTGATTGATATTTAACGTGGAGGTCCGTCTATCGGGTCGACGGAAGTGTGCGTGTCAGACAGTTGGTAACTGTCGGTTATTTCAAATCTTTCGTTGAAAAACTGTCTCCTTTCAAAACGGCTTTGTTCAGTCTCATTGCCCTTCATTCAATCCCATTGCCCTTTAGTCCCCTTGCTCTTCATTGAGTCCTATTTAAGATCATTTTCTTTAAGATCATTTCTCATCAGGCTCCCATCTACCTTTCAGAACTTCTTCACCTTTACACTCCCTCCCGGCAGCTCCGCTCTTTTACAGACACCCGAGTGTTCAGAATACCATCCTTCCGGCAAAAATCCTGTGGTCAGTGCTCTTTCTCTTAAGGCTCCAGTTATCTGGAACCAACTCCCTGTTTCTGTCCGCCATTCTACCTCTGTCAGCTCTTTAAATCTTCCTTGAAAACCTTTCTCTTTAAAAAAACCTTTTCTTCAGTCCATTGCCCTGATTGCCCTGATATGCGACTGGTGTGTGTGTGTGTGTGTGTGTGTGTGTGTGTGTGTGTGTGTGTGGTGTGTGTGTGTGTGTGTGTGTGTGTGTGTGTGTGTGGTGTGTGTGTGTGTGTGTGCGTGTGTGTGGGCGTGTCGTGCGTCGTGCGTTGCGAGTCTGTGTGTGTGCGTGCGTGTGTGCGTGCGTGCATTCATGTTGTATGCATTGAATTTTGACAAATATGTATTTGTAGAGAACGTGTAAGCGCTTAGGGCCTGTGCGGGCTAGGCGCTCTAAGTATTCATTATTATTATTATTCATTGAGTACTATTGTCCTTCAGTCAGCTGGTCCTACAGCCTGTCAGTGCGTGGTACGTGAGCGCGTGCACGAAGGAGAGAGTGAGCGAATGACGGGCACTGGGGGTGGGGAGGGAGGAAAGACACACTGAGAGAAAGAGGGAGAGAATGCGAGGAGGAGAGACAGAAAATCAGAGAGGAACAGAGAGAGAATAGAGAAATAGAGACAAAGGCATGGGGTGGAGGGGCAGATTAATATATAATATATATAGATATATGAAGGTGGGATATATGGGGAATAGATATAAGAGAGAGAGAGAGAGAGAGAGAGAGAGAGAGAGAGAGAGAGAGAGAGAGAGAGAGAGAGAGAGAGAGAGAGAGACAGACAGACAGACAGACAGACAGACAGACAGACAGAGAGACAGAGACAGAGGAGAGACAGAGAGACAGACAGACAGAGACAGAGGGAGACACAGAGAGAGACAGAGATAGAGACAGAGAGAGAGAGACAGACAGACAGACACAGAATCAGAGGGACACACACAGAGACAGAATCTGAACGAGTCTGAACCATCCTCACCGTCATGGACGTTTGTAACATTGAGGAACTGGACGGTGTCGTTGTGGTCGACGTCACCGTACAGAACAACGCCCAGCTCAGCCCTGGTGGTGGTGTTGCCCTCCACGTACACAGACATGTTCAGCCCGTTGCCAGCGGCAACTCCCACCAGCAGTTCGTGGTGAATCCCTGTGTCGTTTTCACCTGGTGACAGTCACCATCACCATTAGAATAATAGCTTATAATCATAGTCATAACTTTCAATTTATAGAGTACCGTTTGCGGTGTACAATTCCATAAATACCGTTTTTTTTAACAACAACAACACACACACACAATTATCTACAGAGGATGTACCTCTGGTGGAGTTTATGTACCTTGTATTTACACGCATGCCAGGTGAGAGTTACCTTCGGCGACTCAGGTCTTTGTTCTTGTATTTGTGTTACGTATTTCGAGCGCTAATTAACTCCCTAGTGAGTTGATTCTACAATTAACTACACTTAATCACTATGTAATTGTAGGGTGGAGGTGAAGGGTGGGAGTGTTGTGTATTTTATTGGTATGAATGTCTTTGGTAACTTTAGCATGTGAGAGCCTACAGGTATGCACTGTGTGCATCTGGCGCTGTGAACATGCGCGTTTTTGTGTGCAAGTTTTTTTTTATGCGCTATATATGATTTGTCCATTCATTCATTCATTCATTCATTGTTATTGCTAAGTTATACACCATGCACGGCACAAAAACGGTTCCAACCACCACTTCCACCAGCAATTCATGGTGAATCCAGTTGTCGTCTGTACCTAGTCATAGTCACCAGAAACATCAAAGGGTTGCTCAGTTTCACCTGGCTGATAGAAGATAGCAGGTGGGTCGTTGGCATCAGCAACTTCAACTGTGATGGTGAAGCGGACAACGTTCGGTACCATGCCGAGTGCCAGAGATGTCGGGTCCAGCTGTTCTTGTCCTGAAGAACATTATCCACGACACAACACAACACAACACAACGTAACGCCGACATGACATGACGTGACACGATACGATACGACACAACACAACACAAACACAACGTAACGCCGACATGACATGACGTGACACGATACGACACAACACAGCACAGCACAAACGTAACGCCGACATGACACGTACGTGACACGAACGCACACAACACAACACAACACAACAGATAACACAACGTAACCCGACATGACATGACACGATACGAAAGCACAACACAGCACAACTAACGCCAGACATGACACGACAGTGACACATACGACACAACAAAACAACTCAGCACAACTACGAACGTAACGCCTAAAAAGCATTCATGACCACATAGTGCAGACAAAATCAGGAAAGACGGAACCCTAAAAAGCATTCAGTAGCCTATAATAGTGCAGACAAAATTCAGTTTGAAAGTGGAACCCTAAAAAGCATTCAGTAGCCTATAATAGATATAAACTTGCAGACAAAATTCAGTTTGAAAGTGGAACCCTAAAAAGCATTCAGTAGCCTATAATAGTGCAGACAAAATTCAGTTTGAAGTGGAACCCTAAAAAGCATTCAGTAGCCTATAATAGTGCAGACAAAATTCAGTTTGAAAGTGGAACCCTAAAAAGCATTCAGTAGCCTATAATAGTGCAGACAAAGTTCAAGTTCAGTGTTGTTTTACGGTCCACAGAGACCACAAGGACTGTTAGGGACAGGGAACCCAGGACGTCCACCTCGACTTTTAGACAGCTCCTGGGCTCTGTGACGGACTGTACGAGTTCAATGTTGCTTTACGTTCACAGAGACAGTACAGACTGTTAGGGACAGGGAACCCAGGACGTCCACCTCGACTTTCACACAGCTCCTGAACTCTGACAAGGACCAGTCCCACGATTATCTAAGCATTTCCAAGGTCATTAGAATCCGGTTGATCAGTTCTTCTTCAAGTTCGGGCCCCTCACAATTTGGTGGATTTTGTTTCGCTGCGATATGACCTTTGCGGTCGACTTGTCGGGCGTTTAAATATCAAGAATTACTTCATTGTTGCCACTTCCCCTCTGTCGTGTCTGTATGTGCATGGCCTAAAAAATTTCCCCGTAGCCACAGTCAATGTAACCAATGTAACCAACTCATCCCTCACCAACAAGGTGGATAGCGGGCGTTAAAATATCAAGAATTATTCAGGTATTGCCATTTTCACTCTGTCATGTCTGTGTGCGTATAGCCTAACACTATTCCCCGTAGCCACAGTCAACGTAACCAACTCATCGCTCACCAACAAGGCGAATAACATCAGGACCGCTGTAGTTGGGGTCCGGCCGATAGTACACCCTGTCATGTCTGTATGTGCATGGCCTAATACTTTTCCCGTAGCCACAGTCAACGTAAGCAACTCATCGCCCACCAACAAGGCGAATAACATCAGAACTGACGGGATTAGGCCGATAGTACACCCTGTCATGTCTGTATGTGCATGGCCTAATACTTTTCCCCGTAGACACAGTCAACGTAACCAACGTAACCAAC
Organism: Alviniconcha marisindica; assembly: GCA_018857735.1. Classification (NCBI taxonomy): domain Eukaryota; kingdom Metazoa; phylum Mollusca; class Gastropoda; family Provannidae; genus Alviniconcha; species Alviniconcha marisindica. The sequence goes on along the minus strand of JABMCL010000954.1, from coordinate 59,573 downwards.
TCATCGCTCACCAACAAGGCGAATAACGTCAGAACTGACGGGATTAGGCCGATAGTACACCCTGTCATGTCTGTATGTGCATGGCCTAATACTTTTCCCGTAGCCACAGTCAACGTAACCAACGTAACCAACTCATCGCTCATCAACAAGGCGAATAACGTCAGAACTGACGGGATTAGGCCTCTAGTACACCCTGTCATGTCTGTATGTGCATGGCCTAATACTTTTCCCCGTAGCCACAGTCAACGTAACCAACGTAACCAACTCATCGCTCATCAACAAGGCGAATAACGTCAGAACTGACGGGATTAGGCCTCTAGTACACCCTGTCATGTCTGTATGTGCATGGCCTAATACTTTTCCCCGTAGCCACAGTCAACGTAACCAACGTAACCAACTCATCGCTCATCAACAAGGCGAATAACGTCAGAACTGACGGGATTAGGCCGATAGTACACCCTGTCATGTCTGTATGTGCATGGCCTAATACTTTTGCCCGTAGCCACAGTCAACGTAACCAACGTAACCAACTCATCGCTCATCAACAAGGCGAATAACGTCAGAACTGACGGGATTAGGCCGATAGTACACCCTGTCATGTCTGTATGTGCATGGCCTAATACTTTTCCCCGTAGCCACAGTCAACGTAACCAACGTAACCAACTCATCGCTCATCAACAAGGCGAATAACGTCAGAACTGACGGGATTAGGCCGATAGTACACCCTGTCATGTCTGTATGTGCATGGCCTAATACTTTTCCCTGTAGCCACAGTCAACGTAACCAACGTAACCAACTCATCGCTCATCAACAAGGCGAATAACGTCAGAACTGACGGGATTAGGCCGATAGTACACTCTGTCATGTCTGTATGTGCATGGCCTAATACTTTTCCCCGTAGCCACAGTCAACGTAACCAACGTAACCAACTCATCGCTCACCAACAAGGCGAATAACGTCAGAACTGACGGGATTAGGCCGATAGTACACCCTGTCATGTCTGTATGTGCATGGCCTAATACTTTTCCCGTAGCCACAGTCAACGTAACCAACGTAACCAACTCATCGCTCATCAACAAGGCGAATAACGTCAGAACTGACGGGATTAGGCCTCTAGTACACCCTGTCATGTCTGTATGTGCATGGCCTAATACTCCTCCCCGTAGCCACAGTCAACGTAACCAACGTAACCAACTCATCGCTCACCAACAAGGCGAATAACGTCAGGACCGCTGTAGTTGGGGTCCGGCCGGTAGTACAGCCGTCCGTCCTCGCTGACCTGAGCAGTGCCGTGCTGGGGTTGGCCGTCCAGCAGGAAGGTCATCGCGTCTCCCTCAGGGTCGGAGTAGGTGACGGTGAAGTCGAAGTTGTCGTCGTCCTCCAGGATGGAGAAGGACGTGTTCTGCAGCAGCGGCGGCTCGTTGGGGATGGAGGTCTGAATGACGGCCACCGTCAGCATCCTGGGTCCCACAGGGTCTGGTGTTCCCGTGCTCCGTTTTCTGCGCTGAGGAGAGTTGGGGCTACCGGCGGTCGGTGGTGGTGGTGAGGAGAAGACCTCGGGGCATATCTGTACACAGGGGAAGGGAGGGGTGTGATGTGGTGGAGGGGTGGGGGGGGGGGGGGGGAGGGGTGGAGGGAGATAGGGGGGATTATGTCAACGATTTTGGGGAACTATGCAAGTATGTCGTACTCATGTGTTGCCCCCTTGGGGACGAAACAAAGGTCCGCATGCAGCACACACTCAGTCTCTGTTTGCCTGTCTGTCTGTCTGTCTGTCTGTGTCTGTCTCTCTCACACACATACACACACACGAATTGAAAGAGAGAGAGAGAGAGAGAGAGAGAGAGAGAGAGAGAGAGAGAAGAGAGAGAGAGAGAGAGAGAGAGAGAGAGAGAGAGAGAGAGAGAGAGAGAGAGAGAGCCACACACACGTACACACATCCAAACACACACACACACACACACACACACACACACACACACACACACACACACACACACACACACACACACACACACACACACACACACACACACACACACACACACACACACACACACACACACACACACACACACACACACATATGGCAGAACGAAACATGCCGATTCCTTTCTGAGATCGGAAGAAATCCAGTTCTGCACGTTACAAACCTTGACTGACAACAAGTGTGTATGGGAGTCATACTGTTCGACACGGTTCGGACACATTTCTTCCATGGACTCCCATTCCTTGAAAACTGAAGAGAAAAGTTGGATCTGATCAGTCAATCAAAGACAAACAGCTCATTAGCGTCAAAGTTACACACACACACACACACACACACACACACACACACACACACACACACACACACACACACACACACACACACACAACAACAACAAAAATGGGGGTGAGAAATTATTCTAATTTAACTGTGTTCAACGGCCCAAATTTACCTGGATTCAGTGGTCCTAATTTACCTGCGTTCAACGGCCCAAATTTACCTGGGTTCAACGTCTCTAATTCAACTGGGTTCAACGGCCCAAATTTACCTGGGTTCAACGGCTCTAATTTACCTGGGTTCAACGGCTCTAATTTACCTGGGTTCAGCGGCCCAAATTTACCTGGGTTCCAGACGAGCAGAGAGATGTGACTTTCCTGGGTCGCGTTCAGGGAGTCGGAAAGGAAGCAGGTGTACCAGATATCCTCACTGAACTCCGCCTCTGCCAGTGGCGACAGAAACACGCTTGGACCGTCCATTCTGACCACTCTGCGTCACGACAGAGTCATCATCCAAAATAAATAGAACGGTATTAATCAGAGGCAGAGGCTAGCCTACCTACAGAACCCCATCCGCACCCCAACTAAACAAAAACAAACAACAACAACAACAACAAAAAACCAAACAGAAACAAATAGCAACAAACAAACAAAACACAACTAAGCAACAACAACAACAACAAAATAAGAAACACGCAAGTCTTTCACGTTTGGAACAAAGGTTGCTATTTTTGGGGTATCCTTTTAAAAATATAGTATATGTTAAACATAATGCATTTTTAATCTTGACATTAGAGTTTGGTTAAATACTGAATTTAGTTCCGGTAAGGCAACACAAACTGCACAAAAGCGCAGTATGGAACTACTGCCCGGTGGCATAATAATATTCCTTCCATTTCAGACACGCTTGGCGATATAGCTGCGTGTCATTGGACCGAACCGATTTTATTCAAGATCAGACATGTCTGCTCTTTAATGTTTAAAGCTGAACATATAAATACACGTTTACATAGCAGGCTTCCAAGTGAATTATTGTAATCTGAAGAGTGTGTGTAATCTCCCACCCTACCTCTGTGTGTGTGAGTTGTGTGTGTGTGTGTGTGTGTGTATGTGTGTGTGTGTGTGTGTGTGTGTGTGTGTGTGTGTGTGTGTGTGTGTGTGTGTGTGTGTGTGTGTGTGTGTGTGTGTGTCTGTGTGTCTGTGTGTCTGTCCCACGACCCCCTCTCTCTCTCTTGTAGAAATATCATATTTTCAAGATAAACCTTTACCGTCCAACTTTGCTTAGATGTGTCCGCCATCTTTTTGTGTACTTCATGCGGTGGAAATCATTTGACGTATGCCTGATTACCACCTAGCACATTAATTTTAGATCCAGAATAATATATATAGTCTCTCTGTGCGTGCGTACGTGTGTGTGTGTGTGGGGGGGGGGGGGGGGGGGTTGCGTGCGCGCGTGCGTGCGTGCGTCTCCCTCTCTCTCTTTCTGTCTGTGTACTTCGTGCGATAGAATTCGTTTGATGGATGCCCGATCATTACCAGCAGACTCCAAATCCAGAATAACCGTACCGTCTCTGTCAGTACATCCCTCCCCCCCTCTCTCTCTGTGTCTTTGTCTCTGTCTGTCTCTCACTGTCTGTCTGTCTGTCTCTCTCTCTCATTGTCCGTGTCTGTCTCTGGCTGTCTCTGTTCAACTTAGTCAATACCAACACACAAGGGAGTTAATTAGCGCTCGAAAGACGTCACACACGTACAACAACAACAAAGACCCGAGTTCCCAACGGTAACTCTCACCTGGCATGCGTGTAAATACAAGGTACATAAACTCCACCAGAGGTACATCCTCTTTAAAAAAAATAATAATAATAATTTATTAGTCAATACCTTTTGCGCAAGACTCTGGAAGTCTGGTCAGCCACTGGGTCAGGTCGCACGATATAGGGAGAGTAGTCGACAGACGCAGAGCTCCCGTACTGTGAGCTGAGGTCCGGCTCATCCAGTGCACCCGCCATCATCGCCCCACTTGACACTGTGAGATCCAGACAATGAAATTATATATAAAAAAATATTATAAAAAAAATGATGGGTGCCTAGAGGGTCTAACCTTTTCCCGACCGAACAACCAGTTGGAAAGAGAGAAACACCAGTTCTTTTTCTCAGTTCTTGCTTTGAACAATTTCAGTAATGAAAACACACCAACAGACAGTACTGAAAACACAGTTCAGGAGCTGTGTGGAAGTCGAGATGGGCTCCCCGTCCCTAACAGTCCTTATGGTCTCTGTGGACGTAAAGGCTGTAAGTACTTACATGTATTCTTAAAATGTACATGTTTTCAAGGGTTTAAGGCGTACAACACACACACACACACACACACACACACACACACACACACACACACACACACACACACACCACACTACTACACACACTATACTACACACACTATACTACACACACACACACACACACACACACACACACACACACACACACACACAAACGCGCGCAGGCGTAAAATGAACTCCAATATAAATTCATACATGATATGTGTACATTAATACTATAGATCTGTACTTTTCTTAATCATGAACAAAATATAAATAACTGCTTCGACTCATGTTAGGAGAAATTCTGGATAGTGACATAAATATATGGTTAATACCCCCCCCCCTCCCCACTGCCCCCCCCCTGCACATACATACACAAAACCGTATGTAACTACATATCGACCCCCCACCCCACCGCCGCATCTAAATATATTTCTCTCTCTCTCTCTCTCTCTCTCTGGATTGGTACATCTATGTATAATTATGCTGCTAACTATAGTGATATCAACAATTGTATATTATGTCGCCCATATTTACGTTGTATATCCACCCACCCCCCACCCCCACACAACCCAGTCTTTTTAGTAACGTATCTCAATACCTGCGATTTTTTTGCTCAGATACATAGGTATTGTGAAGCTCAAAGTGCTCATTGCAGTTCATACAGAAATCTACTAATACTATGGTTAAAAGTTATAATAATAATATTAATAATAATAAAGAGGATTTCTAGAGCGCCCATCTACCACGCAAGGTGGCAGCACAGGGCGTTTTACTATACACACACACACACACACACACACACACACACACACACACACACACACAACGTCGAACGAGGGGATGGGCAGGGCTGTGAAAAACAGTTTAGAAATAGTTCTAACTAACCATAATATACAAATCAAACAAGGGCAAGCCATAATGAAATCAACTAGACTCCATTGTCCGTGATCTTACGTCTGAAGGTGATCTTGACGGTGTCATTCGTAGAGGTCGTGGAATTTCCAACACTCGGAGAAGAGACATTCAGGAAAAGAACGTGTCTGCCGCCATCAGCTTCCGTTATGACGTCACTGGGACCTGTGAAAGGAGAGAGAGGAGAGAGAGAGAGAGAGAGAGAGAGGAGAGAGAGAGGAGGAGAGAGGAGAGAGATGGAGAGGAGAGAGAGAGAGACGAAGACAGACAGACAGACAGACAGACAGACAGACAGACAAGATTAAATGAAGAGAACCCTTTCAGATCACCTTTCGCATCCGCTTTGTTGGCATTTGATTAATGATGCCTTCGTCCCATGCAAGTTCCCCTGTCCCAGAGGCAATGTTAGAGAACGTACAGAGAGAGAGAGAGAGAGAGAGGCAGAGAGAGAGAGAGAGAGAGAGTGTGGTAGAGAGAGAGAGAAAGGAGAAAGAGAAAGAGGGTGAGAATGAGAGGAGAGAGAGAAGTGAGAGAGAGGAAAGAGAGAGAGAGAGAGAGAGAGAGAGAGAGAGAGAGAGAGAGAGATGAGAGGAGGAGAGAGAGAGAGAGAGAGAGAGAGAGAGAGAGAGAGAGAGAGGAGAGAGAGAGAGAGAGTGAGAGGAGAGAGAGTAGTAAGAGGAGAGGAGAGAGAGAGAGAGGAGAGAGAGGAGAGAGAGAGAGAGAGAGAGAGAGAGAGAGAGAGAGAGAGAGAGAGAGAGAGAGAGAGAGAGAGACACAGACACACACACACACACACACACACACACACACACACATACACAGAGACTCGAAACCGACAGACTAGGGTGAACGACAAAGACGTCTTACGTTTGATACACGTTGGCTTGAGGCTGAGAGTCGTGGGCACGTGAGCCTTGCTGACACCAATCAGCTGCTGCCACAGACACCGGCCCGGCTCCATGCGGAACTCGTTGGCTGACGGGTCCGGCACGTCACTGCTACTGAAGTTCCTCTTCGTGTAGTCCCCGACACTAATCCCCGCGGGCGCCTCGTCCCTCTGAACGAATCCGTCGACGATGGCAATCTTCGTGGTGCTCTTGCCGCCAACGACTGTTCTCGGAAAGAAGTCTTCACTGCCATCTCCTGTTCCGATGGACAATTCTAGGGCCGAAAAGAGAGAGAGAGAGAGAGAGAGATGTTAAAGGAAGTGGGAATTTTATTTTATGTGATATGCACAGCTTGATGCCAGTGGGATTTTCTCATGTTGTTATCTATGAATGAGTCTCTTTTTTTTTACCAGGATGTTTTTATTTATATTTATTTTATTTGCTGTTGTTGTAATTAAATGTTTTATGATTGGAGTGAATGTGTGATGTGTGTACTTGGCACCACAAAACATTCCTCGTGCAATCAGTGTATTGACACTTGGCAATAAAGTTGTAAAGTTGTAAGTTGTGAGCTGCGTATAATTTGTGTGCATACGCGTGCTTTAACTCTGTCGTTGATCTGGCTGCCATGGATATCTGAGAGTGTTTAATGAACGGGTGCCATCTGTGTAAAGTGTGATAAGGTTTGAAACAGGTCTAGCGTGACCACTCTATGCCCTTTGAGTTAAGGGCTCTCACTCCTACCCCGTGACTGCATCAGTGTGCAAAACAATAAACTTCTGACGGCCAGCCTCGGATTGTTCAGTACCTTTCTGTTTATACACGTTTGTATAGCACCTGTCTGGTATGTGCAAAGGATTATGACTGCCGAACTGAAACGGATGTTTAACAATTAAAAGTCATGCCTGTGTACTGAAACTGGATATGCACACACACACACACACACACACACACACACACACACACACACACACACACAACACACACACACACACAACACATATGTACACCTACACACACAAACACACACCACCACCCCCAAACACACATACACACATGTACAAGTACAACACAACACACACACACACACACACACACACACACACACACACACACACACACACACACACACACACACAAACCACTGAAAATTAAACGGTAAATTTTACCATCAGATTTACATATTGAAATTTCTAGGGGTCTCTTAGTGTACATACCATAATACTCGACGTCAGTGCCCCCCGCGGCCGCGGCGTCAAGGTCTATGCTGATCTCCAGACGATCCGTGCTCTCCATCAGCCCCAGCTCCACTCCGGAGTACCTCACCGCCGTCACGCCGCTCTGCTGCAGCGTCACGGCCGACATGTCTGGAGGGATCGTGTGAACCGTGAAGTTGCTCCACGCCTGGCTGGTCAGCCCCGCCTCGTTGAGCGCTTCCACCGTGACGTAGTACACGCCGCCTTCCTCGAGGGGAGTTTTAAAGGCCGCGAAAATGTGCTCGGTTTGAGTTTTGTTCGTTCGCACCTGCGGCACGACGTCGTCCAGCCCTGCTTGCGTCCCGAGACTGATGCGTACTTCCACAACGTCCGAGATGTCTTCCGACGCAAGCCACTGGACTCCTACCGTACGGTTGTTACCCAGGAACGCGATGGCTTCTCCGCTGGAGCGGGTGGGGTCGAAGCAGCGGACGTATCTAACGACCGGCGGAGACGTATCGACGACGAGACCCGCGGATTTGACGTCAGTAACCCGCCCGCTGTGGTCGGTGACACGAACGTCCAGATAGTAAGCTGGCAGCTGGGGCCAGCTGGGGTCTTCTGCTGTGGTGTTTGACGCGGTGGAATCGTTGTCAGCTTGAGTGAGATTTGATGACAGACTGAGGTTTTGCTGGTACATCGCCGCGTCGGCTGCTTGAAGGTGAAGCCCGTTGATGTGCACAGGGAGCAAGACGTTGGGGCCGTTTGAAACGAGTTGTTCCTCCCCTTCGCAAGAGGAGCACAGAGCGTTGCATCCACGCAGACACGGCATGCAGAAGGACTTGAACGTTGCGAAAGGGGCGACGTTTGCTGTGGCGTTCTCGCTGTCCGACACACCGAGCGATACCTCCTTGATGCCACTGACACGGTCTTGGAAAGAGTCTCCATAATAGCAGAGCGGCTGCTGTTCGACTGGCAGGGAAATAGCCGAAACGGAAATGGTGGCTGTGAACGGCTGGAAAGGATCCACAACTTGGGGAAAGAAATCGTCGATGTTCCAGGTGTAGACGTACACAGCGAAGTCTCCAGACAGCACCATGCCATTTACCGACAGCTTCTCGTCGTCGTTCACTAAAACTGTCACCCCCCATAACACAGGGTCGCTGCCGCCGGCTTTCTTCAGTCTAAGGACGTACTCAGCCTCGGTGGTGGAAGGGTTGAAATCCAGGGGAATCCACGCTTGCTTCAGCTGCAGCTCATCCTGTACCCAAAGCAGCGCTTTCGCTTGGCCGTCCACCTCAAGGAATGTGACGCCAGTTCCGCAATCAGTATCAGTTCTCATGGCCCTGTTTGAGGCTGTGCCGTTTTGGTCTTCGCGACACAGCCGCGCTGAAGGATCGCACGGCAGCTGGCTGTCTTGGCTGAGACCGTTTTGGGCAAAGAACGGAGGTTGTAGTGACGGGGAGGAGGACAGGGAAATCCCGGACAGTATTTTCTCCCGCGCTGCTGCGGTAGTCACGCGGAACACGTAGTCCCCTTCTCGCCACGGTTGCTCGGTGAACCGGACAGCTCCTTTGTCCACACCTGTCAGGTAAGGGTTGTGTCGGACGACAACCTGCAGCCCCGACGTGGCATCGAACCCGACGCAGTCATCCGAAAAGTGTCCACCCATCTTCACCCATCCGTCTCGCGACTCTGCAGCGAGGAGGTCAATCTGATTTCTGCACCCTTCTGCCGAGGAGAGAGATTTCAACGAGATTAGTCCTCTTATCACGTCCGAAACGCTTTGGAATGTTTCGTCTCGGGCTTTCCAGTCTGACGCCAGCTTGACAGTTCCGGGTGACGGAGGAGAGAGGTCCAGGAACAACGGTCTGCTCGTGGACCGCGTCACCAGACCCGCGCCGTTCGTAACGGTAACTTGAACAAAGTAGAACACACCTTCCTGAAGGTCCAGATTGAGAAAGTTGACGAGGGACTCGTTCGTCACTCTCACTGAACTGATGCTGGTGAGTCTGCTAGGGTCCTCAGCGCTGCAGTTTTCGCTGGAGAGGAGCGTGACCTCCACATCCTGCACTCCACTCTCCGAATCGTGGAAATCGCTGACGTCAACCCGAACCGCGTCGGCTGAGTGCAAGAACGTCAACCTCTCGCTTTCGAACCCGTTAGCACGTATGTTCCCAACGGCGGGCGGGGTGACATCGACGAGGATCGGTCCGCCAGTGACAGCAGAGCACTGACCCATCTGGTTCACAGCAACCACCGTAGCGTAGTAGTCCCCGCCGTGCGTGAGGCTGATGTTCTCAACGACAGCCATAGACTGCTCGGGAGTGTGGGGCTGTAGAACGCTGACGTCAAAGAACGATGCCGCATTACGGAAGAGCTCCGAGCACCCCTGACTGCCGTTGTCTATCGGAGGGATGCTTGAGCTCACCCCGGTGTAGTAATGGGATATGAGAGTGTCAGACTCGAAGTCTTCCCAGGAAAAGCGGATGGTGTCTACGCTGCTTTGATACGGATCGACTCGCACCCTCCCAGGCAGAATCTCAGCCCTGTAGCCCACCCTGATCCCGTCGGAGGCGCTCTCCACGTAACTCCCAGCGGCGCTGAAGGCTCTGACGGTGACGTAATAGATGACGGATTGAACCGTGAGGTTCAAACCGGAGAACGAGACGTTGGTGGAAAGCCCCACCTCTTCAAACGCGTGGACGTCAGAGCGCGTTGTCGGGTACCTTCTGTCAGTGCCAACGGCCGCTTCGTACCTGACGATGTGATCCGAAGGGAGGGTGGAATGCGGGTTGCCGAAGGGATCCCAGTTTGCCGACAAGCGATCAACGGGTTCCTGAAAATCGTCGTCGTCTCCGAAACCGTCCCTCACCACAGCGATTTCTGGCTCCATGAGCAGCACGGTGATGCCGTCAGAAAATGCCGTCAGAGTCCGGTTCAGCGCGTCCCTCAGTCTCACGTAATTGACGTACGTCCGGAAGTTCTCCAGTTTCAGGCTGTCGTTGTAGAAGCGTCGCCTGTTGTCGGGTATGGCAGTGAAGTCGACGACGACCTTTGATTTAAACAAAATTGATTCATTCATCGTAATCATAAGTTCAACAAATAAGTACAGGAAACACAAAAGCAGTATGCTTATTTGAGTGTTACCTATTGGACGGTTCAGGTGGGGTTGTTAAACTCCCTTGACTTTTGCCCGGCATCGCTTAAGTCCCTTTGCTGCTTTTACTTCCGGTGTGTATTTTCTTCACAATGGACCATGGAAGGTGGTGACAGTGAATTTGCGAATTTTACATTGCCAACTTTAAAGAAATTTTTAGAGGCCCGTAGTCAGTATATGTCTGGCAAAAAGCAATAACTTGTTGCTCGTGCTATAGGATGCCCCAAGACGCATTTTTTTCCACGAACTCGCAATCTTCTCGTCAGCCAAAAACCGACCCAAAGACACTTTTTTTCCCACCCTCCTTCCCCTTTCCCGGGTAATTTTTGCAACTGCAACAGTGGTGGCATTTGTACTGCTTCGCAATTCTCGGTTCAATTCCCATTGTTATACACAGCGTGAAGCAACGCCTACTCAGAAAAGAAATCGGCCCGGAAGTGATGCTGCGATCTCTCGCGACATCTTGCGCGAAAGATTACAAAAAAGGCATTCACTCGTGCAAACCAGCTTCACTGAACCGGCCAATAGACAAAACGATCATTACACAGACATTTACGATGGCAAATTCGTTGTCAAAAACATCAGAGGCAACAAAGCAACGACCTTTCCTCCCAGAAGATCCACGGCTGACCACTCGGCACTCAGCACCGGGCAGGCGTCTGAATATCGCCAGCTCCCCTGCAGAAGGTGCAGTTCCGTCTGACCGTCCATGTCCGTTTCTCCCGCTCCGTCCGAGACTTCCAGGCGAGGGTCGGGGCTGATGACGACGCCGTTGGACTGCTTGATGGTGTACAGGTTGACGGCGTTCCTGACACGAGCCGAGACGAAGACTTGGGTGCCTGGCGTCAGCGCTAAGTGGTTCATCACGTACATGCCGTCTATCAGAGGGTACTGGCGGAAAGGTCTGATGTCGGTCCTTCCTCGGGAGGACCCCAGAGCGAGCTCCACGCTGCAAAGTGCATCATTGTAAAACTTTCGTTGAAACATATTTGTCTCACTGTGTGTGTTTTGTGTTGAAACACATAGGCTACACACGCACGAATGTGTACGCGCGCGCACGCACTCACACACACACACACACACACACACACACACACACACACACACACACACACACACACACACACACACACACACACACACACATGCACGCACGCGCGCGCGCGCTCATAAACTACGCACTACACACACACACACACTCACACACACACACACACACACACACACACACACACACACACACACACACACACAAAACAAATACGCACTACACACACACACACACACACACACACACACACACACACACACACACACACACACACA
>JABMCL010000954.1:22500-27500 GCA_018857735.1 Alviniconcha marisindica | reverse complement strand
TTATAAAGGGGACAATGTAGTAAGAAATGCTCTGATGTTTCTGCTGTATATCCGCATGAACATATAGGGTCTTCTAACAGGTGGCGTCTGAATAAGTCATAATTTAAATCGCTAATAGCAAGTCGAAGTCTACAATGCTTAACTTGTTCCTTTCTAGAACCAAAATAATAATATAAGGAACCACAGTGTCATTCGTTGACAAATATTTTTTTAGCAGACTAATTGAAGGATTTGTTTGTATAGTTTGAGGTAATGTGTTCCACAGTTGGGTAGTTGACGGAATGAATGAATTTGCATATAGTTCTGTTTGTGAGCGGGAATGACTCTTTCATGTGGTCGTCTGCGATGATACGGGTTTGTTGTTGAAATTAGAGGTGGTACTAAGTTCGATAGGTATCCGGGGCATAGGTAATTAATCATTTTGTGAAATATTAATAGCTTGTGACGTTTTCGTCTTTCTTTTAGTGTGCAAAATCCAGATTCTTTATACAACTTTTCGTGGCTTGTTCTCTAACAGCTCCTAAAATAATTCTTATAGCTTCCAAATGCAGGTTTTCTAGCATGTTTGAAAGTGTTCCAGTACAATTATCCCAAACAATGTCGGCGTAGTCAAACTGTGGCAATATAAAGGATTTGTACATAGTATCCAAGGCTTTTCTGCATAACTTGTACTTAAAGGAACGTAAACATGAAATAAGAAGGGTTACTTTTCTAATAATACTGTTTATATGTTTTTCCCATTTGCAGTTACTTAGAAAAATCAGACCTAAGTGTTTGTGACATTCCTTGTCTTCGAGTAATATTTCCAAATGACAGTGGTAAACTGGATGGTTGTCTTTCTTAAATGTTAACAATTCAGTTTTTTCTTCATTAAACAACTTTCCATCGTTTCGCCCAGCTGTTAATTTTTCAAAGTCAGAATTTAAAATGCTGCTCTTCTGTCGGGTCTTTCAATGCAAGTGACACACTTGTGTCATCCGCAAAAAGTTTATAACAGATTCAATAGTTTTGGTTATGTCGTTTATATATATATATATGAGAAATAACAAGGGTCCTAACACAGACCCCTGTGGAACTCCAGAAGGTACTGTTTTGTATTCAGACTTTTTACAACGGCTTGTTTGCGATTTAGTAAATAGTTTTAAAACCATAATGCCAAATTGCCTCTTATACCAACAGCTTCTATTTTTTTCAATAATCCCTTGTGCCACACTCGATCGAAGGCTTTGGAAATGTCGAAAAAAATGGATTGTGTAGTTATTCCTTGATCGAATGATGTACATAGGTCATGATATATTGATAGTCACATTGGCACTTCCTGTAAGATTTTGCTTTGTGAACAGAACTCACGTAGTGACAACAGGATGCGTGACGTAATTGGTGGTGAGACTCAGGGGGAAGCCAGTTTTTATCAGGTAGCCAGTAAGCGTAATGCCGGCTTCAGCAACGACAACGGACAGGGACAAAGTGGCGTCTATTTGTCCCGATACCCACGGTTTGACCTCACTCTGAAAGTCATTGGCAGTGGAATTTAATATAGCTGAAACTGTATAAAAAAAACACACGTAGTAGTAGTAGTAGTAGTAGTAGTAGTAGTAGTAGTAGTAGTAGTAGTAGTAGTAGTAGTAGAGTGGAATTTAATATAGCTGAAACTGTATAAAAAAACACGGTAGTAGTAGTAGTAGTACAGTGGAATTTAATATAGCTGAAACTGTATTAAAAAACACGTAGTAGTAGTAGTAGTACAGTGGAATTGAATATAGCTGAAACTGTATAAAAAAACACGTAGTAGTAGTAGTAGTAGTAGTAGTAGTAGTAGTAGTAGTAGTAGTAGTAGTAGTAGTAGTAGTAGTAGTAGTAGTAGTTGTAGTAGTAGTAGAACGGAATTTAATATAGCTGAAACTGTATAAAAAAACACACGTAGTAGTAGTAGTAGTAGTAGTAGTAGTAGTAGTAGAGTAGGTAATTTAATTTTATAGCTGAAACTGTATAAAAAACACGTAGTAGTAGTAGTAGTAGTAGTAGTAGTAGTAGTAGTAGTAGTAGTAGTAGTAGTAGTAGTAGTACGGTGGAATTTAATATAGCTGAAACTGTATAAAAATAAAATAAAATAAAACGTAGTAGCAGTAGTAGTACAGTGGAATTTAATATAGCTGAAACTGTATAAAAAAATCACGTAGTAGTAGTAGTAGTAGTACAGTGGAATTTAATATAGCTGAAACTGTATTAAAAAACACGTAATAGTAGTAGTACAGTGGAATTTAATATAGCTGAAACTGTATAAAAAACACGTAGTAGTAGTAGTAGTAGTAGTAGTAGTAGTAGTAGTAGTACAATGGAATTTAATATAGCTGAAACTGTATAAAAAACAACAACTTAGTAGTATTAGTACAGTGGAATTTAATATAGCTGAAACTGTATAAAAAAAAAACACACGTAGTAGTAGTAGTAGTAGCAGTAGTAGTAGTAGTAGTACAGTGGAATTTAATATAGCTGAAACTGTATAAAAAAACAAGTAGTAGTAGTAGTAGTAGTAGTACGGTGGAATTTAATATAGCTGAAACTGTATAAAAATTTAAAAAAAAAACACGTAGTAGCAGTAGTAGTACAGTGGAATTTAATATAGCTGAACTGTATAATAAAAAAACACACACGTAGTAGTAGTAATAGTACAGTGGAATTGAATACAGTTGAAACTGTATAAAAAACACACGTAGTAGTAGTGAGTAGTATGTAGTAGTAGTGAGTAGTAGAAAAACAGTGGAATTTAATATAGCTGAAACTGTATAAAAAAACACGTAGTAGTAGTAGTAGTAGTAGTAGTAGTAGTAGTAGTAGTAGTAGTAGTAGTAGTAGTAGTAGTACAGTGGAATTTAATATAGCTGAAACTGTATAAAAAATACGTAGTAGTAGTACAGTAGTAGTAGTAGTAGTAGTAGTAGTAGTACAGTGGAATTTAATATAGCTGAAACTGTACAAAAACAAACAAACAAACGCAGTAGTAGTAGTACAGTGGAATTTAATATAGCTGAAACTGTATAAAAAACAAACGTAGTAGTAGTAGTAGTAGTAGTAGTAGTAGTAGTACAGCGGAATTTAATATAGCTGAAACTGTATAAAAAAACGTAATAGTAGTAGTAGTAGTAGTAGTAGTAGTAGTAGTAGTAGTAGTAGTAGTAGTAGTATAGCGGCAGCAGCAGCAGTAGCAGCAGCAGCAGCAGCAGCAGTAGTAGTAGTAGTAGTAGTAGTAGTAGTAGTAGTAGTAGTACTAGTAGCGGCAGCAGCAGCAGTAGCAGCAGCAGCAGTAGTAGTAGTAGTAGTAGTAGTAGTAGTAGTAGAGTGGAATTTAATATAGCTGAAACTGTATGAAAAAAACGTAGTGGTAGTGGTGGTAGTGCTACAGTGGAATATAATATAGCTGAAACTGTATAAAAACACACACGTAGTGGTAGTGGTGGTAGTGCTACAGTGGAATATATATATAGCTGAAACTGTCTAAAAAATAAATAAAAAAACACACGTAGTGGTAGTGGTGGTAGTGCTACAGTGGAATTAATATAGCTAAACTGAAAAACTGTATGAAAAAAACGTAGTGGTAGTGGTGGTAGTGGTACAGTGGAATATAATATAGCTGAAACTGTATAAAACAACAACAACAACAAAACGTAGTAGTATTGTAGTGGTACAGTGGAATTTAATATAGCTGAAACTGTATAAAAAAAAGTAGTAGTAGTAGTAGTAGTAGTAGTAGTAGTAGTAGTAGTAGTAGTAGTAGTAGTAGTAGTAGTAGTAGTAGTAGTAGTAATAAGGATAATACTGATTACTCAGAGCGCCTAACTCTAGATGATGATGATGATGATGATGATAGTAGCTGAGGGGGAGCAGAGATAGCTCAGTGGTTAGAGCGTCGGACTCGTGGTCGAAAGGTCCCGGGTTCGAGTCCCGACAGGAACGGCGGGAGAATTTTCTTCTCCAGGGTCAACTTTCTGTGCTGACTCTTATTTCGGTATCCGTTCCACCTCCGTGTTACGGCAGTAGCACGTAAAAGATCCCGGTCATTCTGCCAGGTTACAGCTAAACACACATACACCTTACCTATGTGTCTTTGCATGAAGGGACACTGTAAACAGGTGCATGGTTTAATGGTCTACACAAAACTTGCGCCGAGACGGCAGCATTTCACATGGCACCAGCCATGTCAACAACCAAAGAGAGCTACCATTACACCACTTCCGTGGATATTAATACGCGCTATGAAGGGATACACTACAGTCACTCGTTCAGAATCACATGCCAATGGGCGCAGTGAGTCTGCTCGAGAGCAGAGAATAGCGCTATATAAAAGCTACGAATACTGATGATGGTGATGATGATGATAATCATCATCATCATCATCATCATCATCATCATTATTTTCATTATTTTACTATCCTGCAACCTTGGAGCAGGGTCAGGGTTACCGACATTAGCATGAACATGTAACGCTCAGTTAAGGTGGTATGGTCATAGGACGTCTAAAGAGTCCGGTAAACCGAAACGCATCCGAGAAAACGGCAATATTAACGTGTTTGGCACGGCAATCCTTAAACGAGTCGCTTATTCCTTGGTTCTATCGCCCTGATATAACCGCACTGGTTGACTGAGCGTAAAACACCAGTTTACTTACTCCCTGGTAAACAGTCTGTAACATGTAAACGGTCTGTAACATGTAAACAGTCTGAAACAGAACGAGGCCCAGAGCGCTCGTACAGAATCAATACACAAAGGGAGTTAATCAGCGCTCGAAATACGTCACACAAACACAATAACAAAGACCTGAGTCGCCTATGGTAACTTACCCGGCATGCGAGTAAATTACAGGTATTTTATTCTTGTAATTTACTCTCTCTCCCCTCTCTCTCTCTCTCTCTCTCTCTCTCTTCTCTTATATTATATTATAATATGGAATAGTAAAGAAAATACTTGAAAATTTTACTCTCTCTCTCTCTTCTCTCTTCTCT
>JABMCL010000954.1:7500-17500 GCA_018857735.1 Alviniconcha marisindica | reverse complement strand
CAAACAAAACAAGCCAATCGGCAACCTGCCAAGTGGGCGGATTTCATCATCGTGTCAACCGCACAGTGTCACTCACCTGGGGACGACCCCACCTGTCAAAGGTAAATGCCTTTTCAAAACTCTTCCCTGGTCAAATCTACAAACCTAATCCGTACAGGAATATAAAGCGAAACATGCATACACAAACATCAGACATACATTTTCGAAGACTTAGTCCCTTCAACACAGCCCATGTTAAAAAAAGGAGGAAAAAGAGAGGAAAAAAAGAACAAAAAGGCTATGATATGCTGGTTTCATCGATCCCCCTGTCTGATTTATTAGTGTGTGTGTGTGTGTGTGTGTGTGTGTGTGTGTGTGTGTGTGTGTGTGTGTGTGTGTGTGTGTGTGTGTGTGTGTGTGGTGTGTGCGTGTGTGTGTGTGTTGTGTGTGTGTGTGTGTGTGTGTGTTTTGTGTGTGTGTGTGTGTGTGTGTTGTGTGTTTGTGTGTGGGTGTGTGTGGTGGTGTGTGTGTGTGGCGTGTGCGTGCTGGTGCGTGTGGTTTTGTGTTTTGTATGGGGTGTGTGCGTGAGTGTGTGCGTGAGTGCGCGCGTGCGTGGGTGCGTGCGTGTTTAACTAGTTTAACTATGAAAAATAGGAACGATAGAAACAATAAAGTAAAAAATATTACACGAATGCATAACGCCAAATACCATGCTGATGGCAGCAACATATGCCATACGTCTATCAACTATAATCTCCTAGCTGCTCATCTAGAGCCATACAAAAAAAGCCTATCTGTGAAAAACGAAACATACTGGGAAAATGGTCAGGAACAAAGTCAGGGGAATGGACCATTAGCAGGAAGAGGAAATACCACACTTACAACTCCGGTAGATATATTTTATAAGAACATAAACAACTATAAATTTTACAGGGGCCATTTATTTTTTTAACCTTGGAAACGCATTTAATGTCATTGATCATGTCATTTTCATTCAGCTCTGGGAGTAAACGACACCCCACAGCTTTTGTCAAATTGAGAAATGTTTTCAAAACCTTTAAATCTGATTTCCTAATCCCGTACAGAAAAACGGGACTCTGCATATACAAACACTCGACAATTTTCTAAGACTTGTTCCCTTCAATTCCCGTGCGGAAGTGGAATGAATACAAACACGACAATATTCTAGAGGATTGTCTCCCGTTCTAATTGTGCGAAGTGGATAATATTCTGAGGTTGTCTGTTCTAATTGTGCGGAAGTGGTACTATTCTAGAGGATTGTCTGTTAATTGTGCGGAAGTGTGTGTGTCTGAAGTTGTCTCCCGTTCTTTGTGCGGGGGGTGTACAAACACTTGTATTTGAAGTTGTCTGTTCTAATTCTGTGCGGAAGTGGTACTATTCTGTGGTTGTCTGTTGTAATTCCCGTGCGGAAGGGGAAATGCAATATCTGTAGTATTGTGTGTGTTGTATTCCCGTGGGGTGGTGCAATGCAATATTTAGTATGTTGTGTGTTCAATTCTCGTGCGGAAGTGGTGCAATATTTAAAGTTTCTCTGTTCAAATTTCCCGGGGGAAGAAATGAAAAACAAAAAAATATTCAAAATTTGCTCCCGTTAAAAATTTCCCCAGGAAATGGCATAAAAACATTCCCAAATACGTCTACCAACTATAATCTCCTAGCTGCTCACCCCTAGAAGTGAAATACAATTTTAAAGCCCCTTTAATTCCCGTGCGGAAGGGGAAAAAATACTGGGAAATGTCTCCCGTTCTAATGTCGGGGGAATGTACCATTTGCAGGAAGAGGATTGTCCCCTTCAATTTCCCCGGTGGGGAATAATGAATATAAAAAACTTAAATTTTCAGGGGATTGTCTCCCTTTAACCCTTGGAAAGTGGAATACAATGCATTGAAAATTTTCTAAAATTTTTTCGGAATTCAGCTCTGTAGGGGAAAGTACCTAAGGACTCCCGTTTTTAATTCCCGTCTTTTTGGGTCAAATTCTAGAGGTTTGTCTCCCGTTTAATTCCCGTGCGGAAGTGGAATGAATACAAACTTTTGACAATATTCTAGAGGATTGTCTTCCCGTTCTAATTCCCGTGCGGAAGTGAAATGAATACAAACACTTGACAATATTCTAGAGGATTGTCTCCCGTTCTAATTCCCGTGCGGAAGTGGAATGAATACAAACACTTGACAATATTCTAGAAGATTGTCTCCCGTTCTAATTCCCGTGCGGAAGTGGAATACAATATTCTAGAGGATTGTCTCCCGTTCTAATTCCCGTGCGGAAGTGGAATACAATATTCTAGAGGATTGTCTCCCGTTCTAATTCCCGTGCGGAAGTGGAATGAATACAAACATTTGACAATATTCTAGAGGATTGTCTCCCGTTCTAATTCCCGTGCGGAAGTGGAATGAATACAAACACTTGACAATATTCTAGAGGATTGTCTCCCGTTCTAATTCCCGTGCGGAAGTGGAATGAATACAAACACTTGACAATATTCTAGAGGATTGTCTCCCGTTCTAATTCTCGTGCGGAACTGGAATGAATACAAACACTTGACAATATTCTAGAGGACTGTCTCCCGTTCTAATTCTCGTGCGGAACTGGAATGCATCCCAAACATTCGAAAATATCCCACAGGACTCTCTCCCGTTCCGCTTCCCCATCAGAACTAGACTCTCCGTCAGTTTGACTGACTACTCACTTGGTAAATCCGCTTACCATCACCATGGACATATTGTGTTTTTCCGCCGGAAGTGATCTCCACAGTTCCCTGGTCAGGATCCATTCTGAGACTGACGTCAACTCGAGACTTGGCGAGGTTCTTTCTGACGGTGACGTCACAGTCCATGCCAAGACAGTCGTCGTGAGGGACACACGTGGAGTCTGCGGCCCCCGACAGGCTGTTGGCTAACGATGCACACTCTGCATGGGACAAGACAGTTAGGTTACTTAGTGATTTATTAACTACACTTGCAACGACGACGACGACGACGACGACGACGACAACAAACAAAAATCCTAAGAGGTGTGTGTGTGTGTGTGTGTGTGTGTGTGTGTGTGTGTGTGTGGAGAGAGAGAGAGAGAGAGAGAGAGAGAGAGAGAGAGAGAGAGAGAGAGAGAGAGAGAGAGAGAGAGAGAGAGAGAGACAGACAGACAGACAGACAGACAGACAGACAGACAGACAGACAGACAGACAGACAGACAGACAGATAGATAGAGAGAGAGAGAGAGAGAGAGAGAGAGAGAGAGAGAGAGAGAGAGAGAGAGAGAGAGAGAGAGGGTTTGATCCAGCGTCTTTGTCTACAAGGATCATAATACAAAGTCCAAATGTGCCTAACCTTGAACATAAACATTGGCCTTGAATAACCTTGAATACACGTATGTGTGTGTGTGTGTGTGTGTGTGTGTGTGTGTGTGTGTGTGTGTGTGTGTGTGTGTGTGTGTGTGTGTGTGTGTGTGTCTGTGTGAGTGTAGTGTGTGTGTCTGTGTCTGTGTGAGTGTAGTGTGTGTGTGTGTGTATGCGTGTACATGCATGTTCATGAGTCTGTGCGTGCGTGCGTGTGTGTGTTTGTTTGACGCAATGTGTTTGTCTGCAGCGATAACAATGAACATTCAAAATAACAACCCCCCCCCCACAAAAAAGAAAAAAAAGAAAGAAGAAGAAGCAAGCCTTGAACATAAAAGCCACAAGGGCGTGTAAACCCCTGCCCCCAAACGTATGTCTGTTTGCCTACGTGTGTGTAACACTCTGTTAGTCATTATTGTTGTTGTTTCTGTACACACCCAGTGGGACACACTTACGTCAAAACGCCCTTGATAAGCGTTATCTATAATTATGAAATCTTTTTATCGTCACCATTTTCACCTTCTACTCTCACATTAAGCACACCACCAACAGTCCAACAGTCTTCAAACCATCGTGGCAAATTTTATTCTTACGATCACCTCCTTCCGAAGCATAAACAACCACTATGGATAGGCTACCAGCCACAATCACAATTTCGTGTCATCAGAATACTTACTGTTGCAAGCACTGGATTTCAAGGCAGCCAGCATTCCCAGCCTGCCTCCGATGAACGTCTTCGGCGACGACGACCTCGTCGACCCTGACGAAGAGCCGCATCCCTCGCCGAAGCTGGGTAAGTCATCGCCACCTTCATCACCTCCTTCGTCCCCGCCGTCACCACCTCCTCCTATCTCTTCTTCAGCGACGACCGCGCCCTCAGCGAGGAAGTCCGCAACCTTGGGTGGCAAGGCTTCCATTACGCCTAAGTCAGACAGCACTCTTCCTATTCCGCCGATCGCTATGGATGCGAGCGATACCAGAGGGGGCTTAGCGGTCAGGTCCTGGGCCTCATCGAACAGACTCTGGACGTTCGCTAGACTTGTGGAGAGGGCGGTGCTGCCCCCACCACCACCACCACTCCCTGAGCTGCCGGAGATTTTGCTGGCCATGTCTCTGAGGCCCTGGAAGTTGAATTTGCTGGAGCTGATGTTTCCGAGGAAATCTTTGGAGTTTCTGTGGACAGTGATTTTTAAGGGGGTTAGTTAGTTGGTTGGTGCTTTGAGCCCAGTCAACCACGAAGGGTTACATCAGAAGGAGAGTGTGGTGGTGGTGGTGGTGGTTGGGGGGGGGGGGGGGGTTGAACTATATATACATATAGGGCTGGTTTCGTTTGATCAACAAATTGTCTTCTTCATGACAAGAACTGCAATAGTGAGACCAAACTTATAATGTGATAAACACAAAGGTAAACACGATCATTATCAGTATGTTGAATAATTATATTATATAGCCTCCTCACCCCCCCCCCCCCCCCCCACCCACCCATGCATTTAAGCAACTTGCAAATTTGAACTGTGCCAAAAAGGATTTAACCGACCGAAAGATCAAACTTATCTTTTACCTATGATACAGATCTGTGACTTTGTAATCAGGCAAGGGTCACCCACCAGGCAAAAAAAGTACACCACTTCGGTGTATATTGAAAAGGCACCATAAAAAACCGAGTCACCGATTTAGAATCTGTAAATGCGCCGAAAGTGCGAGTGCCTGCTCGATAGCGGAGTATTCTCTGTATAAAGGCGATCATCATCATCATCATCATCATCATCATCATCATCACCGTCATCATCCAGTCTAGAGAGTGCAGGCAAAACTTGACTCAGGCTACCGTTATACATACCATGACGCTGAGAATAAGTATTGCTCCTGTAAACAAAGTCTGGAACAAAGGCATATATGGCGACGCCCGAAAGGACAATTTAAAACAGATGATGATTTTTTATCATCATTTGCAAATACAGTTCAATTACTTGCACGAGAGAGAGAGAGAGAGAGAGAGAGAGAGAGAGAGAGAGAGAGAGAGAGAGAGAGAGAGAGAGAGAGAGAGAGAGAGAGAGAGAGAGAGAGAGAGAGAGACACACACACACAGACAGACAGACAGACAGACAGACAGACAGACAGACAGACAGAGACAGTGACAGAGACAGAGACAGACAAAGAGACAGAGAGAGACACACAGAGAGACAGAGATTCGGGCCGAACGATAACAGACAACAAAAACTTAGAAACCCTAAAAAGGAAAAGAAAAGAAAACAAAAGAAGAAGAAGAAAGAAAAAAAGAGAGAGAGAGAAAAAAAAAAGAAAAAAAAGAGGAGAAAAAACCCATCCGTACAGCTTACAAACCTTTCATCGTTCGAGAAAAGATTTCCCAGGTTAGCGGGATCGAGGTCGATGTTCTGCACGACTTCGCGCGAGATGTCCTTCAGGATGCCCATGTAGCCGCTGTCGGGCATACGCTCCACTTGGCTCATCACAATTCTCTTGCCAACGTTCACAGAAAACCGCACCAGCATCATCACCTTGGCAACCCAACCTTTCGTCGACTTGCTGAAATCCACGAGCTGGCCGATGTGCTTGAAGCTGAAATCCCTACACTCTTCGGTCCAGCTGGGAACAGGCTCAGGGCGACCCAGGAACGGAGTCGGGTCCACGTAGTAGCACAGACGGGAAGCCGAGTCCGTAGCCGCTACGCGTTTCATAGCCAGGTTGAAGTGTCCGACGTCACATCCGTTTCCCCCCGCCACCCTTCCCAGTACCTGCAATTTGAAACAAGTAAAGCGGACTGTGTCGAAATCAGAGCTCATGGGCTGTATAAAAGTCTAGGTGGCCGTTCTGAGCTACCCGTCCCTAATAAGCCTTAGGTTGTAAATCTGTAAAAGTCTGCCAAAATTTGTTTATGATACAAGCGAAGAAGTACACGTTTTAATCCTCTCCCTCTCTCTGTCTCTCTCAGATCAATAATTATGACATCACTAGACCATTCGGTTAGTTATTTGCTTTTTTAACCCCCACCCCCTTCCTCCCGTTTTGTTGTTGTTGTTTTGCTTTTTGTTTTGTTTGCTTGTTTGTTTGTTTTTTTGTTGTCATTTTGGTCTTTGTTGGTTTTGTTGCCTCTGACGTTTTGACAACAATTTGCCATCTTGCCATCGTAAATGTCTGTGTGATTATCATTTTATCTATAGGTAACACTCAAATAAGCATATTGCTTTTGTGTTTCCTAACTTATTTGTTGAGCTTATGATTACGATGAATGAATAAAATTTTGTTTAAACCAACACTGAACTGTGTGTCAAAATGGCCTGGTATGGTTACGATAATTGAAGGGATATAACAGTTGTTGGATTTGCCCTCCTGCTTATACAAGGTCATTCCCGTTGTATTCCCGTTGTACTCTTGGTGCACTGTCAAATGTTCGGAACAAGGGCGAGACATGATCTCGTTTACGAGCTTTGAGCGCGATAAGGGAGTTTTGAACCCTTTGTGGTTTCTAAAAATAGGGTGTTTCATGACTGACCGACACTTGATTTTTTTTTTTAACGCCCAACGTCAACCGCAAAAGGCCAGAATTTCCGTTTTTGTTTTTTTCGATCATCACCATGCTTCTTACCTCCCCTGCTTCAACGAAAGTACCATTGTCGGCAATTGCGACGTCCACGACTATATTGGAGATGAAGATTTCGTAATCCGTGAAGCCCGACGTCACCGGCGTGATTCTGATGGCGTTGTGACCTGATGACGTAACCATTCCGTCCACTGGGCTGGGAACCTGAAAAGTATTCACAGGAGAAACGTCAGAAACAAACAAACAAACACTGTCCACTGACTAGTATTACAGCCTTTGTCCACTGCCTGTGTCACACAGACCTTCAAACCGTTGTCCACTGACTATGTAGATGAAGATTTTTCGAACCACTCACCGGCGTGATTACTGATGGCGTTATGACCTTCGTAGCCTTTGTCCACTGTAACAAAGTATTTGTCCAGACTGTGTTTAACAAACCCTAGCCTTGTCCACTGACAAGATTCCAGCCTTTGTCCACTGCCGTTTTACAAACTTAGCCTGTGCCACTGTTAAAACCTTCCAGCCTTTGTCCATGACTGTGTTACAAGCCTTCAGCCTTTGTCCATGATTTTTACACAACCTTTATCCTGTGTCCACTGTTTACACAAACGCCTTTCGATTCAGCTTTGTCCACTGACTGTGATTACAAAGCCTTTTGTCACTGCTTGTAACAGACCTTCAGCCTTTGTCCACTGACTGTGTATACACAACCTTGCTTGCCAGTTTGCATTGACTGTGTTCACAACCTTCCAGCTTTGTCCATGACTGTGTTTACAGCAACCTGTCAGCCTTTGTTACCTACTGTCATTACCAGCCTTTGTCCACTGACTGTGTTACACAGACCTTCCAGCCTTTGTTATGTCACTGACTGTGTTACACAACCTTCCAGCCTTTGTCCATGACTGTGTATTACAACCCTTCCAGCCTTTGTCTTAATGACTACGTGTTAACAGACCCTTCCAGCCTTTGTCCACTTATTACGCTTTGTCACTGACTGTGTTACACAACCCCTAGCCTTTGTTTATGACTACGTGTTATACAGACCAGCCTTCAGCCTTTTCACGCTTGTCAATGACTACGTGTTATACAGACCCTCAGCCTTTGTTTAATGACTACGTGTTATACAGACCCCCAGCCTTTGTTTAATGACTACGTGTTAACAGACCCCCAGCCTTTGTAATGACTACGTGTTATACAGACCCCTCAGCCTTTGTTTAATGACTACGTGTTACACAGACCCTCCAGCCTTTGTGCAATGACTACGTGTTAACAACCCCAGCTTTGTTCATGACTGTTATCGACACCCCAGCCTTTGATGCACGTATTATACGCATTTGTAATGACTACGTGTTATACAGACCCCCAGCCTTTGTTTAATGACTACGTGTTATACAGACCCCCAGCCTTTGTTTAATGACTACGTGTTAACAACCCCGACCTTTGTTTAATGACTACGTGTTATACAGACCCCCAGCCTTTGTTTAATGACTACGTGTTATACAGACCCCCAGCCTTTGTTTAATGACTACGTGTTATACAGACCCCCAGCCTTTGTTTAATGACTACGTGTTATACAGACCCCCAGCCTTTGTTTAATGACTACGTTTATACAGACCCCCAGCCTTTGTTTAATGACTACGTGTTATACAGACCCCCAGCCTTTGTTTAATGACTACGTGTTATACAGACCCCCACCTTTGTTTAATGACTACGTGTTATACAGACCCCCGCCTTTGTTTAATGACTACGTGTTATACAGACCCCCCAGCCTTTGTTTAATGACTACGTGTTATACAGACCCCCCAGCCTTTGTTTAATGACTACGTGTTATACAGACCCCCCGAGCCTTTGTTTAATGACTACGTGTTATACAGACCCCCAGCCTTTGTTTAATGACTACGTGTTATACAGACCCCCCAGCCTTTGTTTAATGACTACGTGTTATACAGACCCCCCACCTTTGTTTAATGACTACGTGTTATACAGACCCCCCAGCCTTTGTTTAATGACTACGTGTTATACAGACCCCCCGCCTTTGTTTAATGACTACGTGTTATACAGACCCCCCAGCCTTTGTTTAATGACTACGTGTTATACAGACCCCCCAGCCTTTGTTTAATGACTACGTGTTATACAGACCCCCCAGCCTTTGTTTAATGACTACGTGTTATACAGACCCCCCAGCCTTTGTTTAATGACTACGTGTTATACAGACCCCCCAGCCTTTGTTTAATGACTACGTGTTATACAGACCCCCCGCCTTTGTTTAATGACTACGTGTTATACAGACCCCCCAGCCTTTGTTCAGCTTCAGGTCCACTCCAGGGTGGCCGTAGCGGCCGCAGTCGGTGGGGTAGTAGCCACAGCCACACGTGTCGTCACAGTGACGCCTCTGGTCAGGAAAGGTGGGGTGGAACTTCTCACCGAACAGGGCGCTGATCCCCGACCTCAGCTTGTCAATGCTGCAAGCAACACTCGTGTGTTTTGTACGGTCCTTTGGTGTTGCAAAGTACGCACGCTGACACGCATACATACATACACACACAGACACACACAGACACACAGACACACACACAGACACACACACACACACACACATATATATATATATATACACTCACACACATACATTCCACACATCACACACACACACACACACACACACACACACACACACACACACACACACACACACACACACTGCATGCACACTTATCACACACCTCACACTTATCACACACACACACTGCATGCACACTTATCACTCACACACACACACACACACACACACACACACACACACACACACACACACACACACACACACACACACACACACACACCACACACACAAACACACACACACACACAACACACACACACACACAACAACATTACCACACACACACACACACACACACACACACACACACACACACACACACACACACACACACACACACACACCTCAAAATACCCCAAAATAAGCATCAGACGATAATTTGTATCATTAAAACGTAATTTCCATGAAGCTCCGTCCAGTTGGTTGCACATGACTCACGCTTCCTTAAAGGACTCGAAGTTTTCCTTGAGCAGTTCTGTGT
>JABMCL010000954.1:0-2500 GCA_018857735.1 Alviniconcha marisindica | reverse complement strand
TGCATTGGTGAGTACATTAATTTTTCCTAGCTATATTCTATTTTGTCAATTCTCCAGCAGTTGTTCACTCATTGCTTGAAAAGACCCAATTTATTGTGTAAGCTTTGGTTGTTCTGGCAACTAAGCGAAACGCCAACAGTCCTCACCGTGAAGAAGTCGACCGCCTCACTGTGGATGTCTTCCACCAGAGACTGAACTTTGCCAGAGAGTTGCTGGAGTTTGGTGACCGAGGGCAGACCAGCTAAAAGGTCGCTGGCGTTGTTAAGAGCAACCGTGGACAGCAGAGCGGCTTCCATTTTCTCCGGTAGCTGCTTCACTGCCTGTGCGAGTAGCTGAAACCTGGTCAGATAAAGCAAGCAGATCTTGCGTGACGCACATCTAATACATTTCATGACTTAGAATTATTGAGATATGTTCTTCGTTGTGCGATCGAACGACAGCTTTAATTTCCCGCTGGGATGAATAAAGTATATTGTTACTGTTATTGTTAAACGCTTTATTTATTTATTTATTTTACCAGCAGTGGGTGTCACAGAATGTCAAAGCAGTAGGTATCACAATTAGCAACCACACAGCGCTGTAAGCAGGCTAGACCACTTCGATGGGTATTCAGAGACAAAACACACACACACATACACGCGCGCGCGCGCACGAACGCACGCATGCACGCACGCACCGAACGCACCCAGGCGTAATCTGCCACCTGCACCTTTAGCAGAATGACCGGGTGGTTGCTTGCTCATTTCAGTTTAATATTGTTTACGTCCACAGAGACCATAAGGATTATATGGAACGGGGAGACCAGGACGGCCACCTCGATTTTACACAGCTCCTGAGCTCTGATGTTATTTGGCTCTGGACCTGGTTGTTGTAAACTAACTTAGCCTATAATTAAAACAAGCTACAAAAGCTACGGAGGATGTACCTTGGTGGAGTTTATGAACATTGTATTTACATGCATGCCAGATGAGAGTTATCATAGGCGATTTTGTTGTTGTACTTATGTTACAGATTTCGAGCGCTGATTAACTCCCTTGTGTGTTGATTCTTAGCCTGTAACTATTGGTCAGTTCAGTGAAGCTGGTTTGCACGAGTGAATGCCCTTCGTAATCTTTCACACAAGAAGTCGCGAAAGGTCGCAGCTGTCACTTTCGGGCCGATTACTGACCAGGAGTTGCTTCACGCTGTGTATAACAATGGAAGTTTAAGCTACAATTTCCAGGCAGTACAAATGCCTCCACTGTTGCAGTTCCAAAAATTACCAGGGAAAGGTGATGCAGGGTGGAAAAAGTGTCTTTGCATCGTTTTTCGGCTGACCGGAAAATCGCGAGTTCGTGGGGGAAATGCGGTTTTGGGGCATCCTATAGCACGAGCAACAAGTTCTTGCTTATTGCCAGACATACACTGACTACGGACCTTCAAAAATGCCTTTAAAGTTGACAGTGTAAACTTCGCAAATTCATTGTCACCGCCTTCCATTGTGAAGAAAGTACGTATCAGAAGTAAAAGCGGCCAAGGGACTTAAGCGATGCCGGGTAAAAAGTCAGGGGAGTTAACAACCCCGCCTGAACCGCCCAGTACGTACCCACTCTTCGGTTGGTTGGTAGTGGGGTCCTGGTACATTGTGGCCAGCTTGTTCGTGCTCGCCTCCATCGGATCGACGAGCTGAGCGGAGATGTGGTCAAAGGTAGCGGACAGATTTTTGAATAGTCCAGCCGTGTAATCCTAGGATCAAATGAAACAAGTAAGAGATTTCTCCTCCTCAGAGCTATCCTTTGGACGTCCGAGTCCTGGTTCCTTTTTCCAGGGCTTATTTTGGAGATGATGTTGAATGTATATAGTAGATATATATATATGGGTCATTTTATCTTGTATACATACAATATATAATGCCGTCCAGACCTAAAGATATTGCCTCAGCAATCAATTGCTTGCTTATATATATACACACGCACACACACACACACACACACACACACACACACACACACACACACACACACCACACACACACACACACACACACACACACACACACACACACACACACACACACACACACACACACACACACACACAATTTTATATTATATTTAGGCCTGGAAGACATTATATGTTTGTGTCTGGAGGACATTATATTTAGGACTGGAGGGCTTTATATATATGTCTGTACACAAACACAGACAGACAGACAGACAGACAGACAGACAGACAGGCAGACAGACAGACAGACAGAAAGGCACGACACACACACACACACAACACACACACACACACACACCACACACACAACACGCCGCGTGCACACCACACACACACACACACACACACACACACACACACACACACACACGCACACGCACACACACACACACACCACACAAAAACACGCACACACACACACAACAGCCACGCACGCACAGCACGCAGACACACACACGCACACACCACA
This sequence comes from Alviniconcha marisindica, assembly GCA_018857735.1. NCBI lineage: Eukaryota > Metazoa > Mollusca > Gastropoda > Provannidae > Alviniconcha > Alviniconcha marisindica. The sequence continues at coordinate 48 of JABMCL010000954.1, read as the reverse complement.
ACCACACACACACACACACAACACACACACACACACACACAACACACA
>JABMCL010000690.1:0-16846 GCA_018857735.1 Alviniconcha marisindica | reverse complement strand
CCATTTTTTGGGGGGTTTTTTTTGGGGGTTTTTAAAACCCCAAAAAAAAAAAAAATTGGTTTAAAATTTTTTTTTTAAAATTTTTTTTTTTCCCCCCCAAAAAAAATTTTTTTTTTTTCCCTTTTTTTTAATTTTTTTTTTAAAAATTTTTTTTTTTGGGGGCCCCCCTTTTTGGGGTTTTTTAAAAAAAAAACCCTTTCCTTTTTTTTAAATTTTTTTTTCCAAAAACCCCCCCCCTTTTCCCCCCTTTTTTAAAAAATTTTTTTTTAAAAAATTTTTTTTTTTTTTTTTTGGGGGGGAAAAAAAAACCCCAAAAATTTCCAAAATTCCCTTTAAAAAAACCCCCAAAAAACCCCCTTTTTTTTTCCCCCCCGTTTTTTAAAAAAAAATTTTTTAAAATTTTTTTTTTCCCCCAAAAAAATTAAAAATTAAAAAAAAATTTTTTTTCCCCCCCCCCCCCAAAAAAAGGGGGGGGGTTTTTTTTTTTCCCTTTTTTTCCCCCCCCCGGGGGGTTTTTTTTTTTTTTTAAAAAAAAAATTTTTTAAAAAAAAAAAAAAAAAAAGGGGGGGGGGGGGGGGGGGGGGGGGGGGGGGGTTTTTTTAACCCCCAAAAAAAAAATGAAAAAAAAAAAAAAAAAGGGGCCCGGGGGGGGGTTTTTTATTTTTTTTTAAAAAAATTTTTTTCCCCCAAAAAAACCCCTTAAAAGGGGAAGGTTTTTTTGGGGGGGGAAAAAAGGGGGCCCCTTTTTTGGGATTCCCCCCCCCCCTTTTTTTTTTTTTTAATTTTTTAAAAAACCCGGGAAAACCCCCCCCCGGGGGGGCCCCCCCCCCTTTCCAAAAAAAAAAAAAAACCCCCCTTTTTCCGGGGGGGTTTGGTTTTTTTTCCCCCCCAATTTTAAAATTGGGGAAAAAAAAGGGGTTTTTCCCCCGGGGGGAAAAAAAAAATAAAAAAAAAAAAAAACCCCCCCCCCAAACAAAATCCCCCCCAAAAATTTTAACCAAAAAAAATTTTAAAAACCCCCCCCTTTTTTCCCCCCCCCGGGGGGGTTTTTAAATTGGTTTTCCCCCCCCCCCCAAAAAAAAAGGGGAAAGGGGCCCGGGTTCAAACCGCCCCCCCCTTTAAAAAAAAAAATTTTTCCAAAGGGGCCCCCCCCGGGGAAAAAAACCCTTTTTTGGGGGGAAAAAAAAGGGGGGTTTCCCCCAAATTTTTTTGGGCCCCTTTTTGGGGGTTTTTTTTCCCCCAAGGGGGAAAAAAAAATTTGGGGGGGCCCCCCCCCCCGGGGGGTTTTTTTTTTTTGGGGGGGGGGGTTTTTTGGGGGGGGGCCCCCCCGGGCCCCGGGGCCGGGGGGGTTTTTTTTTTTGGGGTTTTTTTCCCCCGGGGGAAAAAAAACCCTCCCGGGGTTTTTCCCCCCCAAAAAAAAAGGGGGGGGAAAAAAAAAGGGGGGAAAAAAATTTTAAAAGAAAAAAAAGGGAAAAAAAACCGGGGAAAAAAAAATTTTGGGGGCCCCCCCCCCGGGGGGGGGGGTTTTTTTCCCCCCCCCCTTTTTTTTAAAAAACCCCCCTTTTCCCCCTTTTCCAAACCGTTTTTGGCCCCCCCCCCCCCTTTTTTTTTAAAACAAAAAAATTTTAAAACCCTTTTTTTTCCCCCCTTTTTCCCCCCCGGGGGGCCCCCTTTTTAAATTTTTGGGGGGGGGGTTTTTCCCCCAAAAAAATTTTTTTTAAAAACCCTTTTTTTAAAAAAAATTTTTTTTTAAAAAATGGTTTTCCCTTTCCCATTTAAAAAATTTGGAAAAAAAAAATTTTTTTGGGGGGGGAAAAAAAAGGGGGGCCAAAAAAAAGGGGGGGCCCCCCCCCCAAAAGGGGGGGGGCCAAGGGGGAAAAAAAGGGGGGGAAAAAAATTTTTTAAAAGGGTTTTTAAAACCCAAAAAAACCCAAAAGGGTTTTAAAAAAATTTTTTAAAAAAAACAAAAAATTTTAAAAAAAAAACCCATTTAAAACCCCCCCAAAAAAAAAAAAAATTTTTGGGGGAATGCCCTTTTTTGGGGGAAAAAAGGGGAAAAACCCCCGGGGGGCCCCGGGAAAAAAAAAGGGGAAAAAAAAAAAATTTTTAATTTTTTTTAAAAAAAAGGGGGGGAAAAAAAAAAATTTTAAAAAATTTTTTAAAAAAAAATTTAAAACCCAAAAAAAAAAAAGGGGGGGGAAAAGGGGGGCAAAAGGGAAAAAAAAAACCCCCCCTTTTTTCCGGGGTTTTTTTTTTTTTGGGGGGGGGGGTTTTTTTTAAAAAAAAAAAACCCCCCCGGGGGGGTTTTTTTTTTGGGGGGAAACCCCCCCCTTTGACCCCTTTTTTGGGGGGGGGCCCCCCCCCCCCCAAAAAATTTTGTTTTTTTTTTTTTTTAAAATTTCCCAAAAAAAATTTTTAAAAAAAAAAAAAAATTTTTTAAAAAATTTTTTTAACGGCCCCCTTTTTTTTTTTTTAAATTTCACCCCCTTTTTTAAAAAAATTTTTTAAAAAAAATTTTTGAAAAAATTTTTTGGGGACCCTTTTTTTTTTAAAATTTTTTTTCCCCAAAAATTTTGGTTTTTTAAAATTTTTTCCCTTTTTTTAAACCTTTTTTGGGAAAATTTTTTTCCCCCCCACCCGGCCCAAGGCCCCCCCCCCTTTTTCCCCCCCCCTTTTAAAGGGGTTTTTTTTTTTTTAAACCCCCCCCCCCCCTTTAAACCGTAAAGGGGGGAAACCCCCAAAAAAATTTTTAAAAAACCCTTTTTTGGGGGGGGGGGAAAAACCCCCCCCAAAAAAAAAAAAAAAGGGGGGAAAAAAATTTTGGGGAAAAAAAAAAAAAATTGGGGGGGGGGTTTTTTTTTTTTTTTAAAAAAAAAGGGATTTGTCCCCCAAAAAAACCCCCCCTTTTTTGGGGGGGGAAAAAGGGGGTTTTTTTTCCCCCCGGGGCCCTTTGGGGGGGGGGGAAAAAAATTTTTCCCCCCAAAAACCCCCTCCCCAAAAAAATTTTTTTTTCCCCCCCCCTTTTTTTTTTCCCCCATTTTTTGGGCCTGGGGGCCCCCCCGGGGGTTTTTAAAATTGGGGGCCCCCCTTTTTTGGGGGGGCCCCCAAAAAAAATTTTTGGGGGGGCCCCCCCCCCCCCCCCAAAAAAAAAAACCCCCCCCCCCCGGGGGAAAAAAAACCCCCCGGGGTTTTTCCCAGCCCAAAAAGGGGGCCCCCCCGGGGGGAAAAAAAAAGGGGGGGGGGTTTTTTTTAAAAAAATTCCGGAAAAATTTTTTTCTCCCCCCGGGGGCCCCCCAAAAAAACCCCCCCCCCAAAAGGGGGGTTTTTAAAGGGGGTTCCCCTTTTAAGAAAAATTTTTTTTTTGGGGGGGGAAAAAAAGGGGGAAAAAAAAAAAAACCCCCAAATTACCCGGGGAATTTTTTTAAATTTTTTTTTAAAGGGGGGGGGTTTTTTTGGGGGAAAAATTTTTTTTTAAAACCCTTTTTTTTTTTAAATTTTTTTTCCCAAAAGGGGGGGGGGGGTTGGTTTGGGGAGGGGGGGAAATTTTTTTTTTTTCCCCTTTTCCCAAAATTTTTTTTTTTTTTAAAAAAAACCCTGGAAAAAAAAAGGGGTTTTTTTTTTGGGGGGAAAAAAAATTTTTAAAAAAAATTTTTTTTTCCCCGCCTTTTTTGGGGTTTTTTTTCTTTTTTTTTAAAAGGTTTTTCCCCCCAAAAATTTTTTTTTTTTGGGGGGGGGAAAAAAAAAAATTTTTTTTTGGGCCCCCTTTTTTTCCCACCCCCCCCAAAATTTGGGGGTTTGGGGGTTTTCCCCCCCCCCCGGGGGGGCCTGGGCCGGGGGGGTTTTTTTTCCCCCTTGGCCCGTTTTCCCCCCCCAAAAAAAAATTTTTTTCCCCAGTTTTTAACCCCCTTGTTTTTTTAACCCCCCCCTTTTTTTTAAATTTTTTCAAAACCAAAAAAAAAAAAAATTTTTTGGGGGGTTAAAAAAATTTTTTGGGGGGGGTTTTTTTTTTAAAAAAAAATTTTTCCCCCAAATTTAATTTTTTTTTCCCCCCCCCGGGGGGGGGTTTTTTTAAAAAAAATTTTTTTTTAAAAAAAAAAATTTTAAAAAAAATTTTATTTTTAAAATTAAAAAAAAATTTTTGGGCCGGGTTTTTTTTTTTTAAAAAAACCCCCTTTTTGGGGGCCCAAATTTTTCCCCCCCTTTTTTTGGGGTTTTAATTTTTTTTTAATTTTTTTTTGGGGTTTTTTTAAAAAAAAATTTTTAAAATTAATTTTTTTTTCTTTAAAGAAAAAAATTTGGAAAAAGGGGGAAAAAAAAAAAATTTTTTAAAAAAATTAAAAATTTTTTTTTTTTGGGGAAAAAGGTTTTTTTTCCCCCAAAAAAAATTTTTTAATTTTAATTTAAACCTTTGGTTTTTTTAAAAGGGGGCCCCCAAAAAAAAAAAAATTAAAAAAAATTAAAAAAAAAGGGGGGAAAAGGGGTTTTGGGGTTTTAAAAAAAAAAAAATTTTTTTGGGGGGGGAAAAAAAAAAATTTTTTTTTTAAAAAAAAAACCCCCCGGGGGGGGGTTGGGGGGGGGAAAGGGGTTTTTTTTCCCCCCTTTTGGGGGAAAAAAAAAAGGGGGGGGGGTTTTTTTCCCCCTTTTAAAAATTTTAAAAAAACCCCCAAAAATTTTTTTTTTTAAAAAAAGGGGGGCCCTTTTTTTTTAAAAAGGGGCAAAAAAAATTAAAATTTAAAAAAGGAATTTTTGGGGTTTTTTTTTAAAAAAAAAGGGGGGGGGGAAAAAATTTTGTTTTACCTTTTTGGGGGGGGGGGTTTTTTTTTAAAAAAATTTTTTGGGAACTTCCTTGAAAAAAAAAATTTTTTCCCCTTTTAACCCCCCCCAAAAAAAATTTTTTTTGGAATTTGGGGTTTTAAAAATTTTAAAATTTTTTTTCCCCCCTTTAAATTTAAAAAAAAACCCAAAAAAAGGAATGAAAAAAAAATTTTTTTTGGGCCCCCCGTTTTAAAAAAATTTTTTTTTAAAAAAAACCCCAAAAAACCCAAACCAAAATTTTTAAAAAAAAAAAAAAAAAAATTTTTTTTTTTTCCCGGGGTTTTTTTTGGCCCCTTTTTAAAAATTTTTAATTAAAAAAACAAGGAAAAAAAATTTTAAAAACCCCTTTTTTTTTTTTTTTTGGTCCCTTTTTTCCCTTGTTTTCCCCCTTTTTAAAATTTAAAAAATCCCCTTTTAAAGGGGGGTTTTGAAATTTTTTTTAAAATTTTTAAAAATTTTTTTTAAAATTTTTTAAAAATTTTAAAAAAAATTTTTTATTTTTTTTTTTAAAAAATTTGGGGAAAATTTAAAAGGGGGCACTGGGGCCCCCCTTTTTTTTTTTTTTCCCCCAAAAAATTTTCCCCAAAAAAACCCCCCAAAACTTCGGAAAAAATTTGAAAAAAGGGTAAAAAAAAAAATTTTTTTAAAGTCCTAGAATTGCCGAAACTACAAATAACGCCACTGTTGCAGATGCAAAGAAATTACCGTGAAAACGGGGATGGAGGGTGGGGAAAAAGTGTCTTTACGTCATTTTTTGGCTGACCAGAAGATCGCGAGTTTTTGGAAAAAATGCGTTTTGGGACATCCTATGCACCAGCAACAAGTCGATTGCTTTGTTGCCGACCATTCTGACATGGGCCTCCAAGAATTAAATGTCCTGTTTAGGCAAGTTGGCAGTGTAAAATTTTGCAAAGTCCGTACTGTCACCCACCTTTCACATTTAGAAGAAAGTACGCACCGGAAGTAAAAGCAGCCAATGAACCTAAGCGGACAACCCGGCAAAAGTCAATGAAGTTAACAGCCCATGCCTGAAACCACCCAAATAGTGACAAAATCATTTTGCATCAAGTCAAATACACTTCAGGGTCAAAAATGTGGTTCATCAATCCAAACTGTCACTTCATCAAACCTTTTTTTTTTTTTTACTTTCCCTGAACAATGAGCTGCTCTTTGCTGCCTATTTTAAAATGGTAGTTGAATTTCAACTAAGTCGAACATATGCTCCCCTTTTTCCACTCGGCTAAGTTGAAGTGAACCATTTTGAGGTCTGTTTTATTGTTGAATGCTCCCAGATTCCTAACTTAGCTGCTGACCACTTACAAGCTTTGCAACATCAGCCCTCTAGGCAGGTGGTGGTTGTATGTTATTGTTTTGGCCAGTATGTTCTGTAGGCAGCTTGGTTTTTGTTTATAAATCATAATCAGAATATTAATAACATTTTTATAAATGAATTCTGAGCTCTGTACAAGCCTACCTTGCAGAAGTTGCACATGTATACTGAGCACTGCACAGTTAACTACAAGCTTGGCTATAGTGGCAGCACTGTACTGTGTACATTATGTATACAGTATGGATACTGAGCACTGTACATCACTACATCGGTACATGAGTTAAACGGTGTCAGTGATTGTGCTAGACAATTTTCAAACTGATATTGTGATAAGAAGTTCATCGTCACCACCACGACGTTCGCGAAGGACGCCAAGTTCTCCCCAGGCAGCTGCCTCCCTTCGCCGTAAGCTCCCTTCCCTGCCCAGAATACAAACACACATGCATGCACGTGTCCACTCCACGCTGTGACAGGACACGCACACACACACCATGCAGACTCTTCTCTCTCTCTCTCCATCATCCTCCCCCCCCCCCCCTCTTGCCTCCCCCCCTCTCTCTCCTCCCTCCTCCTCCTCTCGTCCTCTCACTCCCTCTCTCTCTCCTCCATCCCCCGCTTCCCCGGCCTCTCCACTCTCTCTCTCTCTCTCTGTACTGTGCTCTTCTTTTTCTTCTTTTGTTTAAGATTTTGTTCGGAATCATAAGTCAGGTGTACCAGATGTTACTGTTACACAAGTGTTAGATTGAACTTGATCTTACAAAGAGAAAAAAAGAGCACAGTACAGAGAGAGAGAGAGAGAGAGAGAGAGAGAGAGAGAGAAGAGAGAGAGAGAGAGAGAGAGAGAGAGAGAGTCTGCATTGTGTGTGTGGCGTGCGTGCGTGCATGCATACGTACACGTGCATTCGCATGTGTGTTTGTATTCTGGGCAGGGAAGGGAGCAGCGTGTCTGCCTGACCGGTTTCTGTGAACCACTTTTGTCACCTTAGTTATCATCTTATCACAATATCAGTTTGAAAATTGTCTAGCACAATCACTGACACCGTTTAACTCATGTACCGATGTAGTGATGTACAGTGCTCAGTATCCATACTGTATACATAATGTACACAGTACAGTGCTGCCACTATAGCCAAGCTTGTAGTTAACTGTGCAGTGCTCAGTATACATGTGCAACTTCTGCAAGGTAGGCTTGTACAGAGCTCAGAATTCATTTATAAAAATGTTATTAATATTCTGATTATGATTTATAAACAAAAACCAAGCTGCCTACAGAACATACTGGCCAAAACAATAACATACAACCACCACCTGCCTAGAGGGCTGATGTTGCAAAGCTTGTAAGTGGTCAGCAGCTAAGTTAGGAATCTGGGAGCATTCAACAATAAAACAGACCTCAAAATGGTTCACTTCAACTTAGCCGAGTGGAAAAAGGGGAGCATATGTTCGACTTAGTTGAAATTCAACTCCCCCATTTTAAAATTAGTCATGCAAAGAGCAGCTTTGGTCAGGGAATTAAAAAAAGGTTTGATGAAGTGAAGTTTGATGAACCATTTTTGACTGAAGTGTATTTGACTGTATGCAAATGATTTGTCACTATTGGGTGGTTCAGGCAGGGCTGTTAACTCTCTTGACTTTTGCCCGGTGTCGCTTAGGTTCATTGGCTGCTTTTACTTCCGGTGCGTACTTTCTTCACAATGGAAGGTGGTGACAGTGAATTTGCAAATTTTACACTGCCAACTTTAAAGACATTCTAATTCTTGGAGGCCCATAGTCAGAATGTGTCTGGCAACAAGCAATGACTTGTTGCTGGTGCTATAGGATGTCCCAAAACGCATTTTTTCCACAAACTCGCAATCTTCTGGTCAGCCAAAAAATGACGCAAAGACACTTTTTCCCCACCCTCCATCCCCTTTCCCCGGTATTTTTTGCATCTGCAACAGTGGCGTTATTTGTAGTTTCGCAATTCTAGGTTCAACTTCCATTGTTATACAAAGCATGAGGCAATGCCTACTCAGAAATCAGCCTGGAAGTGACCTCTCGCGACTTTTTGCGTGAAAGATTACAAAGGGCATTCACTTGTGCAAACCAGCTTCACTGAACCACCCAATAAATGGTTTGCAGATCATTGCGGTTAATTTTTGGCATACCAGCTCTTGACCCTCCCTCTACGGGTTGACCCCACCCCCTTCTCCTGGCTATCACACACTGCACTTATTATTATTATCACTGACTGTTTTTATACACTGCTATTCTCGGCTCACAAGCAGATTCACTGCGCTCAAGTTGCATGTGATTCTGAATCACTATTCACTGTATCCTCTTCTTCTTTTTTATATATTTTTTTTTACTAATTACTTCCAGCTCCACACCTATCACCACTCTTATGATAAATAATAATAGAACAATAACAATATACTTTATTAATCTCAATGGGAAATTAAAGCTGTCGTTCGATCACACAACAAAGAATCTATCTCAATAATTCTAAATCACACGCACATACACACTCTTAGACATGTATACACCTCCTTTCTCTCAATCTGCATACACTAATACTTAGTTATATATATAGCAAACTGAAAATTACCTGGAATAATGCTTTCTCTGTGTCAAACCAAAACGTCAAAACTCTCAAATTAAATAAAAATCATAAGGTTGACACATCCCCAACCTTCACCCTTAGAAACAGACGTCTTGACACATGCGCACACTCAGTTAATGACTGGTATAATTTCCATTAAAAAAACTGACAGAGATGGGGTAAACACAGGCTTTTTATAACAGTTTGTATATATTATTTATATATATATAATCTATATCGATATATATATATATATATATATATATATATCTATTATATTGTTCTCGGACGTAAAAATCTTTCCACTCCTGGAAGATTTATTGTCTGCTATCAAAGTAGTAATAATAATGCATAATCAATCTGACAATAATATATCTAATAGAATCTCTGGGTCACTAACAATGAGAACCTTTCAGTTTTATTTTCATGAACTTATTAAGTGATTGGTGAAACTTACCCAAAAACTTGGCTTCAGAAGGAAGAACTGGTTCAAATGGAGTGAAAGGGTAGAGAGAAAAGGGATCACCAGGCATGTTGAAAGACTGGAGTGCCCAACTGTGTGTGTAGTTTCTTCGGAACTTCTCTGATGGAAATCTGGGCTCAATTGGTCCCAAAACTTCATCACTCTCCGGCTCCGGCCCAGGCCCCTCGATCTTCAGAGGAACAAAGGTGGCGTTGAACACACTAACAGCCGGCTCATCTTTGGTCGGAAGGGCTGGAATCTGCAGGCGTGTCCGCAAAAGTGCCAAGGTTGTGTCCAGGATTCGTTGTGTAGATCCAAAGTAGGTCTCCCAGACAAATCTGCCATGGGTTCGCAGCTGAGCAATGTCACTGTCACCAAATGTTCGAAGAAAAAATGGAATCTCCGTCACTCTAGGCAGGGGGAGAGTCAGCACCGCTTTATCCCAATCAAGGATTTCGTCAAATGGCAGGCGCCTGTGAAAACCTAAAATCACTGGCACTGCTCCGTACTTCAGTGCTTCATAGAGTCTTATCTGAAAGATGTTTGTGGAAGTCAATGAATCGTTCAGGGGAAAGAGGAGTAAAGTGAATGTCGACTGGGTCAGAATTTCCCGCCTCTGCTCTGGCTCCCCACACAACCCCCACTCCGTTTCCAACCCATCTGGCTTTGATGTGCCACAGGATAAATCCATCAGCGCAATGTCTGCGAGTCTTGACTGAAGATCTTTTAACCACGTGACAATAGTGCTCTCCACATTGTGGTACCCCTGGCTGCCTAAAGTCATAAATAATTTACGAGAATTGAACACCGACTGAGATTCAGAAGCCTGCTTTAAGTTTCTTCCATGCTGGTCTCTGTAATCAAAGCCATCTCCATACTGCAGAAAACTAGACTGTCTTGTGCTCTGGGAAGATGGGATGTACTCACCCCAGAAAGATACAAGATATTTCCGCCGTATCGGAGAAAGGGGAGGTAACTCTGACCAAACATCTCCACTGGCATGCCCTCTACTTGGTGGGATGATCACATCAAAACTGTTCCGGAATGGTGAGTTCAAAAATGCAGACTGAGCAACGAGGGCTCTGCCAGTGTGCACGTTCAAGAAGTAGTCTGTGTTTTTGCTGCTGCGTGCTAAGTTTAGCAATACGTGGTTCCTCCCATCCCCGCTCCAATGCGGCAAGGCATGGAGAATGTTCTGCAGTTTGTCTTTGGATATCGAGCCCATTTTAGCTTCTCCCAGCAACACGACAAAAATACATGCACTGGTTGGGTCATCCGTCAAGTACATGTTCTGACTCAAAGAGCTCACCACAGACGTTAACACAAAATCTTCAATGGGGAGCGAGTCCACAGATTCATAATCTTCAGGATCGTAAAAGAACACTGGGAAGCCAGAAACGAGAGAGCAGCGGGAAAAATCAAAGCAGTTTTCCATGAGGCAGTGACGTGGGGATGCAGGCGGAGCGATGTTCTCTGAGACTGACGCATCAAAAATGATCCTCTGTGGGGCTTTGATGCTGGGCACAAACGCTTTCGTCTCCTCTTTCTCAAACTTCAGCTGGTCTAGGAGTGGGGCTTAGGGTTGGGGGGGGGGGGGGGGGGGGGGGGGGGGGGGGGGGGGGGGGGGGGTGGGGGGGGGGGGGGGGGGGGGGGGGGGGGGGGGGGGGGGGGGGGGGGGGGGGGGGGGGGGGAAAGGGGGGGGGGGGGGGGGGGGGGGGGGGGGGGTGACAGCTCCTTCTTCAGAGCGTTGTACTGGTTCTTCAGGGCCTCGATGTGAGTTGTGTACCCACCTATCTCCGTCTGCAGGCTCTGCCGCTTGTTCTCCAGCTCCCTCAACTCATTGTTCACGGAGGCTTTGATTGTACGCAGCTCCTCAATGTGGTTTTTGTAGTCTGCGATCTTCTTCTCCTCATCCCCATCATAGTCCAGCTTGTTGCGGGAGATATGCGAGTGGGTGTCGGTATTGCAGTCGTTGCCAATGTTGGACAGATAGTAGTGCGTGATGAGGGGGAGGATGATGAAGGTCGTCAGCAGGACAAGAATCAATTTGATTGGTGAGTGGCGCTGGCACCAACACCAGCGAGATCGAGGTGGTGCCATTGCAAGCGCCTGGCTACAGGAGAGGAAGATGGATCTGATCCTCAAACCAGCAGGCTATAGCTGGCATGCTTGATGCAAACTGCAGCAATGGCTGTGTGATCCATCAGCATTGTGAGGCTTCAGAACCACATCTAGGTGAGAAACACTGAGATGACAGCAAACAGATGATCTATTCCTCATCTGGATCCCTCTATGAATGATGTCATTTTTGATGTTGCCATGACTACTGATGCTGAGCATGCTGTCAAGGCCCAGTTCTGCCATCACATGGGTACAGCTGAAAAAGAAAATGTTATGTAGAGGTGAATTATTAACAACTATTTAATTTTGTTTTAATTAACATTCTTTTTTTCCCCGCTGGAAATCTATGTTACACATTTGATCTGCAACAAAAACTGTGTTGTCACTGACACATTTAGGTCCACAGTGATCCCTCCACAGAAATTTTAAGTGATGGTCAAAAGGACCCCCTGGCAGAAAATGTGAGGTCATACTGATCAAACTGGGGGTCACAACACTAAAATTTGGGTGAGCAAGTGCTCTTTGTACGTTTTTACAATAATCCCGCCCCAGTTATCAGATCCATGCAATTTCATTACTGTACTGTTAGTAACCCGGGAACCGGAGCAGACGACGCTTTTGTTTTGAAGCGCTGTGTGTAGCGTAACGCCACTTGGCCTTCACACAGCTGACCGGCGATAGCTGCTTTTCTGCGTGCCAGTTTTCAAATCTGTTGTCTCCCTATATTTTGACCGCTAGTTTGTTTACCTATCTTTGTTCACCTACTCCTTTTTATGTACTAAGCCATGTGTAATATAATTTTGGCATCTTAGAATGTTTTAGATTCTTATTTTGACGCAGGATCGAGCTTATCGGTAGCTGATGCTCTTAGGTCTATTCCTTTTTATAGCTGTCTCTGCGCGCGCATTCTCTGTTTAGTACTAATGACTAGTAGTGAATCGTTGTTTTGACTCGATTAAAGTAATTCTGGGTGCCGATCAATGCTTTGTCGTATAATTTTGCTTAGCTGACTTCATGTTTAGTGTTTATTTTGGGTGGAAATTAACTTATTAACTATTGTGTACTGTAGAACTAAGTGTTTCTAGACTACTTGGTATCACTATCATCGCTGCTGCGACTAAGATAACTCGCCCCAGGGCGAAAGTTCCCACCGGTTGTTTTAGTGCTAGTCTTTGAGTGTGTACCTTGCTTCTCTTACAGAGCGTTGTATTGTAATTGTTATGTACCATTTTAACCGTGGGAGCGTCTTATTCTGATGTAAGTTTTAGTAACATTAATATTTTGTACATTGTTTTAGTTGTGATTTAGTCGTTCGAATCTGTTTATAGACAGGCGCAAGCCATGCTTCTCACTCTTGTGTAAATAAAATGAGTCATATGTGTACATTTTGTTTATACGGTTTAAAAGATGGTAACTGTAGCTTTTATTTGCTGTTTTCATGTTTTAATTAGTTTAGTTATTGTAGAGGAAAGTGTATTTGTGTGGGCCAAGGAAAATTGTCAGCCATTTGGTGGTCCAGAGGGCCGATTTTATTGTAGCGATAGCATGTGTTCCTTGCGGCCTGCGCCGTTCTCTTATCCATGCGTGCGCGTGAGGATTTTGTGTGTGCTGAAAATTGTCTGCTGCTGTAGAATAAAACCTGATTGCTGCAGTACGCCTGCTGTGGTCTCCATTTTTACTGACTCCGCTGCCTGGGTCACTGTCCTACGCTCCACCACGCCATTACAACTTGGTGCTGCGAGACCAGGATGAGCGGAGTGACCTGAGACCACAGCAGGTTTCAGTGACCACGGCCCAGACAGCAGCAGACAACCCAGTTGATGACGGCCAGCCACCAACACACCGACGCCGGGTTCCACAACTGACGACCCCGGCTAGCCACCAGCACCACCGACGCCATCCCACCCTCAAGAAAACTCCCAGTGGGAGTGGTTCAACAGCTCCATGCAATCTGCTGTGTACCCTGCCTCCGGAGCAGAAACCCAGGTGGCCTTGAGCGTAAGGTGCACTGAAAAGACATGCTGGCCACCACTCCTTTTGTCGTCGACGCTGACCAGCAGTCTCCATCTCCACGGCCAGACGTCAGTGACTCGAGTCAGACAGTGACAATGAACTGCATTTTGTCACTACAGACTAGCTCCTGCTGCTGTTGCGGTTCCAGTAGTGCAACCTGTTCCACCTGTGCCTCTGCCTAGACGCTCGCGACGTCTGGCAGAGAAGAACAATAGGTAACCCGACCGAAAGTTTCCCGGCGCAGTACCGTGAGTGTGTTGAAACTGATTTGTTTTGTTGACATGACATGTGTGTGGTGGTTGCATTTTAAACTATGTTCATGATTTTTATGTCAGATGCCATTTGTATTGCTAGGTTCATAGTATGTTTTTATCTTGGCTATCTTGTAGGTGCGATGTGTCGGAAAGCATTGGTATTAGGAGAATTTTGTTTAAATGCAAATCTTCTAGTGTAACTACCTGTTTTGCTGGCAAATAGTGCGGATTTTTGTGATCTAAATGGATTGTGAAATATGATGACTCAGTGACCGGTTGCTACGGTACATACATAGGCCTTTTTCAGTAGGCGGAGTCAGTAAAAATGGAGACCACAGCAGGCGTATGGCAGCAATCAGGTTTTATTTGCTCAGCAGCAGACAATTTTCAGCACACCCAAAATCTTCACTATGCATGCGAGTGAGGATTTTGGTGTGCTGAAAATTGTCTCTGCTGAGGCAAATAAAACCTTACTTGCTGCCGTACGCCTGCTGTGGTCTTCATTTTTACTGACTCCGCTGCCTGTGTCACTGTCCTTCTACACTCTACCACTCCCGGCACATTGGCTCTGCCCCCCCCCCCCCCCCTCCCCCCCCCCCCCCCCCCAATGCTGTTAAGTAGTCACTAAGTCTACTGATTCCTTTTACAGTTTTCAATCAAAACAAAACACCAACACAACATAAATGGGGCGTGGGGTTAGCTCAGTTGCTAGAGTGCCAAACTCACTGATCAAAGGTTGTGGTTTGAGTCCAGCATGAGTACAGGCAATTTTCTTCTCCAGGTCAACCTTCTGTTCCGGTCACTGTTACCGCAATAGCATGTCAAAGACCCTGGTCATTCTGCAAAAAGTGCAGGTGGCAGGTTACAGCTAAACATGCATGCACTCTAGTATGTGGCTTTACATGTAACATTAAGATGAAGTGATGCGACATGGTGCATGACTGTATGCTGTACACAGAACGCACCAAGCAGTTTCATGTGGCACCAAACATGTAACAACCAAACAAGGCTGTAATACTAATAGGGTGTAACTGTAAGTACACTGCTTTGGTGGATATTCAAAATGTGCTATAAAAAGGTACAGTGATTCATTTAGAATCACAATTCACATGTGACAACAGTGCAGTGAGTCTGCTTAAGAGTGAAGAATAGTGCTGATCTGCTAAGTGCTATATGAAACATTAAAACTGTAAAAGCAATCAACAATTACAACTTAACAACAATATTTTGTACTGTTCTGGAAAAATGAAAATGATCTTGTGCCAAGCAGAACAACATTTATCAAGTCTACAGGTAAAACTATTGGTAATTCTGCACTGATGATCCTCCGGGCATTCCCCTACAAAGTGACCAAGACTGAAGAGTCCAACCTAATGAAGCTGGTCATCAGTTTAGGATGTTTGCCCATATTGGGATTTCCTCAGCATGAAGGAAGAAGCTGACTTATCCATGGCCAACTCCAACAATAGTTTCTCCCCCTCAACAACACCCTTGTGGCACCACCCCCTCCTCCCGCATGCATTGCTGCAGACCCCCTTCCCCCGGCCTTCAGATCCACCATTGAGGCCTTTATCTGCTGGATCTGGATTTATATACAGGGACCATGTTTGCAATGGAGCTGGGACAGCACAATGCAAATAAAACTTGTACTTAAAAGGAATGGTCTGTACAGTTTGTCATTTTACTCTATTTAAAAATGGCTAAAACACATTTTTGTTCTGACTGCCTATGGTGTGGGAGGCAGGGCCCCTTGTTGTACTCTGCACACTGCAGATGAGAATGCATTGACTAAATCTGCTGTGACCACAGTGTCTTCCAGCTTGTTCCAGTCAGCCACAGTTCTTACGAAGAATGAGTTCTTGTAGTTTGTACTTTTCAGTCTTGCTGGATGTGAAACGATTTAGTACTATATAGTAGTACTAGTAGTAGTACGTTTAACTGTAACAGTGTAACTGTAAGCCCCATCGTCTGTTATTAGCCTGCTTTTTTGCACCATCCCTTCGTCTTACTCAATTTTATTTTCTTCTATGCGTACCACCAGTTGTGGAATGTTGCCCAAACTACTGGGATTCCCACAGTATAAAGAAGGAGAAGAGGAAATCCCAGCAAGAAGACTCGTCTGCTAGGCTGCTTGGTCGAGTACTGCCAGTACCACCATTTATTTCTACAATCATTGATTCATTAAAAAAAACGGAAGAAAGAAAACCAATAGGAACTGGGCGTGAGCACTTACCTTAATTTATGCCAACTATATTTCTTCGATCACTGCCTTTCTGCGTCGTTTTTCACCTCTTTCATCTTGAACTAAGTCGACGATTTCAATAGTAGACGCCATTTTGAAATAGTCTCTAATTCAATACGGTTTGAAAAATGCAAGTGGTTGACAAAGGTTTGTACATTTTTAATCAATTAGTCTCTATTTTATGTGTGCACATATTTTATGAAAATCAAAACAGAGCGAGAAAGTTATAGTGTGGACACTGTGGTGACATCCTGCCTTTTTTGTTTTATATTGAGGCTACACCAACAACAAGTTCAGACCCTCATGAAATTCTGTCCCCAGCCAAAACTGGCTCAGCTAAACCTGGACTACTTGCAATTTAAACGGGTAAATGAACGTGGACGCACGTCCTCTTTTCTGAGTGGCAAAGGTCGAAAGAGTGACTGAGTGGCTCGTCCTCGCGCTCCAACCCGGAAGGACCGAGGAGGCCGCGGCCCACCGCCGCCAGCACAACCACTAGAAAGGCAGTTTTGCCGGGGGGACAAAAAACGCTCCAAATCGTTTCCAAAAAAAACATAAGGTCCGTATAAGTTCGAAGAGAAAAAAAACAGTCTATTACTCACTTGTTTAAAACTTTTTTGGGCTTCGATTAGGTTGTAATGGTTTTTTTTTGGAAAAAAAACCAGTTCGAATCTTCAGGGATGAAGCTCCTTTTCCATAGTTGGGTTTATTTCCCCCTTGTTTTTTCATCTTTCTCGAGCCTTGTTAGGTGCGTGGCGTTTCGGTTTTTTCGTTGTGTTTACCAGCTTTGCAGGGTCCTCATCAGGGGGCCTGCCTTTATTGGGTTTTTATTTTATTTTCCCCAATAGAGTTGTTTTTTCATTATGTGAGTAAAGATGAAAAGGTTTGTTTGTTTTTGTTAAAGACTACGATTTCGTGGCCTCCCGGGTTAGGGTTTGGGGGGGTAGTTCGGTTCTTGCCATTTCCGTTTTTTCTCTTGGCTTTCCCTTTTGTTTCTCGAGTTATATCGTTCATTTTAAAGACAGTG
>JABMCL010000677.1:0-12781 GCA_018857735.1 Alviniconcha marisindica | reverse complement strand
GGGGCCTTAACGCGAATATCAAGAGTTTTAAAAAGGGGCCCTTTGATGTGATTATTAATGCATCTCTGCTGTGGTTGTACTGTTCAACAAGGATGGGGTGTTGACACATTTTGTTACACTATCACTTATTTACCTCTAAGAAAGATGCGGGAATTTTCCCAGTTTCTTTTTTCCTTAAACGTGGTAATCTCTTTATTCTAAAGATTCTGCCCATAACATACTGAAGATGTACTGAAAAAAATTTTTTTTTTTTTTTTTGGTCTTGTTGGAAGCTTGCTTTCAATGGTTTTAGTGTTTTGATGGTTTCCTGGTTCGTCATCCTTCGAGTGAAACTCTCGACAGGTGGCATGGTAATGTGCTTCCGGGAGCCAAGTCAGTATTTTGCCCCTTCAAAAGGATGTGCTTTTTTTTTTTGGGTTGTTTCTTTGCAGAATCCTCAGCTGTTTTTGCCATACATTTGACTAATGTTTTCAACATGTTTTTCCTTGTATTCAAGTCTTTTCACAAAAAGACATCTGTCACGGGGCAACAGCTAGATTGTGGTTGTGACGGATTTGCTTTCTCGCTTTTTGGAGGACTTACATCACCCCCCCGAGGGTTCTTTTGTTTCAAAATTTCTGCAGTCTTCAAAAAGTAGCACAATGTGTGTTCCCATGCAGATTGGGTATATATCATATATTTCATCCAATATCAGGACTGGACCATTGACTTTTTTTAAGAAATTTATTTCGGGTTTTTCCCCAACGAAAGGAAAGGGAAAAACAAACACAACAAAAAGCTGGCTCACTTTTCTACACAGAACACAATAATGCAAAATCCCAGCCAAAACAGAAATAATTAGCACAATCCTATCTACAACTGCAAAAGATACTTCCAGACAGATTCCCCTGAACCATTCAGTAAAAAAAAAAAATTATCAGATCACAAGTATTTTAAATCCCCTTTTTGAGGCACAGTAACACACTTTTGGGGCCTTTTAATTTTAGGCCCCACATGAGAACCTGCTTAAACAATTGACTATGAGCAGTTGACCTATTTTTTTCGCAGGCTAACGCGGAATTGCTTCACCAAGACTAAACCCAAAAAAAAAGTATGGAGAGGGTTTGGAAAAAATGAAGGTAATGACCGGGGAAGCGAAATTAGGACAAGGAAGAAATTTGGCACTACTAACATACTTGGCTATATTCTGACCTACTCCGTGCTTTAAGGGGAAAAAATTCGTCGCTCTGGGTTTTAACAGAGGGGACCTTAAATTTCTGGTCCCATTCCCAATAACAAAACACATTTTAAAACAAAGAGAAACGGAAAGCTACAAATATTAAAAAATGTTCAAACAATAAAAAAATGGAAATGGCCTTTTTTGTCATAATAAATGAGTTGCTAAGGACAAGGGCATCCAATTTGGAATTCCATATAGTGCTTTATTAGAACCAGCACCACAGACACAAACAGCAACAGTCACTTTAGACAACCCGAACTGTGTACTTTGATGGTCAAGGTACCCAGGGGTGGAAAAGGGGGGGGGGGGGTATAAGGCTGCCATGGTCTAAAAGGGGAGAGGGACGGGTTTTTGTTTTCCCAAAAGGGGGGGGTTTCTTTCCCCCTTAATTTTTGCGCCCAAAGTTTTTTGTTTGTTTTTGTGGTTGTTGTGGTTTTGGTTTGGTTTGTATTGTGGTGCGTTGTTGTTTGTTGTGTGTGTTTGTGGGTGGTTTTGTTTGGTTTGTTGTGTTTTGGCTCGGGGCGGCTGTTGTTGTTGGGGGGGTGATGGGGTGTGTGGGTGGGGTGGGGGGGTTTGGGGGTTGTGAGTTTGGGTTTCTGTGGTGTTTGTGTGCTGCCCTTTTTTTTAAAAGGTTTAAAAAATTTCCCCCGGGGGGTTTTAAACGAGGGCCCAAATTTTTTGGAAAAAAACCCGGGAAATAAAAAAAAAAAAAAAATTTAAAAAAAAAATTTTTTGGGGGGGTTTTTTTTTTTTGGGGGGGTTTGGGGGGTTTTTTTTTTTTTTTGGGGGGGTTTTTGGGGGGGGAAAAAAACCCCCCCCGGGCCCGGGGAAAAAAATTTTTTGGGTTTTTCCCAAAAAATTTTTCCCCCCCCCCCCCCCCCCTTTTTTTTTTTCCCCCCCCAACCCCCCCCAAAAAGCCCCCCCTTTTTTAAAAACCCTTTTTTGGGGGGGGGGGGGAAAAAAATTTTTTTTTTTTGGGGGGTTTGGGGGGGGAAAATTGGGGTTTGGGGTTGTTGTTGGGGGTTTTTTTTTTTTTTTTAAAAAATTTTTTTTTTTTGGGGGGGTTTTGGGGTTTGGGTTGTTTTTTTAAATTGGGGGTTTGCCCCGGGGGGTTTTTTTGGGGGGTTTTCCCCCCCGGGGAAAAGGGGGTTTGGAAAAAGGGGGGGGTTTTTTTTTTTTTTTTTGGGGGTGAAAACCCCGGGAATTTGGTTTTAGGGAAATTCCCCGGGTTCTTTTTTTTTTTTTTGGGGGGGTTTTTTGGGGGGTTTTTTGGGGAAAAAAAAATTTTTTTTTTTAAAAAATTTTTTTTTAAAAAATTTTTAAAAAACCCCTTTTTTCCCCCAATTTAAAAAGGGGGGGGGGGGGGGGGGGGGGGGGTTGGGGGGGGGGGGGGGGGGGGGTTAAACCAAAAAAAATTTTTTTTTGGGGGGGGTTTTGGGGGGGAAGGGGAAAAAAAAAAAAAACCCCCCAAAAAAAGGAAAAAAAAAATTTAAAACCCCCCCGGGGAAAAAATTTTTTTTTGGGGTTTTTTTTTCCCTTTTTTTCTTTTTTTTTTTTTCCCCGGGGTTTTTTTTTTTAAAAAAATTTTTAAAAAAAAATTTTTTTTAAAAAAAAAAATTTTTTTAAAAATTTAAAAAAAAAGGGGGAAAAATTTTTTTTTTTTTTTTAAAAATTTTTTTTTGGGACCCCTTTGTCCGGGGGGGGAAGGGGGAAAAAAAAGGCCCAATCAAAAAAAAAAAAAAAAAACCAAAAAAAAAAAAAAAAAAATTTTAAAAGGGGGAAAAAAAAAAACCCCAAATTTAAAAAAAAAAAAAATTTTTTGGGGTTTTCCCCCGGGGGGGGGAAAAAAAAAAAAAAAAGGGGGGGTTTTTTTTTTTAAAAAAACCTTTCCCAAAGTTTAAAAAAACCCCCCCTTTTTTTTGGGGGGTTTTTTTTTTTTTTTTTTGGTTTTTTTTTTTTTTTTAAATTTTTTGGGGTTTTTTTTTTGGGGGTTTTTTTTTTGGGAAAAAAAGACAGGGGGGGGGGGAAATTTAAAAAAAGGGGGGGGCCCCCCAAAATTTCAAAAAAATTTGGGGGCCGGGGGGGTTTTTGGGTTTTTGGTTTTTTTTGGGTTTTTTTTTGGGGGGGGGTTTTTTTTGGGGTTTGGTTTTTTTTTTTTAAAACGAACCAAAAAAGGGGGGTTTTTCCCCCCCTTTTCCCCCCGGGGGGAAAAACAAAACCCCGGGGGGAAAAAAAAATTTTTTTTTTGGTGGGGGGGTTTTTGGGGGAAAAAAGGGGGGGGGGGGGG
Organism: Alviniconcha marisindica; assembly: GCA_018857735.1. NCBI lineage: Eukaryota > Metazoa > Mollusca > Gastropoda > Provannidae > Alviniconcha > Alviniconcha marisindica. The sequence continues at coordinate 9,275 of JABMCL010000677.1, read as the reverse complement.
TTTTTTTTTTTTTTTTTCCCCCCCCCCTTTTGCCCCCCCCCCTTTTTTTTCCCCCCCCCCTTTTTCCCCTTTTTTCCCCCCCCCCCCCTCCCCCAAAAAAACCCCCTTTTTCCCCTTTCCCTTTTTTTTTCCCCCCCTTAGGGCCCAAAAAATTTTTAATTTTTTTTCCCCCCCCCCCCCCCTTTTTTCTTTTTTTCCCTTTTAAAATTTTCCCCCCTTTTTTTTTTTCCCCCCCTTTTTTTTTCCCCCCCCCCCCCCCCCAAAAAAAACCCCCCAAAAAAAAACCCCCCCCCAAAAACCCCCCCCAAAAAAAACCCAAAAACCCCCCTTTTTTTTTTCCCCCAAACCCCCCCTTTTTTTTTCCCTTTTTTTTTTTGGGAAAAAAAAAAACCCCCCCAAAGGGAAATTTTTTTTTTCCCCTTTTTTTTAAAAAAAATTTTTTTTTTTAAAAAAACAAATTTTTTTTTTTAAAAAAAAAACCCCCCTTTTTTTCCCCGGGTTTTTTTTTTTAAAAAAAGGGGGGTTTTGGGGGTGTGTGTTTTTTTTTTTAGGGGGGTTTTGGGAAAATTTAGCCCTTTTTTTTGGGGGGGTTTTTTTAAAACAAATTTAAAAAAATTTTTTTTTAAAACCCCCCGGGGGGGGCCCCAAACCAACCCCCCCCTTTAAGGCCCAAAAAAAAGGGTTTTTTTTGGATTTTTTTTTTTAAAAAATTTTTTGAAAAAAGGGGAAAACCCCCCCGGAAAAAAAAAATTTTGGGGGGGGGGGGAAAAAAAAAATTAAAAAAAATTTTTTTTTTTTCCCCCCTTTTTTTTTTAAAAAAAATTTCCCAATGGAAAAAAATTTTCCCAAAAAAATTTTTGGGGGGGCCCCCCGGGGGCCAAAACCAAAATTTAAAATTTAAAAAAAAAAAAAAGGAAAAAAAATTTTAAAATTTTCCCAAAAAAAAATTTTTTTTTGAAAAAAAGGGGTTTTTTTTTTTTTTTTTGGGGTTTGGGTTGGGGGTTTTTTTTTGGGGGTTTTTTTGGGGGGGGGGTTTTTTTTTTTTTTGGGGGGGTTTTTTTTTTTTTTTTGGGGGGGGGGGTTTTTTGGGGGTTTTTTGGGGGGTTTTTTTTAATTTTTTTTTTTGGGGTTGGGGGTTTTTTTTTTTTAAAAAAAAAAAAAAAAAACCCCTTTTTTTTTTTTTTTTTGGGGGGTTTTTTTCCCCCCTTTTTCCCCCCCCCCCTTTTTTTTTTTTCCCCCTTTCCCCCCTTTTCCCCCCTTTTTTTTCCCCTTTTCTTTCCCCGGGGGGGAAAAAGTTTTAAAACCTTTTTTTTTGGGGGAAAATTTTTAAAACCCCAAAAAACCCAAAGGGGGTTTTTTTTTTTAAACCCCCCCCTTTTTAAATTTGGGTTCTTCCCCGGGGACCCCTTTCCCCAAAAAAAAAAAAAAAAAAAAGGGGGGAAAAAACCCCGAAAAAAACCCCCCAAAAAAAAAAAAAAAACCCAAAAAAAAAAAAAAACCCCAAAAAAACCCCCCCCCAAAACCCCCCCCCCCAAAAAAAAAAACCCCAAAAACCCCCAAAAAAAAAAAAAGGCCTTTTTTAAAAAAAAAAAACCCCCCCCCCCCTTTTTTTTTTTTTTTGGGGGGGTTTTTTTTCCCAAAAAGGGGAAAAATTTTTTTTTTTTTAAAACCCCCAATTTTTTTGGGTTTGTTTTTTTTTTTTTTTTCTTTTTTTTTTCCCATTTTTTAAAAAGGGGGTTTTTAAAAAAAAAAAAAATTTTTGGGGTTTTTTTTTGGGGGGGGGAAAAAAAAAAAAATTTTTTAAAAAAAAAAAAAATTTTTTTAAAAAAAAAAAAAAAAAAAGGGGGTTTTTTTTGAAATTTTTAAACCCAAAAATTTCCCCAAAAAATTAAAAAATTTTTTTTTTTGGGGGGGGGGGGGGAAAACCCCTAAAAAGGGGGAAAGGAACCCAAAAAAACCCCGGCCCTTTTAAAAAATTTTTAAAATTTTTTTTGGGCCCTTTTTTAAAAAAAAAAGGGGGGGGGCCCCCCCAAAAAAAATTTGGGGTTTTTTTTTGGTTAAAAAAAAAAACCCCAAAAAAAAAAAATTTTTTTTTTTTGGGGGGGGCCCCCCCTTTTTTTAAAAAAAACCCCAAAACCCCTTTTTTTTTTCCCCCTTTTTTTAAAAAAAACCCGGGGCCCGGGAAAAATTTTTCCCCTTCCTCCCCTTTTTTTTGGTTTTTTTTTAAAACCCCCTTGGGGGTTTTTTGAAAAAGGGGTTCAAAAAATTTCCCCTTTTTTTTTTTTTCCCGCCCCAAACCGGGGGGTTTCCCCCTTCCCCCCCCCCAAAAAGGGAAAAACCCCGGGAAAAAAGGGGGGGGGGGGAAAAAAAAAAGGGGGGGGGAAAAAAAAAAAACCCCCCAAAAACAAACCCCCAAAAAAAATTTTAAAAGAAAAGGGGGCAAGTTTTTTTTTTTTTTTGGGGGGAAAAAAAAATTTTTTCCTTTCCCCCCAAAAAACCCCCCGGGGAAAAAAAAAATTTTTTTTTGGGGGGGTTTTTCCCCCCCCGGGGGCCCCCCCCCCCCCCCCCCGGGGGGGGGTTTTGGATTTTTTGGAACCCAAAAAAAATTTTTTTCCCCCCCAAAAAAAACCCTTTTTTTCCCCCAAAAAAGGGAAAACGGGGGGGGAAAAAAAAAAGGGGGGGGGTTTTTTTTTTTTTTTTTGGGGGGGGGTTTTTTCCTTTTTTTTTTTTTTTTTTTTTTGGGGGGGTTTCGGGCCCCCAAATTTACCCCCCTTTATTTTTTCCAAAAATTTCCCAAAAAAGGGGTTAAAAAAAAACCCCAAATTTCCCCCCCCCCCCAAAAAAAAAAGGGAAAAAATTTCCCCCCAAAAAAAAAAAAAAAAGGGAAAAAAAAGGGCCCCCCCAAAAATTCCCCCAAAAACCCAAAAGGTTTGGTTTGGGAAAGAAATTTAATTGGGGGTTTTTAAAAATTTTTTAAAAAAAAAAATTTGGGAAAAAATTTTCCCCCCCAAAATCCCCTTTTTTTTTTTTTTTTTTTTTTTTCCGGGGGGGTTTTTTTTTTTTTTTTTTTGGGGGGGGGGGGGTTTTTTAAAAATTTCCCCAAAAAAAACCCCCTTTGGAAAAAAAACCCCCCCCCCCCCCCCCCCCCCCCAAAAAAAAAAAGGTTCCCAAAAAAAAAAAAAAAGGCCAAAAACCCTTTTTTTTGGGGGGGAAACCCCCCCCCCCCAAAAACCCCCCCCAAAAAAAATTTTTAAAAGGGGGGTTTTGGGGGTTTTTTTTTTCCCTTTTTAAAAGGGGGTTCCTTTTTTTTGGGGTTGGGAAACCCGGGGAAAAAATTTTTCCCCAAAACTTTTCCCCCTTTTAAAGGGTTTTTTTAAAGGGGGGGGCCCCCCCCAAAAAAAAAAAAATTTTAAAAAGGGGGGGTTTTAAAAGAAAGAAAAAATTTAGGGGGGAAAAAAATTTTTCCCTTGAGGGAAATTTTCCAACCCATTGAAGGTTTTTTTAAAAAGGAAAAAAAAATTTAAAAAAGGTTTAAAACCCCCCAAAAAAATTTTAAACCCCGGTTTTTTTTTTTTTTGGGGGGTTTTTTTTCCCCCCCCCTTTTTGGTTTTTTTTTTTGGGGCGAAAAAAAAAAAAAATTTTTTTTGAAAAAAAGGGGGTTTGGGGGGGCCCCCGGTTTTTTCTTTTTTTTAAAAAAATTTAAAATTTTTTTTTAAAAAAAAAAATTTTTCCCCGGGAAACCCTTTTAAAATTTTTGGGGGAAAATTTTTTTGGGGGAAAAAGGATTTTTTTAAATTTTTTTTTTTTAAAAAAAATTTTTTTTTTGGGGCCCCGGGTTTTTTGGGGGGTTTTGGGTTTTTTAATTTTCGGGGGGGGTTTTAAAATTTTTTTTTCCCCCCCCCCCCTTTTTTTGGGGGAAAAAATTTTCCCTTTTTTTTAAAAAAAAAAAAAAACCCGGGGGAAAAAAAAAATTTTGCAAAAATTTTCCGAAAAAAAAAGGGGTTCCCGGGGCCCCCCCCCCCAAAAAAAATTTTAAAAATTTTTTTTAAAAAAAAAAAAAATTTTTTTAAAGGGGGGGGGGGGGGGGGAAAACAAAAAAAAAACCCCAAAAAAAAAAACCCCCCCCAAATTTTTAAAAAAAAATTTTTTAAAAAAAAAAATTTTTTTTTGGGGTTTTTAAAATTTTTTTGGAAAAAAAAAAATTTTTCCCAAAAAAAAAATTTGGGGTTTTGGAAAAAGGGGGTTTTTTCCTTTTTTTTTTTTTTCCCTTTTTTTTTGGGGAAAAAAAAAAAACCCCCAAAAAATTTTTCCCCTTTAATTTTTTAAAAAAAATTTTTTTTTTTTTTTTTTTTAAAAAACCCTTTTGGGGGGAAAAACTTGGGGGGGGGGGAAAAAAAAACCCCCCCCCTTTTTTGGGGGTTTTCCCCCCCTTTTGGGGCCTTTTTTTTGGGGTTTTTTTAAAAACCCCCCCCCACCCTTAGAAAAAAAATTAAAAAAAACCCGTTTTTAAACCCACCCCCCCCTAAAAAATTTTGGGCCTTTTTTTTCCCCCCCCCCTTTTTAAGTTTTTTTCCCGGCAAACCTTTGGCCCCTTTTTTTTTCCCCCCCCCGGGGGGCCCCCCTTTCCCTTTTTTTTTCCCCCCCCAACCAAACCCCCCTTTTTTCCCCCTCCAAAAAAAGGGGAAAATTTCCCTTTTTTTTTTTTCCCCCCCAAAAAAATTTTTTTGGGGTTTTTGGGGGGGGGGGGGGTTTTTTCCCCTTGGGGGGGGGTTTTTCCCTTTTTTTGAAAAAAATTTCTTTTTTTTTCCCCGGGGGGGAAAAAAACAGGCCCCCCTTTGTTTTTTTATTTTATCATTTTTTTTTTTTTTTCCCCCCCCCCCCCCCCCCCCCCCCCCTTTCCCCCCCCCCCCAAAAAAAAACCCCCCCAAAAAACCAAAAAAAAAAAAAAAAAACCCAAAAGGGGGGGGGGGTTTTTTTTTGGGGGGTTTTTTTTTCCCCCAAACCTTTTTAAAAAAATTTCCCCCCAAAAAATTTTTTTTTTTTCCCCCAAAAAAAAAAAAAAAAAGGGGGGGGGGGGGCCCCCGGGGGGTTTCAAAAGGGGCCCTTTTTTCCCCGGGAAAAAATTTTTTTGGGTTGTTTTTTTTTTTTTTTTGGGGGTTTTTAAAAAAAATTTTTTCCCCCTTTTAAAATTTTTTTTTTTTTTTTTTAAGGTTTTTTTTTCCCTTTTTTAAAAAAAAAAAAAAAATTTTTTTTCCCTTTTTTTTTTTTTAAAAAAAATTTTTTTTTCCCCCCCCAAAAAAATTTCTTTTTAAATTTTTTTTAAAAAGGTTTTTTTCCTTCGTTTTTTTTTTTTTTAAAGTTTTTTTCCCCTTTTTAAAAAAAAAAATTTTTTTTGGGAAAAAATTTTTTTCCCACTAAAAAAAAAAGGGGGGGGTTTTTATTTGGGCCCAATTTTTAAACAAAAAAAAAAGGGGGGGGGGGGGGGGGGGCCTCAAAGGGGGAAAAAAAACCCCCCAAAAAAAAACCCCAAAAATTTCCCAAAAACGGGGGGAAATTTTTGGGGGGGGGGTTTTTTAAAAAATTTTTAAAATTTTTGGGCTGCCTTTGGGGGTTTTGGAAAAAAATTTTTTCCAAAAAAAAAAAAAAAATTTTTTTTTTTTGTTTTTTTTTCCGGGTTCCCGGGGGGGTTTGGGGGGGGGCCCCCGGGGGTTTTTTCCCGGGGGGGCCTTTTTCCTTTTTTAAAAAAAATTTAAAAAAACCCCTTTTTTAAAACCCCCCCAAAAACCGGGGGGTTTTTTCCCCCCCAGGGGGAAATTTTTTTCCCCCCTTTTTTTTTTTTTAAAAAAAACTTTAAAAAAAAAAAAAAATTTTTCCCAAAAAAAAAATTTAAAAAATTAAAAAGGGAAATTTTAGGGGGGGGGGAAAAAAAAAACCCTTTTTTTCCCCCAAAAACCAAAAATTGGGGGGAAAAGGGGGGGGGGGTTTTGGGGGGGAAAAAAAATTTTAAAAAAAAGGGTTCCCCAAAAAGGGGCAGGAAAAAAAAAGGGGGGAAAAGGGGGGGGAAAGGGGAAAAAAACCCCCCCCCCAAAAAAAAAAAAAAAAAAAACCCCCCCCGGGGAAAAAAAAAAAAGAAAAAAGGGAAAACCCCCCCCCCCCAAAAAACCCCCCCCCCCCCAAAAAAAACCCCCCCCCCAAAAAAAACCCCCCCCCCAAAAAAACAAAAAAAAAAAAAGGGGGGGAAAAAACCCCCCAAAAGGCCCCCCCCCCAAAAAAAATTTTTTTTTAAATTTTTCCCTTTTTTTTAAAAAAAAAATTTTTCCCTTTTTTTTTTTTTTCCCCCTTTTTTTTTTTTTTTTTTAAAAAAAAAAAAGGGGAAAAAAAATTTTTGGGGAAAAAAAAATTTTTTTTTAAAAAAAAAATTTTTAAAAAAAAATTTTTTTTTTTTTTTCCCCGGGAAAAAAAAAAAATTTTTTCCCCAAAAAATTTTTTTTTTTTTTTTTTTTTTAAAAAAAAAATTTTTTTTTTTAAAGGGGGGGTTTTTTTTTTTTTGGGGGGGGGTTTTTTTTTTTTTTTTTTTTTTGGGGGGGCCCCCCCGGGGGGTTTGGGGTTTTTTTATTGTTTTTTTTTGGGGGGGGTTTTTTTTTTTTTTGGGGCCCCGGGGGGGGGGTTTTTTAAAGGGGTTTTCCTTTAAAAGGGGCCCAGGGCCCCCCCCAAAAAAAATTTTAAATTAAAAAAAATTTTTTTTAAAACCCCCAAAAAAAAAAGGGGTTTTTCCCCCAAAAAAAAAAAAATTTTTTTAAAAAAAAAAAAAAAAAAACCCCCCAAAAAAAAAAAAAAAATTTTAAAAAAAAGGGGAAAAAAAAGGAAAAGGGGGGGGGAAAAAAGGGAAAAAAAGGGGGGGGAAAAAAAAAAAAAAAAAAAAAATTTTTTTTTTTTTGGGGTTGGGGGGGGGGGGGGTTTTTTTTTGGGGGGGGGGGGGGTTTTTTTTGGGTTTTTAAAAAAGGGGGGGGGGGAAAAAAAAAAGGGAAAAAAGAAAGGGGGAAAATTTAAAAAAAAAAAAAAAAAAAGGGGGGGGGGGAGAAAAAAAGGGGGGTTAAAAAAAAACTTAAAAAAAAATTCCCCCCAAAAAAAAAAAAGGGGGGGGGGGGAAAAAAGGGGGGGGGGGGGAAAAAAGGGGGAAAAAAAAAAAAGGGGGGGGGGGGGGAAAAAATTTTTTAAAAAAGGGGGGAAAGGGGGGAAAAAATTTGGAAAACCGGGGGTTTTTTTCCCCCCCCCCCCCCCGGGGTTTTTCCAAAAACCCCTTTTTAAAAAATTTTAAAAAAAAATTTTGCCCCAAAACCCTTTTTTTTTTTTTTTTTTGGAAAGGGGAAATTTCCCCCCTTTTTTTTTAAACAAAACCACCCCCCCCCCCCCCCAAAAAAAAAAAAAACCCCCCCCCCCCCCCCCGCCCCAGGCCCCCCCCGGGGAAAAAAAAGGGCCCTTTTTTTTTCCCCCCCTTTTTTTCCCAAAAAAAAATTTTAAAAAAATTTTTAACCCCTTTTTTCCCCTTTTCCCCCTTTCCCCCCCAAAAAAACCCCCCCAAAAAAAAAAAAAAAAAAAAAAAAACCCCAAAAAAAAAAAAAAAAAAAAACCCCAAAGGGGAAAAAATTACGGGGGTTTTTTTTTTTTTTTTGGGGGGAAAAAAAAACCCCCCCCCCAAAAAGGAAAACCGGGGGGAAAGGGGGGGGGGGGGGGTTTTTTTTTAAAAAAAATTGGGGGGGGGGGGTTTTTCCCCCCCTTTTTTTAAAAAATTTTTTTCTTTTTGGGGGGTTTTTTTCCTTTAAAAAAAAAAAAAAAAAAAATTTTTTTTTAAAGGGGGTTTTTGGGGGGTTTTTAAAAAAAATTTTAAACTTTTTTTTTTTAAAAAATTTTTTTTTCCCCCCCCCCTTTTTCCCCGGGGCCAAGGGGTTTTTTTTTGGGGCCCCCCAAAAAAAAAAGGGGGAAAATTTTTTTCCCCCCCCCCAAAAAAAAAAAAAGGAAAAAAAAAAAACCCCCCCCCCCCCTTTTTTTTTAAAAAAACCCTTTTTAAAAACCCCGGGGTTTGCCCCCTTTTTCCCCCTTGGGGGGGGGGGGCCCCCCCGGGGGGTTTTTAAAAAAAACCCCCCCCCCCCCCCCCCTTTTTTGGTTTAAAAAAAAAATTTTTTAAAAGGGGGGGTTTTTAAAAATTTGGGGGGGGGGGGGAAAAAAATTTTAAAAAGGGGGGGAAAAAAAAAAAACCCCTTTTCCTTTTTTTTTTAAAAAAACCCCCCCCTTTTTTCCCCTTCCTTTTTTTTAAAAAAGGTTTTTGAAAACCCCTTTTTTTTTTTTAAAAGGGGGGGAAAAAATTTTTTTTTTGGGGGGGCCCTTTTTTAAAAAAACCCCAAAAAAAAAAATAAAAAACCCCAAAAGGGTTTTTTTTTTTTAAAAAAAATTTTGGTTTTTTTTGGGGGTTTTTTTAATTTTTTTGAAAAAAAATTTTTTTTTTTTTTTCCCCCCCCTTTTAAAAAAAATTTTTTTAAACCCTTTTTTAAAAAAGGGGGGGGGGTTTTTAGGGGGGGGGGGTTTTTTGGAAAAAAAAAAAAAAACCCCCCAAAACCCCCCCAAAAAATTTTTTTTTTTTTTTAAATTTTTAAACCCATTTCCCTTTTTTTTTGGGCCCCCCCGGGGAAAAAATTTAGGGGGAACCCCCCCCTTTTGGGGGGGCCCCCGGGGTTTTTTTTCATTTTTTTTTTTTTTTTTGGGTTTTTTTTAAAAAGGGGCCCCCCCCTTTTTTAAAAATTGGGCCCCCCTTTTTTTTTTTTCCCCCTTTAAAAAAAAAAGGGGGGGGGGGAAAAAAAAAGGGAAAAAACCCACCCCCCGGAAAATTTTAATTGCAAAAAAAGGGGGGGGGTTCCCCCCCCCAAAAAATTTTTTTTAAAAAAAAAAATTTTTTTTTAAAAACCCCCCCAAAAAACCCCCCCCCAAAAAAAAAAAAAAAAAAAAAACCCCCCCCGGGGGCGGGGAAAACCCAAACCCCCCCCCCCCCAAAAAAAAAACCCCCCCCCCAAAAAAAAAAACCCCCCCCCCCCCCCCCAAAAAAGAAAAAAAATTTTTTTCCCCCCCCGGGGGAAAAAAAAGGAAAAAAACCCCCCCAAAAAAAAAAAAAACCCCCCCCCAAAACGGGGCCCCAAAAACCCCCCCCCAAAAAAAAAACCCCCCCAAAAAACCCCCCCAAAAAAAAAAAAATTTTTTTTTTTTCCCCAAAAACCCCCCAAAAA
>JABMCL010000641.1:17500-19120 GCA_018857735.1 Alviniconcha marisindica | reverse complement strand
TTTTTCGACGTATTTGCTTTGTGATTTGGTTTTTTTTGTTTTTTTTTTCTCCATCTTATGCTTGCGGGTAGGCAACCTTTTGGGTTTTGAGGTGGTTCAGCTGTTTTGTTACTTCATTTGGTGTCAGCGTTTGCTTGAGATTAGGGCAGCCATTTTTCGTTGCCACCAGCATTTGTGGTTTGGTATTTCTTTCTTTGCCACAGGCATTTGTGGTCTGTTCTTTCTTTCTTTGCCAAAGGCATTTGTGTACGGTCTCTTTCTTTCATGGCCTTTTCTGCCGTAGGCATTCGTGTTAGACTTTTTGTCTTTGCCTTGTTAGCGCTTGTTTCAGGGTATCAGGGTATCTCTCAGTTTTGGTATCATGCTGTGCGCTTGCTGCTCGTCGCCTTCATCCCTGGTGATTCGAACTGGATTTTTTTGCAAGTCGTTTACCCTGTGGACAGCCTACAAATTCCGCTTTGAAGCAAACCCCATCTGGTATTCCGCCATAAAGTTTACGAAATCGCATTCAGCGAAGTGCTCGCTACACAAATGGGCGTGACTGAGGCGCAGCATCAAAATCAGCTCGTTTGAATTGTACAAATCTGACCCATTTTCGCCTCACAGCGGGTCGATTCCGCGGGAACTCGTGCATAGTTATGCTTTGGGTTGCTTGTGAGTTGTTACAGTTTGCTGCAATACAGTAGGCCGGCATGGTAGAGCTTTTGTCGACCACACGCATACACATTCGATGAACAATCTAAGGTGGCAACCGCACTGACTCCCCAGACTGACGTCACTTCCGAGAAGTCACGTGACTGACGGAGAACCCGAGACAGCAGTCTAGGCCAGCCTACAGAAAAGAAAATCGATTAAAAACCAACATAATTTTTTTCCATTTTTTATTTAATTAAATCTCAAACTAGTGACTAATTTGTCAATCATTTCGATGGTCATTTTGCATACTTAAAAACCTTGGACTTTTCCTTTAAAACTGCTTTTTTAATAGTAAACAAATAATCTGCAAGAGAATGACCTTTTTTAAACGAAGAATAGAAGGCAAGATGGTCCTTTGAAGCCATGGCACTGTAGCAGTCTTGAACACAGCAGTCAATTAATCGCTGTCTAAACTCGCACAAAAATCTTTTCTCCTTTCGAGAGGAGAGGAGGAGGAGGAGGAGGAGGAGGAGGAGGAGGAGGAGGAGGAGGAGGAGGAGGAGGAGGAGGAGGAGGAGGGAGGAGGAGGAGAGAGAGAGAGAGAGAGAGAGAGAGAGAGAGAGAGAGAGAGAGAGAGAGAGAGAGAGAGAGAAGAGAGAGAGAGAGAGAGAGAGAGAGACAGACAGACAGACAGACAGACAGACAGACAGACAGACAGACAGACAGATGTAAACCAAGAAAGGAATAAATAGCTACAAACGGTTTCTTGTGGCTGTAATTCTGAGTGTGTGTATGTTCACGTCTAACATAAAAGCACATTTAAATGAATACATAGATAACGGTATTTGGTATGTTTCATTTATTTCCAGAAAATATTGCCTTTAACAAATCCTGCGCCATGTCATCAATGTTCATGTCAAACTCCTACACCTATTTCAACAATACCTGCTACACCGCTATCAATGGCAATACCAGCACAGACTA
>JABMCL010000641.1:0-12500 GCA_018857735.1 Alviniconcha marisindica | reverse complement strand
TACTCCAGGCTTTAAAGAGAGAACATTTGTCAGCTCTGGGCTCTACACAGAGGGGCAGCAATTTCCGCATCCGCCGTAAAACACTGCAACGACATGAACAGATACAAGATGCACTGGGCATTTTATGGAAAAGTGTGAACTGCGAACAAAATCACCCTGATCACTTGGGCGGTATGGAAACGTTTTGCCCGTTGGTTCCCTCCCTACCTGACTGAAGCGCAGAAGACAGGTAAGCTCGAATGGCGCTCAGGCATGATGAACAAATTCGACGGCAGGCGATCTACCCGCGTCCAGGATCTAGCAACTGGCGGCCAAATGTGAACTTTTCAGTAAGACTCCAAAACAAAAGAGCAATTAGCTCACAGAAGAACAAGCTCTTGAAAATTTAAAACACCGCATCAAAACATATTGGCCGTCTCTTTCTGAAATCAGACCGTGAAGTTCTTCGCACGGAAGAATTGATTGTTCTTGTGTTTTCTAGGCTGTGCTGATGGCTACTACGGAGTCAAATGTAACAAGAAGTGTGGTCACTGCGCTAATAAAATTGCGTGTAACAAGACCAATGGAAACTGCCCGGGGTCATGTGAGGCATCATACCAGCCTTCTCTCTGCAAAACACGTAAGAACGAATTAACAACATTACCGCTTTTATATGTTGTGCTATATATATCCTTGGAATGTCTTAACATTTAACTAACTGCATACGGCAGGTGCTAAAGAACAAAACAGCAACATATGTATCATTATGTATCCCCACAAGGCACTGTCCTATCTCCTATTCTTTTTACATTATATACAAATGACTGCGCAGGCACTGACACAACACCAATCATAAAATACTCTGACGATTCTGCAGAAGATCTTTCCAACTCAGATTCTGTTTATTTTGCTGAAGATGAAAGGTTCAGCAACTGGTGCAGGGATAATTCGCATGGCTTGAATGTAAAGAAAACAAAGGAAATGCTGACTGATTTTAGAAAAGCTCCAACTATCATTACAGATCTCTTTATTGATGGCGTGAAAGTTGAAAGAGTACAACTATCTAGAAACAGTCTTAGACAACAAGATGAATTTTAACAAAAACATTGACTTTATTCACAAAAGATGTCAGCCAAGAATATTTTGCCTTCAAAAGCTAAGATCTCTTAATGTCAGTGCTGCTGTTTTACGCACATTCTACCGGAGCTGTACTGAATCAGTTTTAACATTTTCGTTCCTGTGCTGGTTTGGAGGCTTAAATGGGAAAAGTAAAAATGTCCTGAATAAAGTGGTGAATGTGTGTGGGTCAAAGACAAGAACACTTAAGTCAGTTGTATGAACGACGTGTAGTACGGAAGGCTAGGGTGATTGTAGATCACAACAGCCGCGTCCTTGCTAAACATTATGAGCTTCTTCCATCTGGTAGACGATTTCGCGTACCTAAATCAAATACAGTGAACAGCATTTCTGAACAGATAAATCTGTTCAAACGCCAGAACAGTGTGTATGTGTGTGTGTGTGTGTGTGTGTGTGTGTGTGTGTGTGTGTGTGTGTGTGTGTGTGTGTGTGTGTGTGTGTGTGTGTGTGTGTGTGTGTGTGTGTGTGTGTGTGTGTGTGAGTGTGCGTGTGTGTGTGTGCGTGTGCGTGTAGTGTGTGTGTGTGTGTTTGTGTGTGTGTGTGTGTGTGTGTGTGTGTGTGTGTGTGTGTGGTGTGTGTGTGTGTGTGTGTGTGTGTGTGTGTGTGTGTGCGTGCGTGCGTCTGTGTGTGTAAATTACGTAAATTACTAGTTTGTTTATTATGTAACTTTTGTATTTTCAGTAACTGTTCTTTGTGTATTAAAATATAAAATATGTGTTATTGTGTACTGTGATGTGGTTACTGTTCAGTCACGTTTTAATTTATCTGATGAGATAATAAAATAATCTCGAATCTTGAATTATCCACGTTTTTACCCCTGGATGACAACCATCATTAGAAAAATAGCAATCGGCACATGTGATCCAATACCACACACACACGCACGTACGAATACACACACGCACGCATACAAATACACACACACATGTGCGCATGTGTGCACACACACGTGCATTCTCTCCACCCCACTCACAAACACACACATGCGCGCGCGCGTACACACACACACACACACACACACACACACACACACACACACACACACACACACACACACACACACACACACACACACACACACACACACACACATGCACCCACGCCCATTTCCCGCCCCCTTCCCCTACACTAGCGCGAGCGTTAGCACACACGCACATAGAAACGCGCGCACGCGTGCCTTCTTTCTCTCCTCGTCAGGTCAACGAAAACGCCTGGGGGTGGGGGTGGGGGTGGGGGTTGCGGGGGAGGGGAGTCACTTCAGGCCGCCGTATTAAAGAGGCGAATGGCTGTGGTTAGGAATGATTTCGGGAACCGGTTTGTTTTTGCCCTAACGATGAGTACGTAGACGTTTCGACGAGTCCTTTGCAGAGGTCTGGGCCATCAACTAGCCATTCATAGGATGGGATGGATCCGCAAGGATGGTCCTCAGTCGCTTCACTGCTTTGGCCTCGAAGTGCGACTGAATGTCTGTGACTGGTACGCTGATCAGCTTGCTAGCTATCTTGGTGATCTCAGACAACCTAGGCAAGTCGTGCCTCCATCATGCTGACAAAGAAACAAAGACTGTTGAAGGTGACAGTGGACTCCACAGTGGCCTGGTAGAAGAGTTTTAGTCGCTTTGGACAGATGCTGAACGATTTCAGTTTCTTCATGAAGTCACTGATTCCCTTTCTTGAGTACAGACTGTTTAACAAATGATTCTGAGTTCGGTTGCAACATATTTCATTACAGCATGCAAAGGTAGACGCTACGGCCCTGATTGTAACGAGACGTGTGGTCAGTGTGCTGATGACGAGGAGTGTAACAAGACCACTGGTCATTGCACAGCCTGCAAACCGGGCTGGACACTGCCTCGTTGTGAAGAACGTAAGTCCAAGGAGATTTTTGTCATATGGAATAGCTGAGTATTGTCGATCTAAGGTATTAGCAAGGCTTCATTGAAGAAGTGTGTGTGTGTGTGTGTGTGTGTGTGTGTGTGTGTGTGTGTGTGTGTGTGTGTGTGTGTGTGTGTGTGTGTGTGTGTGTGTGTGTGTGTGTGTAACATTTCAGCGGGGGTTATGTACGTCCGTATAATTAAACGTTGGGCAAGCCGGTGAGATGTTATAGTTTTCAAATAACAAGTGTGTAAGTGTACGAAAAGGGAAAACAGCAAACAATGAAAAACAAAAACAGCACACACACATACACACACACACACACACACACACACACACACACACACACACACACACACACACACACACACACACACACACACACACACACACACACCACACACACACACACACACACACCGGATTCATGATGTTTTGTTCATGCACTTCAGCAATGTTCTATATGTGCACAAATGATTCCATTATTACATTTGATTACAGCTTGTAACGGTAGCCGTTACGGCCCTGATTGTAACGAGACGTGTGGTCAGTGTGCTGATGACGAAGAGTGTAACAAGACCACTGGTCATTGCACAGCCTGCAAACCGGGCTGGACACTGCCTCGTTGTCAAGAAAGTAAGTCTAAGGAGATTTGTGTCATGGAATAGCTGAGTATTGTCGATCTAAGGTATTAGCAAGCTCAGTGAAGAGATGTGTGTGTGTGTGTGGTTTGTGTTGGTGTGTAGAGTTGTGTGTGTGTGTGTGTGTGTGTGTGTGTGTGTGTGTGTGTGTGTGTGTGTGTTGTACAGTTTCAGCGGGGGTTGATGTACGTCCGTATAATTAAACGTTGGGCAAGCCGGTGAGATGTTATAGTCTTAAATAAAGTGTGTAAGTGAAGAAAAGGGAAGTAACGGCAAAAACAATGGAAAACAAACAGGGAACACAACACACACACAAACACACACACACACACACACACACACACACACACACACACACACACACACACACACACACACACACACACCACACACACACACACACACACACACACACACACACACACACACACACACCGGATTCATGATGTTTTGTTCATGCACTTCAGCAATGCTTATATCGTGCTGTTAACAAATGATTCCGAATTCAGTTACATTTGATTACAGCTTGTAACGGTAGCCGTTACGGCCCTGATTGTAACGAGACGTGTGGTCAGTGTGCTGATGACGAAGAGTGTAACAAGACCACTGGTTATTGCACAGCCTGCAAACCGGGCTGGACACTGCCTCGTTGTCAAGAAAGTAAGTCTAAGGAGATTTGTGTCATGGAATAGCTGAGTATTGTCGATCTAAGGTATTAGCAAGGCTTCATTGAAGAATGTGTGTGTGTGTGTGTGTGTGTGTGTGTGTGTGTGTGTGTGTGTGTGTGTGTGTGGTGTGTGTGTGTGTGTGTGTGTGTGTGCGTGTGTGCGTGTGTGTGTGTGTGTGTGTGTGTGTGTGTGTGTGTGTGTGTGTGTGTGTGGTGTGTGTGTAACATGTCAGCGGGGGTTATGTACGTCCGTATGATTAAACGTTGGGCAAGCCGGTGAGATGTCATAGTTTTCAAATAACAAATGTGTAAGTGTAGAAAACAACAACAACAAAACAGCAAACAATGAAAAACAAAAGCAAAAAACAGCACACACACACACACACACACACACACACACACACACACAACACACACACACACACACACACACACACACACACACACACACACACACACACACACAGACAACACACACACACCGGATTCATGATGTTTTGTTCATGCAATTCAGCAATGCTTATATCGTGCTGTTAACAAATGATTCCGAGTTCAGTTACATTTGATTACAGCTTGTAACGGTAGCCGTTACGGCCCTGATTGTAACGAGACGTGTGGTCAGTGTGCTGATGACGAAGAGTGTAACAAGACCACTGGTCATTGCACAGCCTGCAAACCGGGCTGGACACTGCCTCGTTGTCAAGAAAGTAAGTCTAAGGAGATTTGTGTCATGGAATAGCTGAGTATTGTCGATCTAAGGTATTAGCAAGGCTTCATTGAAGAAGTGTGTGTGTGTGTGTGTGTGTGTGTGTGTGTGTGTGTGTGTGTGTGTGTGTGTGTGTGTGTGTGTGTGTGTGTGTGTGTGTGTGTGTGTGTGTGTGCTTCCTTTCTTGCTTGCTTAGAATGGACCTGCCAGACAAGGTTTTGCGCTTTATGAATACTGTAGTTATTAGTATCATTATTATTATCATACACTGGTCGAGGGTTTCTCACCGTGACATTTCACTGGCTAGTGATTCGTACAGCGGGGGAGGGGGGGGGGGGGATAATATGAAGTAGATCTGGTAGACTGTCGAGCAAGTCATCCTTTGAATTTCTACTGCATTTTCGTGATATTTCCTTTCTTTTACTTTTACGAGTATGATCGTCTTTGTCGCCGTCTTCAGTCGACAGTTTTGTTTTAGTTCTCGCAGCCCCTTTCTTTCTATTTGACAAAAAAAGCACAGTATGACACAGGAATAGAACCACGCAAAAAGGTATGAATCAGTGAGAGAATGTATATATTGTAGTGGACGGATGCATGCTTTATGAATAAAAGCCCCACAATAACGTCCCTGGTCCCAAATAAAGTACAGAACGAAAGTTGGCCTTTTCATTTACTTTTGTAAAACCAACAATTATTTCCTATAAAAAAAATAAACTTCTTTTTAATCAACCCCCTGCCCCCCCCCCCCCTTTTCCATCGCAGTTCACAGAAAGGCAGACACAGCATCCCCCCCCCCCCCCCCCATCCCCTTCAACCGACACACACGTTTTACAACAATTATTTTACAGTCAGATTTTCATCATATATTTGATTATCGTAGTGACCAAACCCATATATGTTTTACAGATTCCTGTCTTTTGTGTGTGGAGGAACTGAGCCTCCTATATAAAATTCAGTTACGATACAGGTTGTCGCGTTCCCCAGCTGAACATTCTGGGGGTCACCCGGTACATGCTTTACATTGACGAATGCATTTCATAGGGTAAGAGCATCGCGTGTGTGACTGACACACTCACATACAACAACAACAACAACAACAGCACTAGAGTACACACGTGACAAACGTAACTGAAACAGACAACGAACAAAGGTTTACGGCGGAGAAAACAGCAGCGTGAGAGGGAAAAACATAGCAGGTCTATTGATTTGGAGAGATAAATGCTTTGAACTTGGATTTGAAAATGTCTGAAAAGTTTCTTTCGGAGAGGAAGGGAAATTAAATTAAGGCCTTCCATGTAGAGAGACCTAAGGCGTACACGTCACATATCACACACATGGTAAACAATTAATATTTTATTACCCCGCCACATTGGCAGCCGCAAGCCGTCTTCAGAGGATTTAACTCCATTTCTGGAGGACGGAAGCTGTTATGCAAGGAGCTTATCATGGCTGAAGATAGTCCCCACATGAGTATGCAGTGCATAACATCATTCTGTTGTAGCTTTGATGTTCCTGTTGGATATCTCAACATGCGGATTTCGCACCACTACCTGAGTGTTTTCCATCGCTGTTTAACCGCGTGAATATCAGAGCTATAGTCATTCACCTCCTGTGTTTGTTCAGGCTGCCTCAACGGAAGTTATGGCAACAACTGCAGCGAGACATGTGGCACCGGCTGCAGTCCTGTAAACACGTGCGACCCTGTCAACGGAACGTGTTCTTGTGCCTCTAGCAACTGGAAAACACCAATGTGTGCAAGTGAGACAATTTTGACGAATGTACAATAGAGTGCTAATGGTGGTGTGTACGTGCAGCCTGTTTCTCTGATCTCAGAATTATGACGGAAACAATTACATGTAGCCTACTCTTATATAAGAATATTTGTGTCATATGCATGGGGTGAGCCAGTTTGGCCTAGCGGTAAGGCGTTAGGCTGGTAAGCAGAGGGACCTTGGTTCGAAACCGCTTCGGCTCTTCTTTCTCTTCAAACGTTGTGGTCTGTGGACACTGTCTTGTGAACTTATCCCTCATAATTAATGAAACATTAAAATGGCTCTCATCGATGTCCATCTTAATGCAGAAGTCATTCTGGTGATGACAGTGTAGCGATAGGTATGTAATCTACCCCTTACCCCCCTTCTCCCCGTCCCTAATAAGCCTCATGGCTTTTGTGGACGTTAAGCCCCACTGTTTACCTTATATGCATGTGAAATTGTCCTTTGCTTTTACGTGGCGAGAATAAAGTTCCTATGTTTTATGAATAACTTTACTCTTTCGTGAATTGATCTGACGCAAGCAGATGTGATGTCAAACAGCATGTGCCTCCGGTCATTTCAACGTGACGTCAGGTTGCCAAGACAGCTGTGGCAAAGGATGCGACGGCGCATGCGACGTTAGCAACGGAACCTGCACATGTAAACCAGGCTGGAAGTCTCCATACTGCAACGGTGCGTTGACAGCAATACACTCATGACATTACTTAATATTTTTAAACAGCAGTTTTTCGACAAGAGGGTACTGGCAATTCGCGGGAGAAAATGTCATAGGAACTCAGCTACATGAATTCAACGGTCGCCAGTAGCTCAGCTGGTTAGATGGTTTGACCAAGCGGTAGTAGTAGTAGTGACCTTGGCCATGTGCTTTACGTCCACAGAAGCGAGGTTGCTTATTAGAGACGGGGACGGAGGGGGGGGGGGGGGGGAGGGCGAGAGAGTGACGGCTGGACCGCGGATACCGCCCGAAAAAGACCGTAGAGACCGTGGACCGCCGCCAAAACAACGGAAGTGTTAAGGCGGTGTCCACTCGCCATTGCGCAGCGACTAGTGCACTGCACAGTTGCTGTTTCAACTGCCGTGCTGGGCAGAGTCACAAAGACAATGTCCGTTGCACTGCTGTTGAGGAACAACCCGAAGCGAAAGAAGTCCGACTTTCGCTGCCCAGCTCCTCCTCCCTGCTCTTGATCTCTTCTGGGCTATCTTGAGTGGCCAGCTCCACCTCCCATCTCTTGATCTCGCCTGGAACCCTGTGTTGTAAAATGTGTAAGTAAATGTAGTGGTAGTAGTAGTAACTGGTTTTTAACGTCCTGTCAACCGCAACGGGTCACATCAGGACGATCAGACTCCGTCATAAGCAAACGCACACTTTAAAACCTTTCTCATATATAAAACCTTTCTCAAGTCAATCTACAAAACCAGTCCCTACACAAACATAAAAAACATGTACATACACAAACCATCAAACACAAATTTGGCAAGACTTACTCTCTTCAATAGTACCCCTGTTAAAATGAGTATATAAGTCTAGCACATGCTGGTATCGTCGACAATTCCGTGTAACTGATCGATACCAGAATTAAAAAATACAAAAAAAGAATGGACAGAAACAACAACAAAACTGAAACAAAAAAGTTATACAAATGCATAATGGCAAATACCAGTGCCATATGGAAGCAAGCCGCTCAACAAGCGCCACACAAAAAGCCTAACTCTTGACAAAAAATGTTTGAGAATGTTCTGGAACAAAATCAGGAGAATGGACCATGAGCAGAAAAAAAAATGACAAAACGGAAAGAGCAAGAGAACATGGCAGACAAAAACGAGTAGGAGATAGGAAAGGGGAATCAAATGACAGCCCTGAGATTCCAGACAAGGGAGAGCATCTAACATCCCCAGCTTCCGTTCCGGGGCTGAGCAAGCCGGTGTATCGTTGTTTGAAAACTGCAGAGCACCTTTTTGTTATTCTGTCCAAACTCTCATCATATACGTATAGATACAATGATGCAGGTAGAGGATAACTGTTTACACATTCAAACATTTTCTTTGCTAACTAGTCCCTAGGAACCCATCAAAATAAATTCATATTTAAAAACGTACAAGAATTCATTGGACGAAAACGGTGTTTCTATTGCCTGACCAACAGTTAAAACACACACACACACACACACACACACACACACACACACACACACACACACACACACACACACACACACACACACACAACACACACACACACACACAACACACACACACCACACACACACACACACACACACACACACACACACACACACACGCTCGCGCGCGTAAAATATCAATATCATCTTTTTTACAATTTCCTTTTATGTTCGTCTTCTTGTCGATAAAGTTGATGTTTGTGATGTCATTTATGTAAGATTCGGGCCGTATTTATATAAGCAGTTTTGCTTGTTGTTATAATTATATGAAACAAAATAGTTGTTGTCACGAGTTGCTCGTACAGTGCAGTGAGTTGACTCGAGAAGGAAAATAGTGCCTTATTATAAGTACCTGTTGTTATTATTGTATCGCCATTGACCTTTGTCAAGCTTCCGCGAATCACGAAATATTTTCATGTTTATTACATTATGCTTCTTTGAACTACATGATTATAATAAATCTACGAATCTGTGGTTTTCATCATGCTTACGATGTAAAAAAATAGACAAAAAAAGAAAGAAGATTAACTGGGAAAACGGCAAGCTCGTTTAAATGAGCATTGATTTGTTTTATTTTGTAGACTGTACTGATGGCTACTACGGAGCCAGCTGTGACCAGTGTGGTCATTGTGCTAACAACGCTGTATGTAACAAGACCAGTGGACACTGCCCGGCGTCCTGTGAAGCATCATTCCAGCCTCCTCTCTGCAACTCACGTAAGAAGTAACTAAGAAAATTGCTGCTTTTATACGTTTTACTACATATTCTTTGCAGCGAGTTCTGGCAGATCGTTTTTTTGTTTGTTTTGTTTGTTTGTTTTATTTGTTGTTGTTTGTTGTTGTTGTTGATGATTTTTGTTGTTGGTTTTTGTTTGGGGGTGGGTGGGGGGGACGCAGAACATAATAAACTCAAATGTAAAGTTAAGTTCTTGAGATTGGTTACATCCAGCTCTATTTTCGTATGCATAAATCAGTCGATAATT
This sequence comes from Alviniconcha marisindica, assembly GCA_018857735.1. Lineage (NCBI taxonomy): Eukaryota > Metazoa > Mollusca > Gastropoda > Provannidae > Alviniconcha > Alviniconcha marisindica. Next base: position 2,559 of record JABMCL010000641.1, on the reverse strand, counting down.
AATAACAATTGCGTATGCGTGTAACCGAGTTGTGCCCCATTTTCCCTATCATTACCGAATGATTAAAGTTTCTCATGACTGTGTTGTAATATAATTATTGTGTGCTCAATAGAGAGAGAGAGAGAGAGAGAGAGAGAGAGAGAGAGAGAGAGAGAGAGAGAGAGAGAGAGAGAGAGAGAGAGAGAGAGAGAGAGAGAGAGAGAGAGAGACAGACAGACAGACAGACAGACAGAGACAGAGACAGAGAGAACTCGAACTCGAAAACGTGGATACTCAAGGATAGTAGCCAGTCAGTCCTTGCTATACTACAAACACAAATAAACACGACAATACGACAAACAAATATTATAAGCACGATTAATCAACTGATTAATGCAGTTTCACAGTTTCTACAAATGTGCAGAAACATCAGAATTAAATTTCTTTCATGGGCATCATGTATACAACACTCACATTTTCAGGCAAACGTGTGATTCAAACAAATCCGTCCAAATTTGACGAAAGGTTCTTCTCAGACATATATCTGTGCAGATTACGTTTGAAACAAGGAACAGAAATACATGATTTTATATTCTGAGACAGGGAGTTCCAGAGGGTCGCTCCAGCGAAGGATATGCTTGTTTTAAATAAGTCCAGCCTTGGCCTTGGCACGTAGAGGTTATTCCTGGAGTTGGTGTAGTGGGACTGGTGACTAATAAAGTCTGTCTAATAAAGTCTGTCTGCATGCGCGTTAGTGCCGTGCTTTTTTGTTTGTTTGTTTGTTTTTGTTTTCACCCATCTGTTATTCTTGTTCAACGTTTCTTCTCAGATAGTTCATTTCTTGTAGCGACTGCAAATAAGGGTATACTTTAAACAAAAAAAATGAAGTTTGTTATTATTTTGTTATTACTTTCTGCCATATGTTGTTGTGTTATTATTTTGTTATTACTTTCTGCCATATGTTGTTGTGTTATTATTTTGTTATTACTTTCTGCCATCTGTTGTTGTCTTGATAACTATAAGATCAGTCTAATATCACTTAAGGGAAAAGACTTCAAAATAAGAAAGGAAGAAGATGTATCAATTAATGCAAGGTAGAGTCGTCGGACCCAATATCACTGAGATCTATGGTGCTATAGAAAAGCGATTATTATTAGTAGGCCTATTACGAGGTCGTCGAGTTTAGCATCACCTAGCTGTCTGTTACAGTGCCTCAAGATCAGTCACCCGAATCTGACCCCAGCGTGACGGGGATAGCGGCCGGTGCAGCCCTCGCAGCTGTGGCGGTTGTCGTTGCCGTGGTGGTGGCCGTCGTTCTTATTAGGTGAGCGCCTCGATGTAGGTTATAGGTCAACCTACACTGCAAGCATCGGCCATCAACCTCTCTCTCTCTTTCCTCCCTCCCCACCCGCGTAGTTATGGGGAAAGGAGAGAGGGAGGGGCGTAGGCCGGTATGGATAATTGTTGTAACTAATTTAGATTGCATAATATGTTGAGCAAACGTGTGCTACTGCCCTGCTGTTTTTGGTTAATAATAATAACAACAACAACAATAATAATAATAATTAAAAAATTTAAGCGCAAAATCTTGTCCCTAGGGACTTATATTCTAAGCGCGCGCGCACACACACACACACACACACACAGACGCGCGCGCGCGCGCGCATGCACACACACACACACACACACACACACACACACACACACACAGAGGCACCCGCACACACAAGCATTTTGTGGTTACACAGACGTATTTACCCTTCTCTCGAGCAAATTGCTAGAAACTATGTTATTGTGGGAAACCTGAGCGTACGGGGATCATAATGCCGCAAAGGTCACGTCAAGCCAGAAGCTAACTGAACAATTCCCAAGTGAATGTCTATCTGGTCCTGATCGACACACGTCATTTTGTGTTTGAACAGTATGGAGAGAAAACACGAAGTTCAGTGGATCGGGAAGGCAGAAGTTTAAAAGACAAAATTCGTTGCAGTGGGCGAAGAGTGCAAATAATTATATTCTGAAATACTCTAGACGTAACAAGAGAAACTTACAACATTTTCTGGATTCTCGGCAGAGAAGTCTTTGACATCTGCACCAGTGGTTTCCCACCGCGGCGATTTGGTCATGCACTTCGTTAAAGTACATGTCCATGATTGTAATGGTTTTGTTGTTACTGCCGTAAATCACACTGGATGATGTAGGTTTATCAGAACCTATGGACATGGCGTCATCCATCGTTCACCATTTTAACTTGAGAGTCTTACAACACCACCATGGCCCTGAAAAACATGGGACATTGGATCATTCATATTGCACATTGGAAAATTTCACATCCTCTCCACTGCTCTATATGAAAAGAAACTTAATTTTGTCATTTTCATGTGAAGTGTTCATTACCATTTTTATCCATCAAGTAATGTTCACTTCAGTTCAACTGAATGTTGTCGTGTTTTATCTGATGTTTTAATAAATATGTTTGAATCGTGAGAAAAACAACAACAACAACAAACTGAACATTTGTTCACTATTCGAAACAGGCGCCGACGAATGGGAAATCGACAAGACTCTCAACAAAAGAGC
>JABMCL010001575.1:0-18839 GCA_018857735.1 Alviniconcha marisindica | reverse complement strand
TGATTTGTTCGCCTCACACTGATCACCATCATGATCAGTTATCAGTGAAGTATCACCCTTGTGTCCGTGTCAGGAGGACAAGAAGAAACCATCACCCACAAAGACCAGCAAGAAGAAAAGCAGCAAGTTGCCTTCGTCGGATGAAGATGGTGATGCGGATGAATCTGATCGTAACACTGAACAGCAGGTAATTTGTAATAATAATGTATTTCTGTAGCCAACAATCTTCCAAGCACCGAGCAAGCTGTAAAAACCCAACCAAAACAAGATAAGTCTTTTTCTTTCATTTTTCATTGTTTCCGACCATTTATCTGTTGTTTAAGTGTCATTCTGTGGCTTGATAAAGGGGATTTCCCCAAAAATTTGCATACTGTTAAAATAAATAAGTGTTCGTTTGAACCTTTTTGTGTTTGGGTATCATATTTCTGTAGCACAAGGTCTTGTCTGGAGAGACTGTTCTAAGTGCATACATTTACTCACAGGCACATGCACACATGAGTATAGGCACTTTACACAATTTACAACCAACAACAGACAACAAACAGGGATGGAAGGTAGCAGCATGGAGTGGAAAACATGGCAGGTCTACTGTTGGGAGGGAGGGGGGGGGGGATTGAGGTTAGATTTGAGTGAGTCCAGAGAGGGTTTCTTCAGAGAGGAAGGTGAAGGTCATTCCATGTAGAGGGACCGAAGATGGAAAAAGTGTGGGAACCAACAGTAGAAAGTCTGGTATGAGGGTTATCTTTGTGTGATAATGTAGCTTCAGACACTGTATGGCAAATCTGTTGGGGCAACATGTGACTAACGTGTTAGGACATTGTGAGGTAATCCTGTTGGGGCAACATATGACTAACGTGTTAGGACATTGTGAGGTAATCCTGTTGGGGCAACATATGGCTAACGTGTTAGGACAGTGTGAGGCAATCCTGTTGGGGCAACATATGACTAACGTGTTAGGACATTGTGAGGTAATCCTGTTGGGGCAACATACGACTAACCTGTTAGGACATTGTGAGGTAATCCTGTTGGGGCAACATATGACTAACCTGTTAGGACAGTGTGAGGCAATCCTGTTGGGGCAACATATGACTAACCTGTTAGGACAGTGTGAGGCAGTCCTGTTGGGGCAACATATGACTAACCTGTTAGGACATTGTGAGGCAGTCCTGTTTGGATGATATCTGGCAATCCTGTTGCGACAATAACTATATGGCAAACCCGTTAGAACAATGCAAGGCAGTGCTCAGCGTATTACTAACCTGTTAGAACAATGTGAGGTAAACCTGTTATTAGTTAGGACACTATATGGCAAACCTGTGAGGATGACACAGAGCTAATGGCTTAGCTGTGAGGGACATAAACCTGTTGCAGGACATGTGGAAACCCCATTAATTAGGGTGATAGGTAGCAACCCTGTTAATTAGAGTTATATAGGGCAATCCAGGAAATAAGAGTTCTTTGAGGCAACCCCATTAATTAGAGTGATTATGTAGTGACTCCATTAACTAGAGTTATATCAGGCAACCCCATTAATTAGAGTGATTCAGGGTAACCCCATTAAAGATTAGGGTGATATGTAGTAACCCCGTTAGAGTGATATGGGGCAACCCCATCAATTAGGGTGATATGTAGTAACCCCATTAGATTGATGTGTAGGTGATGTCAGTAACCCCATTAATTGAAGTGGTATGTGGCAACCCCATTAAATGGGCTGATATAAGGCAACTCCATTAACTAGGGTGATATATAGCAACCCAATTAGAGTGATATGGAGCAACTCTATTAAATAGGGGGATATGGGGCACATCCATTACCTAAGGTGATATGTAGCAAGTGAAACTAAAGTGTTGCTTGCTGTGGCAGTGTTAGTCAGAAAAGGATTGATGATTGTGGCAAGTTGTGGAATTGTTGGAATGAGCACAGCAGTGTTAGCCAGAAAAGGGTTAACAATTGTGGGAGGTGGCAGTACTGTTGCAATAAGCATGACGGAGGTAGTCAGCAATGGGTTTGCTGTTGCAGCAGGTGGTGGAGCTGTTGGAGCGGGCGCAGCGGCAGTATGACCTGTGCAAGGACTACGGCGGGATGGGGGACTGTCAGCTGGGGCTGGCACAGCTCCGCCGGAACGAGGAGCTTCTGGAGGCGGCATACAACAACTTTGGCACCACGCAGCCCTTCCCCAATGTTGCTGGCATGCTTGAGTGTGTGGAGGTGAGGAAATATGCATTTGTTCCTGACATCAGGAAACGTTTGGTGCTTTTTATTTTAAGGCATGCTGGGTTATTTTGGTGTTTCCATAATCCACTGAACTCGGTAGCAGTTAATGGTCTCTCATCCATTTGATGATCCATGCTCGGTCGTACTTAATATTTGGCTTTCAAGAATGAGTGCTCTTGCTGTGCATCACCAACTCTCTCTTGGTGAGGCTGCTGTTGGCCAGGTACTCGCAGGTGTTCCTGCACACTATGGATAAGGAGCAGGATCTGGTCACTGTGGCAGGAACTAGTTATTGTGTTTAGTTATTACTGTGCCGCAAAAAAGTCCCAGGCAATGTTACATAATGTGTATGTCTTTCTCTTTTTAAAACATTTTTGTTGTTGTTGCATATTGAGCAAGAGATGGCTGACAAAGTTTGAAGGAGAATGTAAATTTGGTAGTAAGTCACTGTGTTTGTTTGTTTGCTGTTGTGTGTTTGCATTGGTCATGCTCATGGATGAACAGTATTGATAAAAATGGACTCAGACCTCCAGATTAGTACTACAGAAGAGAATATGGGGTTGGTGCCTCTGGGCCAGTAGAACAGCAGCTGTCAGGAGTCGGGCTGTTGATTGTACCTGTTGTGTTCAGGTGCTGCATACGATCAAGGATGGGAAGGAGCTGGACTTTGGGAGCTGCCGGTGGCTGATCTGGGGTGTCGAGAGAGTGTTTGACGTTGTGCGCGTCTTGCTGCACCAGGCCACAGCGGAGGAGAAGAACAAGTACCAGGTGTACCTGATGTTCTACGGGCTGGAGACATCGGGTGAGGGCAAGCTGGTACTGCATCCCAAGCTGAAGCCGCGCTGCGTGCAAATGATCGGCGCCGAGAACCTGTTTACCACCAAGGTATGTAATGATATGGCTGGCATATGGGATGTGTGGATGATGTGGTATAGTTTTGCGTGATGATATGAAACCTTGAGGTGTGAGTTTGATCAGCAGCAAATGCTGGTCTAACATCCTGCCATCAGTTCTGGGTCACTGGGCATTGGGTCTCAGTTCTTCTGCTTGTCATGTGTGTGTGTGTGCCTGTGTATATGTAGTGTGTGTGTGTATATATATGGGTGGGTGGGTGTTGTAGCTAGATTTTTTAATAATTGATTGTGCATTTTTGTGTGAAACTGCTTGTCTTTGTGGTGTGCTGTTGGCAGTTGTTTGTGTTTGCATATGTTCTCCTTACTGATGTTTGTTAACTAAAGTCAAGTTAGACAGACCAGTGTGTCATGTTATTCTTAGCTAGATGTCTATTAAACAGGTACTTATGTGTAGAATGTTAAACTAGACTTACCTGTGTATCATCCATGTTAGACTAGGCTTGCTTGAATATTGTGCTGAATTAGACGATTAAATTATTATGTTAATCTAGGTGTTAAGCTAGACCTCCTTGTTTCTTGTGTTGAACTGGGCAGCCATGAGTATTGTGTTAAACTTGACTTTTCTGTGTGTCATGTTAACTGTGTAGTTGACAGCCTTAGTTTCATTCCTAATAGTGATCTTTGTATGTAGTAACGCATCATCAAAACCTGTCAGACAGCATACATTAAAATGAAAGACATCAGCTCAGTCAATTCATGAGCTAGCTGTTACTCCAGTGTTTGTGCTGGGCCAGCCATTTTCTGTCAGAAAAATCACTCTTGCCTTTGCTTTTATTGTTCAGAAAAATCTCTCGCAACAGCTGCTAAACACTAAAAGCACATTGAAATTCTCCGTCATTTCTCCACCAAAAGAGATGCAATTGTTTGCTAACACAGGTAAGTGCAAAGACTGCATGTTGTGGGGAAAGGAAGTTTTGGATGGCTGCTTTCCTTTGTGTGTCATGAAAAGTCAGAAGCAAAAAGAATCGAATGAGCGTGAGTTACATAAAGGCCCGACTTCTGACCCAACCAACTGGGCCATGGCATATACCTTGAGGCCTGCTGGAAATGTGATCCTAACACGTAAAAGATTCAAAGGAATTCAGTTTATTAGAACAAAACACAACATGTGAATTTTCAGGGTAATCCCATTTATCAAGCTACAAAACGACTGACACATGACTGACCTGTGTGTATTGTTACACATGACTGACCTGTGTGTGTTGTTGCACATGACTGACCTGTGTGTCATGTTACACATGACTGACCTGTGTGTTTTGTTACACATGACTGACCTGTGTGTGTTGTTGCACATGACTGACTTCTGTGTGGTGTTATGCCTGACTAACCTGTGTGTCATGTTGCACATCACTGATGTGTGTGTGTGTTTCACATGACTGACCTGTGTGTCATGTTACACATGACTGTGTGTGTCATGTTACACATGACTGACATGACCAGGGTGTCATGTTACACATCACTGACCAGTGTGTGGTGTTACAAATGACTGACTGACATGACCTGTGTGTCATGTTACACATCACTGACCTGTGTGGCATGTTGCACATGACTGACTGACATGACCTGTGTGTCATGTTACACATGACTGACCTGTGTGGCATGTTACACATGACTGACCTGTGTGGCAGGAGGAGAAGGAGGCGGAGCAGCTGTACCGACCAGCGACAGAGGTGTGCAGTCACCTGGCCAGGTTCCTCATCTTGCGCACCAAGGCCTGGTTCAAGGACTCGGAGTTCTACCTGATGACTCATCTACCCAAGGTCATCCAGTGCCACAGCTTCCAGGTGCGTACCTAGCGATGATTTTTCTCCACACTCTTCCCCTCTGCCCCCCACACACCTTACTTCTGTGCATGCACAGTGTTGACTCCTGTATACCTTTAATAGCAATACACCCTCTCTTGTGACCCCCAAACAGAAGCCGGGCATGTCTGGTGTCTCTTTGCTGTTTGTAATATCAGGGTTGTCATTTGATTTTCCTTCCCTATCTCCTCTCTTGTTCTTCTACCTAGTGCTGATGCTTTATTTGCCTTGTCATTTTTCTGCTAATGGTCCATTCTCCTGACTTTTTTTCTCCAGAAAATTCCCCTATATTTTTGTGTGTGTGAAGAGATCAGTTTTGTGTGTGTGTGTGTGTGTATGTGTGTGTGTTGTATGGCTGTTTTTGATCAATAGATGTTAGTTTAAGTTAGTAGGTGGTACATGCAATGTGCTGCCATATGCCACTGGTACTTGCCATTATGCATTTATATTGTGTTTTAATGATTATCTTTTCCATCCATTCCTTTGTTATACTTTTCTTTAATCTGATATTGATGAATCAGAATGGTCAATTAAACCAGCATGTCCTACCCTTGTGTGCTTTTTTAACAAGGGCAATATTGAAGGGACTAACTCTTCAAAATTTGTTTGCTGTTTGTGTATGTATTTTTTTGTTTTATAATTATTTGTGTATGGGTTGATTTTGTAGAATAGACTTGAGAAAGGGTCTGATATATGAGAATTTTTAAAATGTGAATTTTCATATGACAATTTTATGATCCCGAGGAGACTCTGTGCAGTAGACAGGCTGTTTCCAGTTATTAACTAACTAGCTCTCTTACGGATCTATACAAGGAATAACAAAGGCAGTTAATAGCTCCCAGCAAAGAAAGAGGCATTTTCAGATGTTCAAAAACAAATGTGGCCTTTCATCGCCACTGGCAAGAAAGGTGACTTGCGCAGTCTGTCAAATTTGCTGCATCGACTTTTCAATCAGATTTGATGGCAGGGATGACTGTAGGCACCATGTCAAAACAAAAAACGAAACAAATCAAGACTTTCAAACTCAGAGCAAAGTAAACCACAAGATACCAGGATTTTTCACAAAAGGATCGGTTTACTCTGGTGTGCTGCTGAAAACCATGCTCTGTTCCTGACTTTGCCAAGCTTGGTTCCTGAAAATGTCATTTTGGGGCAGGCATGTCTGCATTTCTTTTTCCACTTCTCCTCAACTTTTCTTGAGAACAACACTTTAGCATCAAAACATTAAAGACTATGCTACTTCAGCAAGCAAGTACATTCATCTCAATGACAAACAGTAAAACGAATTAAACTCCTGTACTCGGTCAACCACTGAAACATATCAAACAATTTTACCTCTGCAGATTTCAAAGCAAAGGCCGTGTTTGATGATGCTTACTGTCAGGACTCTCGTTAACCGACAAATGGAAGAGTTAACCCTGCCTTTGATGTCCCAAACACATGGCCAGGATTTTCTCTTTTGACATCAGGCTGGAGTGGGCACCCAAAATGTCTCATGGCAGTTTATCTCATACTATACTGAGCTCAGTGACTATATCCACCAATCAAATGTAGTTACCCCGGTCGTACGACAGTTCTACAGCTTGATGCATTGCAAGCACACCAGTTGCACATGAAGCACAGGACCCATATAAAACCCAAATAACACTGGATTTACCAAACATAGTACAGGAGCTGTGCGAGAGTCGAAGTGGCCATCCTGGGCTCTCCGTCCTAACGAGCCTTCTGGTTTCCGTGGACATAAAGAATTATTACACCATGCTTCGGCATTGGTCACAACTTGCCCCTAATATCTGAGGACATTAAGCATCATTTCATCATCATCATCATCGATTTACCAAACCTACTTCATACTCATCTGCAACATCAGAACAAGTCTCCAAACAGTTACACCATTCTACAACGGCACTCTTGACAAAGTTACAAAACAGTTTAACCTTGCCATAACGGCAGCTCATACCAACTGAAGCATGGCTGGGTTGTTGTTGTTTATTGCAGGAGGGCCACTGCGAGGATGAGGGATTTTGCCCCTACCTGCACCAATCCTACACACAGGTAACAGTAACTGATGACATTTACACCTTCATAGCAACTTATGGTAACTCCTTGTTGTACCAACTAAGAACAGTAATTTTAATACTTTGCACTTGTAGCTACTAATGACACTAATTGTACCAACTAAGAACATTAATTTTAATACTTTGTTCTTGTAGCTACTAATGACATTTTTACCCTTTGTAGCAGCTAATGACTAACCTCTATGACTTCTTTTAAATCTTCCTTGAAGCCTTTATCATTTCAAAAACTTTTTCTTCAGTCCCATTGCCCTCAGACACAGTTGTGTGCATGCATGTATGTTTGTGTGTGTGAGTGTGTCTGTGCGTGCATGCGTGTGTGCATTGAATCTTTGTTGTCAGTATAATATATATAATATACTGACAACAAGGATTCAATGCACGCACGCACAATAATATACTGACAACAAAGATTCAACGCACACACGCGCGCACACACACACACACATATATATTATCCTGACAACAAAGATTCAGTGCACACATGCACGCACGCACGCACGCACACACACACACAGATATATCTGTAAGCACTTAGGGCTAGTAGTAGTACAGGTTAGGTGCTCTAAGTACCCATTATTGCAGTAATGACATTTTAATCTCTTGCAGCTAGTGACATCCTGACAGTTTGCAGCAACCAATAACATTTTAATCCCTTGTGGCTGCTAATGACATTTTAATCCCTTGTGGCTACTAATGACATTTACTTTTTAGCATTTATTGTGTGCTGACAAAATGTGTTTCACCCTGATATAACCATACTAGTTGACTGGGCGTAAAACACCAAATTACCTTACCTTGGCCACTAATACATTTTGATCCCTTGTAGCTTTTACTGACATTTTAATCCCTTGCATGTAGCAACTAATGACATTTTAGTTCCTTGTAGCAACTAATGACATTTTAAGCCCTTGTAGCAACCAATAACATTTTAAGCCCTTGTAGCAGCTAGGAATATCCTGACCCCTTGTTTAGCTAGTAACATTTGATCCCCTTGTTGAAACTAATGACATTTTAGCCCTGCATATTAACTAATGATATTAGCAACTAATGTTGTTTTAACCCGTCAGACTGATGTACCCAATGGGCTCTTTATGAAGGGAGTAAGACTTTCTGTCTCACCATTTAAAAAAGAAAAAAGATTCTCGTCAAATTTACTCTGTCTTCCAGATCTAAATATAATGCCGCAACAGTTAACTACACTTCGACCTATCAAAGTTTCAACGTTAGTACTTTAGTAGTGCTCATTGAACTTTACCCTTCCATACCACTTTCAGCAATCTTGACCACAGGTCTGGGTCACAGCAGCATCAACAGTTGTGAAAGTTCAGAGTTGTGTATACTTTATCCAGTCCAGTTCAAACATTTGTGTAGTGACATGCATGAAAAAAACGTGTAATTTAGAAGAAAAAAAATCATAACAAAGCAGAAACTGCAGCTGGCAGAAATGTCCTTTTGTATTGTATAATTGTATAACGAGTAAGGTAGAGGTGCATGCCTGTTTTGGACTGTTACTATTGTTAGATCAATGAATGCCTGTTTTCTGTTGCACAGGGTCTGTCTGACCAAGCCATCAACGTTCTGTCCAGTCAAGTTCGTTTGGATCGAGCCATTCAAACGGGTGCTGAGGCTCTACAGAAGATTGACAACATGCTGTCGGAACTGACCAAGTCACTGGCTTCTCAAGAGCACGAGTGGAACTCTGTGGAAACCTTGCTGGAGTTTATTTTTCCCTCAGGACTTTTAACCTACAACATGTCCCGTATCCTAAATTTCTGTGACAGTGTCGCAAGGGACACTCCAGTGTATTCTGGAGTTCGTGATCAGGTCAGAGCTGGGTTATTGACAGGATCTTTTTTTGTGATGTACTTTACCTGTTTTTGCGCTGTAGAGAACTTTAGGTTTACCATAATGTATCTAATACATATATCTTTCAGCCCCAAATTGCCTAATATTGCAGGGTCTCTGGGATGCATGTTACTGCTACAGGTACATAATCAAAAAATATCAAATGTTTTTTCAGCGCGTTTCATTAAAAAAAATTCATCATTGGCTTTATTGGGCAAGGTGAAAAACACATTTGATGTATTCCTAATCCATTCTTTTACACTGTTGCATATGTTCATTACATGGTTGTCATGATGTTCATGTACATACAATGCAGCACCCATCAACAGGTTTATACCTGGCAAACGGTGAGACATATCCTCATGAAAGGTTGAAATAAAATTTGAGACCCAGGCCCTGCTTCAATCAGACAATGGCTGAAAGCTTCTTCTTTTTTTTAAAGTTCAAACATTACAAATCTTATCAGTGATCTGTTTTGTGAAGTGTCTGAAACCTTAGGCTGAAGTTATCTTCCTTGAAAACATGATCTGGATATCACCATTTTCACTGCTGGCAGAAAGGAATTTGTTGATCTGGCACTGCCGCTAAAAAAAGTAGAATGCAGCAAAATTAGATCTTTATTTTTGAAACATCTTCCCAACTGACCTGCCAGTTTCAGTGCAATCTTTAACAGAAGAATTTATAAAGAAGCAAACAAGAAGTGGCAAATAAATCAACTGGTACTGTAACTGTGTAAGAGGTCTGTGAGAGAAATAATTGAATGCTGTTCAGCGTGACATGTCTTTGTTTCTGATCACACTGACGTGAATGTTTGGAACACAAATTCTGGGGCTGTATGGACAGTGTGGGAGTAAACACCCACTTCATAATACATCCACTCTGAGGCTTTGCATCTTTTTTTTTCTGTACATCGTTGGGAGTATGCTTACTAGGGGCTCACATCAAATATAACTCATTACTGAAGCGTATTTCACTCGACAGAATCTTGCTTTCAGTGGGTGTTATGGCTCGTTTATTGCTTGCTTATCAGCATCAGCTTCTGGGTTCTTTTTTTCCAAGAGCAAGCAATCTGTTTGACCCATTTGTCCTAAAAAGTTGACATTTGTCAACTTTGCATTTTTGTCAATAAGCACAGACTTGTTGACATAAAAACTCAACATCTTAATCTGTAATCTAGTGAGTGCATGGGCCATGTCATTTTGTCCATAACAGTATGTGATCTTTAAACAAAAGAAGTTTGGAGTTGCAGCGATTCAAACCTGGTACTTCTCACTGCACTTAAAAATCGTGCATGCAGCAGTCAGTTTGTCTTGGCATGATGACAGTGCATATGTGTACAAAGAATTTGACCTCTGTGCACTTGGTGTAGCTATTCCTGCCTCAGCTCTGAGTCCGTGCATGAAAAATACTGAGGGTACTAACACTGAGCACAACTCTTGGAGTTGCTTTTACACCAAAGATTTTGTACTCACAGCTCATGTTCTAGCCCCAGGCCAGGAGGTTACCAAAGAGCACCCCAATCCCCTGGTTCCCAAGACATGAAAACATCGGTCTGTATGTTTAGAAGGTGCTCCGTATGTAAACTAATCCTTGCGTATCTGGAACCCATGCATCATGATATATATGCTTATGTATAGAGATAGGTAGGCACTGAACCAAAAGTTCTTTCCTGTCATCTTTTTGACATTTTTCCTGTTCCACTTTAATCTTCTTCTTCTGCTCCTTTTCGTCATGTTTCTGCTTCTTCCTCCATTACCTTCTTCCCCTTCTACTTTGCCCTCTTCCTCATTTACTTTCAACTTTGCCCTTTTCCTCCCTGTTCTGCCTTCTTCTACTTTGCCCTCTTCCTCCCTCCTTTGCCCTCTTTCTTTTCCTGTCTTCCTTTGCCCCCTTCCTCTCTTCCTTTGCCCCCCCCCCTCTTCCTTTGCCCCCTCCTCTTTTCCTCTTCCTTTGCCCCTTCTTCTCTTCCTTTGCCCCTTCATCTCTTCCTTTGCCCATTCCTCTCTTCCTTTGCCCTTTCCTCTTCCTTTGCCCCTTCCTATCTTCCTTTGCCCCTTCCTCTCTTCCTATGCCCCTTCCTCTCTTCCTTTGCCCTTCCTCTCTTCCTTTGCCCTCTTCCTTTGCCCCTTCCTCTCTTCCTTTGCCCCTCTCCTCACTTCCTTTGCCCCCTTCCTCTCTTGTTTTGCCCCCTTCCTCTCTTCCTTTTCCTCTTCCTTTGCCCCTTCCTCTCTTCCTTTGCCCATTCCTCTCTTCCTTTGCCCCGTTCCTCTCATCCTTTGCCCCTTTCTTCTCTTCCTTTGCCCCTTCCTCTCTTCTTTTGCCTCCTTCCTCTTTTCCTTTGCCCCCTTCTACTTTCCTGAGATGGGATAGGTAAGTGTATGATGTATAAAGGAGCTTATATACACACTTTTACAAATAATTACATTGTCAAGTGTCTGATCGTTATTGATGTTCATCTAATATTTGTTACTGTTCCCCAGCTGAGGTTCTCCCAATGTTCATAGACATATATATATATATGCACTCTGACTTTGGGGATTTCAATACTGGAGATTGTCATGTCATGGAGATTACTAGTATACTACAGCTGAAAGTAATCCAGACATGGGTGTCTTAACGCAACATTTTGCTTCAGCCCCACCGTTGTGGCTATAGTCGCTGTAAGATGCCATTAGTGACAGCTTCTGTGGCCACTGATCAGGGCCAGTCTGATGTTTCTATGCTGTAAAGTGATCAAGGCTGAGATACTGAATAGGGGCAGATGCAAATACTTGGGAAGAATGCAGTGTGGTGCTTGCGAGTTGGTGCCTTGGCTACGTCTGCAATGTCCAGTATGCTGTCCATTAACATGCTGTTCCTCTTTTGGCTCTACGACCAGTTGTTTTCAGTATCTGAGCCTTGATCATCGATTGTGTTTTTATGTTAACAGTACAACAAATGGGCAGATGGATTGAATTGGGCCGTGTTTTGCTGCACAGTATGGCCACACTCTCCGAGGGAACTGTGGGACCAGTTTGACAGTGGTGTTTGATGGGTAGGGTTGTTTACAGATGCAGAATACCTGCAGTACCTGATGTGTAGAGGTGTTGACAGGTGCAGAGATACCTGCAGTACCTGTGGGACAACCCAGGTCGTGTGGGCAAGGGGAAGTCCACCAATGTGCTGAAGGAGCAGTGCAAGTCCACAAACTGGATTGTGCTGGCGTCACTTCTGGTGCCTCTCTTCAACCTGAAAATTAAGGTAGGCTTAGCTGCCTATGTATTTGTACCCCTCTAACACCCCCACCCACCCCCTCTCCCCACCCCAATCTTTGCCCCTTTTTTTCCCCAATGGTTTAAAATGTAAATATGTGTGTTTAGTGAGTGTGACTGAGTCCACACTTCAACAGCCAGCCAAAATGGCACCTCATCTGCAGCCAACAGCATGGAATTAAAAACAGATTTGGAGGTTTCATGTTTTGAAGAGGTCTGGCATATCTGAGACCAACTTTTTATAAGCTGTTCTTTTTTTAATAGAAAACTGGAGACAGTATGACCACTACGCTCATGTTGCATGTTATTCTGAATGAGTGACTGTATTCTTTTATAGCACATATTTTTTATATCCATGGAAGTGGTATACTGTTGGCGCTCTTTGGTTGTTGCATGGCTGGTGCCACGTAAAACTGCTGTCCTCTCAGCGCAGGTTCTGGGTACACCTTTCAACCGTGCACCAGTTTACAGTGTCACTTCATTCAAAGCTGTTATAAAGCTATACATCCACTGTATGCCGCCAGGGCAGGTGAGGTATAGACTACATGCCTGCTGTACAGGCATCATGTGTCTCCATAAAACCAGAATTCTGACCGTCTCGGTGGCTTAGCCTTGTGCCTCTCAAAATACTGCAAAGTGTATGATAAAGGCAGCGAGTTCAGAAACTGCCACTCTTGTTTTCTGGCTGTTACACAAAAAATGAAGCCACCTACTACAGCTAATAAGGACAGGTGTGTGATTGAATTACTTTAAGGTTATTTTTGGAGAGTACCTGTAGCAACAACCTGTGCAGGTGGATGACATGTGCCAGAAAGTGGAGCTGCAGCTGGCCCAGGAAAGGCCACGGTGGATGAAGAATCGTCACAAGTATGCTGTGCTTATTGATAAGGAAGAGGGCTATGTCATGTTACTGGCTCGAAGACACCTAGAGGCTTTGCAGTACCTGCAGGTGGGAGCTGTGCGTGTGTGTGTGTGAGAGAGAGAGAGAGAGACAGCGAGAGACTGTGTGTGTGTGTGTGTGTGTGAGAGAGAGAGGGAGTGTGTGTGTGAGAGAGAGAGAGAGAAAGTGTGTGTGTGAGAGAGAGAGAGAGAAAGTGTGTGTGTGTGTGAGAGAGAGAGTTTGTGTGTGTGTGTGAGAGAGAGAGAGAGAGAGAGACAGAGAGAGACTGTGTGTGTGAGAGAGAGAGGGTGTGTGTGTGTGAGAGAGAGAGTGTGTGTGTGAGAGAGAGAGAGAAAGTGTGTGTGTGAGAGAGAGAGAGTGTGTGTGTGTGAGAGAGAGAGAGTGTGTGTGTGTGAGAGAGAGAGAGTGTGTGTGCGAGAGAGAGCGAGCGGGTGAAAGTGTGTGTTGGGGGAGGGGGGGATAGAGAGCGTGTGTGTATAAGTGGGAACACACTCATGAGCCTCATCCACTTTTGGGATGTTTTTAAAGGTACTGCTCCAACTGTTTGTTGACCAGCACCACAGATTGTCCAGCGTTAGAGCCTGGTTGACACTGAGATAATTACAACAGCATACAATAAGCATAGTCAGCAGCCCATCAAGTAATCTCAAACTGAAACAGATCTCTTTAACATCGTGGGTTGCCATCCTGAATGCTTTTTAAAGTGGTCACAGCCTCTGGCCCTTCACGTCATGCTCTCATGGTGACCCAAGTCTCAGTATTACTGCCAGTTTCTTTGCCTGTGGTAGTTCTGGTCAAAGCCTTCATCAGAGAACTCAAACTCGAACTAAAAAATTTATTTTACAAGGATTGTAGTTGAGGTTTAGTCAAAAACCTGTCTAACAACTAGTCCTTGCGAAGCTACTGATGAGTAAATGACTTAGTGGCAAAAGGTGTGCAAGAAAAGAGGACAGAGGTACTAGAAAATAAAGTTGACACGATGTGAGTGAGTAATGCATTTTTTGAATGAACACATGTGAAGTCATCCACCAGTGAAGGGAGAAGGCAGTGCTGCTCTTCATTCCTGAGAAATTTGACTCTCAGTGTGATTTGTGACAAGATGTTGAACATTACACATTACAACAAGCCCACATCACTGTGCTGCTAATCATGCAGATAACTGTGAAAACCCAACTGATCTTACAAGATGTGATCCACATGAGTATTACCAAGTGAACTGTTGTTGTTCTGTGTCACACAGAACAGCATGCTAGGCATAGTTTGTTGCAATAGATAATGTTCAACATACAGCCAATCTTGAACATTTTGAAATGAATAAAAAGCAACACATTTTGAAACATAAACAGTTATTCTTTAATAGAACAGTATGTGACAAGGAAGATTTGATGATTTTTCTTGACATAAACAGCAAATGATCATTTTGATGTAAGAAATGTGTCCTACATTACTATTTCAACAAGATGTTCAATGCTGTTTGTTTCATGATGAAAATGATAAATCAGTAACTTTTTATTACTGTAAAGTATAAAGACACATAACTATTTCCATGTGAACAGTTTTTGCTGCATTAATTTTGTTGTAGTGGATAACATAACATTAATGAGACAACATGGTACTTTGTTTTTTATAACAAAATAAGTAATACTTATTATTTAACAAACAAGGAAGTGTAAGAGAAAATGGAGCAAGTAAGAGTGAGTGCAACTTTTGCTGCTTTAGCCTTTTAGGGTGTCACAGGAAAACACACATGCAACCTGTCATCCATGCGTTTCATGGTCATGTTGACTCAGGTGCCTAGGACAAAAATAGTTGAACAGTTAACTTAAAAGTGAAAGAATTAATAATAATAAAATATAAAAAATCGTAATAAATATTACCCCAAAAATCACAGCCAAAGAATAATGCTATTAAGATCGGCACCTTACATTTTTAGAACTCTGGAAGGCAGACAGGCATGGTCTCTATAATTATGTCGAACGTTATTATTTCCACAGCTCGTGTTGTAATTGTAATGTTCAACACCTAACTTGACGACTTTAGCCTGTGTAAATAATCGTAATGTTCAACATCTAACTTGACGACTTTAACCTGTGTAAATTCGAATTGTCTACCATATATGATGATTTGTTTGAAGACATAGTTTGTAAACAAAACGAACTGCATTAAGTGCAAGCAAAAATGTAAAGAGTACGATCAGAAAAATACTGTTTATAACCAGTCTGCTGTCACACATTACGATTTCAACACGCACCCATGTTGTAAGAAACTCAGTGAAAACAAATTTACGAAAGCATCTGAACAAACTTTAGATCGACAGCAACAAAAACTCACTCTGTATGCTAACATCCCGATACTTTTAAAAGATTCGGCACATACCAAATATAAATATCATCGTATAACCAGAAGATTTGACTAAATCTCTGATGAACATTTAAATTAAGTTGAACGTTACGTTTTTACGGTCTTCAAAAATATTACCACACACCTTTCGCATATCAGAACATCTCTTCCATGCGGCCATGTGCGCAAAGCAAATGACCCGGATGTGTAACATGGCTAACCGGATGTAGTGTAAAAGCGCGAAAACTTTTCTTCTTTTTTAAAAATTCCTTTTGCTGGTTTAATCTAATACTTGTTGAACGTTATTTATTGCAACAATTTTATGAAGATTGGCAAAATATATTTTAAAAACTACCAGACATTTGGCAGTAAAATAAAACATTAGCGCCTGATGCAGTGACATACCACGTACCACAATGATTGGAGTAAAGTTTTGATGAAAGAGAAAGTCAGTTCTTCACTAGATTGTCTGCAGATGCTGGTCATGAAACATTTCAACACACACAACGTTCGACTGAGGGATATTTCGGAGCCTCTAACTCCAAAAACAAAACTTAGTGATAATCGATTTGACTGATATGCACTGTGTAAAGCAATATCTCCTCTGTACAAATCAGTGACTGAGGTAATGTTTTGATTCGTCGTGTACATGGATGAAAGCATCGAAAGCACTCACCGTGAGCGTGTCCGTTTTCAGGGGGCAAATTTCGTGGCGCTTTTCACTTTCAAAAAATAATATTTCTCCAGCTGCCCCAAATTTTGGGAGCTCATATTGTTTCCACTGTGATACTGACCAGTTATGAACACACAAAGTAACAACAAGACAAAGTGTTTGAAACAGATTTTATTGACAGTCAAAAATCCGACCCCCATTTGCGCACCTTTTGGCACTAAGTCAAATATAAAATTACAGGCATCATTTATGTGAGCAAGTGCTCTTTGTACATGTTTTTAATGGCAATCCCACCCTGGTTATCAGATTCATGCAATTTCATTACTGTACTGTTAGTAACCCGGGAACTGGAGCAGACGATGCTTTTGTTTTGAAGCGCGGATGTAGCGTAACGCCACATGGCCTTCACACAGCCGACCAGCGATAGCCGCCGGTGCGCACCACTTTCAAATCTGTTTTCTCCCTTAATATTTTGACCGCTTGTTTGTTTACCTACTCTTTGTTTACCTACTCCTTTTTATGCACCAAACCATGTGTAATATAATTTGGCAGCTATTAGATCTTAGAATGTGTATGTGTTGTTTATTTAGACGCAGGATCAGTTGAGCTTAATCAGTAGCCGATGCCTCTCTATGTCCATTCTTTTCATAGCCGTTGTCTGCACGGCACGTTCTCTGTTTAGTACTAGTGAATAGTAGTGAATTGTTGTTTTGACTCGAAAAAGTAATTCTGTGTCGATCAATGCTTTGTCGTATAGTATTTGGCTTAGCTGACTTCATGTTTAGTGTTTATTTTGGGTTGAAATTAACTTATTAAGTATTGTGTACTGTAGAAGCTAAGTTGTATTCGTAGACTACTTGATATCACTTTATCAGTTATGTTGCAACTAGATAACGCGCCCCAGGTGAAAGTTTGCACCGATTGTTTTAATGCTAGTCTTTGAGTGTGTCTTGCTTCTCATACAGAGCGTTGTATTGTAATTGATATGTACCATTTTAACCGTGGGAGCGTGCACTTTATTCTGATGTAAGTTTTAGTAACATCAGTTAGTATTTTGTACATTGTTAGTTGTGATTTAGTTGTCTGAATCTGTTTATAGACAGGTGCAAGCCACGCTTCCCACTCTTGTTGTAAATAAATAAGTCGTGTGTACATTTTGTTTTTATACGGTTTAAAAGATTGTAACTGTAGCTTTTATTTGATGGTTTTCATGTTTTAATTAGTTTAGTTATTGTAGAGGAAATGTATTTGTGCGGGCCAAGGAAACACAATTGTCAGCCATTTTGTGGTCCAGAGGGCCAATTTGATTGTAGCGATAGCATGTGTTCCTTGCGGCCCGCGCCGCTCTCTTATCTATGCGTACGAGTGAGGATTTTGGGTGTGCTGAAAATTGTCTGCTGCTGCCTACAATAAAACCTGTTTGCCGTCGCCACCTGCTGTGGTCTCGATTTTTACTGACTCCACTGCCTGTGTCCTGTCCTTCTACGCTCCACCACTCCCATTACATTTACATACACATAGGCATAAGGGGTTTGATTCAAGTAAGTAAGTAAACATAGTGCTTAACGTCCACAGAAACCATGAGGCTTATTAGGGACGGGGACGATTTCCGGAAATAACAGGCGAAGATAATTTGACAGTGTTTTCTTACTCTGGGAGAGTGAAGTCCCCTGAATGGAGGTGGCAACGGAAAAGAGCCAATCTGTGACACTTTGAGATCTTCAGGCATGGACCTATTATAATTTATACTAAACTACCAGCTGGGAGAACCTACTATCCGATCTGCATGTTCCCCGTGAGCAGTGAGTGTTTGATCAGCATTTCTGATGCCTTTTCTGCCTTTTGTTTACGCGTATCCGTCATCTTCCCCACATGCTCACTGTACCCCCAACAAAAACGTGCCTACTCTGCACTACACTTTTTCTTTCTTGGTGCTTTACGTCCACGGAGGCGAGATGGCCTATTAGGGACAGGAGCAAGCACTACACCCACAGGCATGGACTTATATATACAGGTCCATGCCCGAAGACTCTTACCGAGTGCAGTCCCCTGGATTTCCGAAGATCATCTATTGAGGGATATAGTTGTGGTCTGCTCGCTGTAGAAGATGCTCACTCAGTCTGACTCTGCAACTCAGCTGACGTTGACAGCAGTAAGGGGGCACTGTAGGTGGGTGTCCTGTGCATGTTCAATCAAAAGACGCCACTCACACACACCCAATACACACACACACACTATATGCGTGAACATATATACGTTGTAATTATTCTACTGTGTACCAGCATTATAAATAACTAGTTGCATATGCAGAACCATGTGCTATATGCTCATGTTTGTGATGCCAGTTGTACGATTGTGTTCGTTTGCATGTGCATGACTGTATTTTATGCGCATGTTTCTGAAGCAGTTACACGATTGTGTTCAAGTGTTGATAATTATGTGCGATACACAGTACATAAGAGGTGCTCATGTCTTGGCTATTATGTGCACCTCCAGTACACGCACGCACACACACACACACACACTGTAGATCATATATTGTATAATCAATATAAATAACATGGAAGTGCTTGTACATATGCAGAGTTGTCACAGATGTGTGGTATCTTTTTTTTTATGTGCTCATGTGTTGTGAGTGTATGCGATGGTATATACACACCTATACGCGCACGTACATACACACATTCACACATAAGCACACACACAAAAACGCACATGCACACGCAAATACACGCTCCTGTGACCTTTCTTTTTCCTGGTATGGTCAACATGTTCTTGGTTTGAATCAGGACACAAGACAACACAAATATGTATGTGTTTT
>JABMCL010003870.1:0-17306 GCA_018857735.1 Alviniconcha marisindica | reverse complement strand
GTGTGTATGTGTGTGTGTGTGTGTTTTTGGTGTTTTGTGTTGGGGTTGTATGTGTGTGTGTTGTCGTGTGTGGTGTGGTGTGTGTGGTGTTTTGTGGTGTGTGTGTGTGTGGGGTATGTGTGTGGGGTGGTGTGTTTGTGTGTGTGTGTGTGTGTGTGTGTGTGTGTGTATGTGTGTGGGTGTGTTTTTGTTTTTGTGTGTTTTTGTGTGTTTTGTGTGTGTGTGTGTGTGTGTGTGTGTGTGTGGGGGTGTGTTTTGTTTTATGTGTGTGTGTTTATGTGTGTTTTGTTTTGGTGGGGGTGTGTGTGTGTGTGTGTGTGTGGGGTGTGTTGGTGGGGTTTTGGTGTGTTTTGTGTGTGTGTGTGGGGTGTGTGGGGTGTGTGTGTGTGGGGGTGTGTGTGTGTGTGTGTGTGTGTGGTGTGTGCTTTGTGTGTTTTGTGTGTGTGTGTGTGTGTGTGTGTGTGTGTGTGTGGGGGTTGTGTGTTGTGTGTGTGTGTGTGTGGGGTTGTGGGGTTGTGTGTGTGTGTGTGTTGTGTATGGTGTGTGTGTGGGGTGGGGTGTGTGGGGCGTGTGTGTGTGTGTGTGTGTGTGGGGTGGGGTGTGTGTGGGGTGTGTGTGTGTGTGTGTGTGTGTGTGTTGTATGTGTGTGTGTGTGTGGTGTGGGGCGGGGGGGGGGGGGGGGGGCGGCGGTTTTTGGTATCCAAAAGGGTCTTTTTAGCAGTGATATAGTGAGGCGGGGAAACTTGGTGTCCAAATTATAAACGACACATGCGACCTACACAGCCAAAACCCCAAAAACAAAACCCCAAATACAAAACAAAACGCACCCCCCGGGGGCCACAACACACCACACGGAAACCACCACACCCCCACACACCACACAAAACACCACACACACTGAAAAGGGGCCCCCCAACACCACCCCCCCCCCAACACAGGCCACGTCATTTTAGACTGACTACCCATTCAAAAAATTACCCCCCTCCTCTCACCGGCCAAGACTTCTGACAACTGCAGCCCCGGCCGCGATAAACTCAACACGACACATCATTCGTCATCAACCAGAGACTGAGTCGGAAAATAATTCGCACCGCATCGGGCAGCAGCAGCTGCCTCAAGACTGGGAAGGAAACAGCATTCATGTATAATTTATTTTTTTAACAAAGTCTTTTGCGCCGACTAAGAAATCCGACGCTGCAGATACGTATATGTACGTACAACAATGTTCGTACAACACTGGCTGCACTGCCAATGCGGCACCAGACTGTCGTCCATTTTTATTTGATTCAAATGTCCGCCTGCCGCCTGACACTCCGTGCAGTGACAGTGATAATTTTGACACCGACCCACATCGCCCCATTCAAAGTTAGCTCTTGGTTTTTTTGTTCAACCGCGTGAATCAAACTTAAAGTCAATCTTACCTGTGTTTGCGCAGGTGTCATTACCAACCACACAGATCCCGACGAGAGTGAAGGGGGTAAAATCACCTGGGTCACCAATCAAATAATCAAGGGGTTTTTGCCCCACACACACACTGGAAACACGGCTTCAAAACTACACAACGGAAATGCAGCCTCGGCGACGGGCCCCGAGTACTCAAGGAAATCCCCCCGCTTTTTTGGGTCCCGTGAAGTCAAACGATCTCATTGGAAAAAACTGCGCTCGTCGTTTGGACGTCAACCAATGAATAAGCGCGGGATCGGGAAATTCCCCTTTTGGGCCCTTTTTTTAGTTTGAACCCGGGACTGTTTCATCCGTAAATTTTTTTTTTTCAAGCGACAGTCGCTGTCCCTTCTGCTTGGTCCAGATTATTACGATTTTTGTCGCCCATAGAATTTCTCGTAGTATTAGCCAAAAAGGGAAACTGGGTTGGGTACGTCTGTTTTATTTGTTTGTTTTCTTCCCCTCTCCCCCCCCCCCCCTCCCCCCCCCCCCCCCGCGACTCATAAATATCGGTGCTTTTCCAACTTGTAGTTTATTTCCCCTTTGTTTTTTTTCCAACCCTCCCCGGGCGTCTCTCTGTCTCAGTCTGTCTGTCTGTCTGTCGTTGTCTGTCTCTGTTGTCTGTCTGCTGTCTGTCTGTTTTTGTCTGTCTGTCTGTCTGTCTTTGTCTCTCTCTCTCTCTCTCTCTCTCTTCCTCTCTCTCTCTCTCTCTCTCTCTCTCTTCTCTCTCTTCCTCTCTCTCTCTCTCTCTCTCTCATTTGTTGATGACTTTCTTTATTACTATTATTAATATTTTTTTGACTTTTTCCCCCCTGATGTGCTGACCATCGTTGCCGAATATATGCTTACGCACTTAAATCTAGTAATTTATCCCTTTCATTTAACTTTAAATCCCCCCAATTTTTTTTATCGTTCCCCAAAAAGGCGGTTGGGGGTGTGTGTGTGTGTGTGTGTGTTGTGTGTGTGTGTGTGTGTGTGTGTGTGCCGGGGTGTGTGGTGTGTGTGTGTGTGTGTGTGTGTGTGGGGTTTTGTGTGTGTGTGTGTGTGTGGGGTGTGTGTGCGCCGGTGTGTGTGGTGTGTGTGTGTGTGTGTGTGGTGTGTGTGTGTGTGTTTTTGTGGTCAGTGTGTGTGTGTGTGGTGTGTGTGTGTGTGTGGTGTGTGTGTGTGTGTGTGTGGTGTGGGTGTTGTGTGTTGTTGTGTGTGTGTGTGTGTGTGTGTGTGTGTGTGTGTGGTTTACGGGAATTACTTGCAGAATGTCGATATGTTTGCTTTATTATGTTCTGACGTGCGTTTCATCCCAACAAAAACCCAGGGTTTTTTTGACTGCCCCCAAAATTCTTTTATTTTTTTTATATTTAAATTGTTAAAAACCACAGTTTGTCAGTTGGTTAATTCAACATGTGTCATCAGTCAGTGTTTTGTTTTTTTATTAAAACAGAAGTGAAATTTTTTAAAAATTATTTTTTCTCTTTCTTTTGTGTGTGTGTGTTGTGTGTGTGTGTGTGGTTGTGGTTGTGTGTGTGTGTGTGCGTGTGTGTGTGCGTGTGTGTGCTTTTGTGTGTGGTGTGTCAGTGTGTGTGTGGTGTGTGTGTGTGTGTGTGGTGTGTGTGTTGCGTGCGTGCGTGCGTGCGTGCGTGCGTGCGTGCGTGTGTGTGTGTGTGTGTGTGTGTGTGTGTGTGTGTGTGTGTGTGTGTGTGTGTGTGTGTGTCGGTGTGTGTGGGGTGTGTGTGTGTGTGTGTGTGTGTGTGTGTGTGTGTGTGTTGAGCTTACCAACCACAGGGATTTCCCCCCCTCCCCCAAAAAGGGCCCCCCCACACAATGATGATAAAGTAAAGTTTAATGTCCTCAGATTCAGTTGACATATTAGGGACAAGTTTGACCAAGGAAGCACGGTCAATAAATCTTTCGTCCCCGGAAACCAGAAGGTCGTTAGGACGGACGTCCAGGGCTCACCCCAAATCTCACACAGCTCCCGAACTGTGAATTTTTACACCACTTCCGAAAAGGCCTACATGTAGCTTGTCTCATGCCTTCTGGCCGGGTCCCGACCAAAGCCTATTTCAAATAGCGGGGTTTGGGGGAAAAAGGGGGTAATTTTAGAACATTGACGTAATGCTTTACATTTGCACTGCCACTCTCATGTGATCACGTGAAGATCACACGCCCGTCACGGCCAGCGCGCCTGCGCCGGACTCGATAGAGACCTGACTGACAGACCGAAGACGATTTACCGGCTGTCACTAACTGACAATGCACACATCATTGTGTTTTTGTTTGGTGAGTTATTAGAGTTGTTGTTGCTGTTGCTCTTGTTCAGTGTTTTGGTTTTTGTTGCTGTTTAAGAATTCAACCTGCATGAACAGATTAACGTGCCACACAAGACCATGTCACGTTTGGAGGCTGTAGCCGGTGTCTAGTGGCTAAACTTTGACTAGATCGTCAGCACCAACTGATATGTCAAGTAAAGGTTAAACATATGTTGTGGGGATGGCAGATATTCTTTTTCGGGTGTATTATGTACATATAAACACAAAACAAGAATCTTTGCCACTTTCCAACTGACACCGAAATCACCAGATGATTATTTATGATCGATCAGTTTTTCCTTCCGCCCTGGGCCCTACATTTTGGGTTGGTCGGAACTTGATTGTGGAAATATTATCAGTCTTTACACTATATATACACCGCAAAACAGAGTAATGGAACAGTTTACACAGCTGTGACTTCTAATTAAGATAAAACCAAGTGCCGTTAGCCCGTCCCAGACCGCTTGTCAACAATCTGAAAATTGATCCTGACGGCCATTTTTCCTGTGCCGGGAAATCCCCTTCGACACTTGGACTGCTCCACCTGCAGGTAGGGCAGCTTCCAGCTATGACGCGCTTCCTCGGGAGCGCGAAACAGCGACCTAATTCACCCGACTCCCCCCCTTTTCCCGCTTCATGGTTTCTTTGTCGTCTTGATTTTCAAAAGGCAAAGTGGATATATATATATATATATATATAAATATATATATATATATATATATATTGGGGTAAAAAAGGTGTGCATGAAAAAAGGACACAGTAGGAAAAAAAAAGTATGAAATAAAGTAAAAAGAAGTAGGTTTTTTTGAATGTTTCTATTTGGGAATCAACTTCAAAATGGAAGATAACGACTTTATTAGTTTTTTAGAAAACGAGCTTTAAAAGATGAAAAGTGTATTATGTCGGATGTCAGGGATTGCGACACAAAAGTGCTACTGTATGGCTGGTAAATTTTTTTTTTATTCCCAACCACTTTAAACAGATTAAGGATGTCCTCATAAGTATTTTCAAAAAAATTTATTGCAGTTTGATTTTTACAAAAATATTGACATGTACTGTTTGTCGAATACCTGACATCCGACATAATTAAATATTTTACCTTTTCTTTCTGACAAAAAAAAAACACAAAGTTTCATCCATTCTGCCATTCAGACATTCTAGCATAGGTAACAGACACACTGGAAAGTCATTTTTTAGGAATTTGTTTCTTTTCTTGACATAGCACAAAAAAAATACACAAAGTGTCGAACATCAGCATTACAGCAAAGTATGACAATGTCATAAATGTGACTTCACAGTGCAATAATTTTTGGGAAATTTACATTTCTCTTCAACTACAAATGTAAAAACATATTTTAAACACAGTGCTACATTCAACTTATGATTGTTGGCTTTGTTTTACTGCAGAATCATAAAATGTCGAACATCAGCTTGGACAGTTGCCTTGACAGTACAACATTAAACTTTCTCTTCAGCTATAAAAATACACAAATGTAGAAAAAAGATGTCCCTTAGATCCAGAGTACTGCATGCAATTTCCCTTTTTTGATAGGCATTACATACAACTGGCTTGTAATTATAGCATTGTAACCCTGTTGAGCACTTCCAACTGGCTATCTCATACTTCAGTCAAAACAAAAAATTTAACAGAATTTAAAACACCATACCCCCTTCCTACAGTAAAAAAAAGAAACTGCCCCTTGAATGTTTCAAGAGAAAGCACACCAAACAGCACAGCATTAAGAAAAAAAAAAAAACTCTTAAAAACAAACATGAAAAAAAACTGAATTTTGTGTATGCCCACATCTCCAACTAGGTAAACCCAGCTGCTTCCCGGGGGGGAAAAACCCTGCCCGGCACAGCCCTACCCCTAGCCATCATCAACATACTTATTTGGGGGGCAGGGCCCTACCCCGAAGGTACTGATTTTGGAAGATGTGAAAAAAAAAGTCTCAAGGGTGGGCACAGCAGCCACCCTCAGTGAGGTCTTTCCCAATCCTTGATTGCTTTGGGGAAAAAAGGGGAAGAATTTCCTGTAGTCAGTATGACACTTGACAGGAGGGCACTGGGTATAACAGGGAATGGGAATGATGGGCTCCTGTGATACTGGGATAGTCACCTGTTATTCACTTGGTGTCAGTGGCTATGGAGCCATGGTGATGGGGGAAATTATAAAAGTTCACCAGTCTTGCTTTCCTGCACCTATGTTGGAGATATGGTCAGCCTAGTCAGCATGTTGTTGACACGGGAATATCCTGCAGCATCTCTGTGGTGTCCCCCATGCTGCCTTTTGCTGTACAGACTCTAGGCGGTTGATCAGGTTGTTGTTTGGGTGCCAGATAGAGCTTGCATATTCCAGGACTGGTGTGACAACTGCCTTGTAGGCCTTGCCTTTTATTAAAGAGGTGCTGATCTTCAGGGTTCTTCCCAGAACCCAGGGTCCTGCTTGCTTTGTTGGTGATGTTGATGTGTCTCCCGGGGTGGCGTCTGAGGTCAGTGTGACACCCAAAAAAGTGAGTACTTTGGCCTGCGAGCTTTGGTAGTGTTTCCTTTTCTTTTAGTAACACTTAGGATGTCACATCTGTCCGGGTAGAAGCACATGTTCCATCTGCTTTCTCATTACCCATACAGAAATTGTTTAGATCATTTTGGAGTATTGCTTGATCTTCAGCTGTGGGGAGGGGGACTGACAGATGGTGTCATCTTCAAACAATCTCAGTCTGGAGGTAGGCTGTTGTGGCAGCTAGGTCACTGATGTATAGGACAAACAATTCTGGGCCAAGAACCCTCCCTTTAAGGCACCTCTGAGTCCCATGGGACAAATTTTGACTTCATAAAAAACATGACAGCTTGTTGATCTCTCAGGAAGCTCTTGATCCATGTTTTTGTTCTACCGGTGATCCCATAAGGGGACAACTTGTGAAGCGGCCTTGGAGAAGTCCAGGCCCCCAAGGTCTACCAGTTTCCCTGCCTGAAAGTCATGCGGGGGAGTTCACTGATTTTAGTGATTAGGCCAAGGAGTTGGGGTTTTACATTCATGAGCAACCACATCTGAAACCATGTTGTTCAGGAGCTTGTTTTGCTTTTGCATGATGCTAATGATGACAATATGCGAGGATCTTGCACTAGTTGCAGATGGAACCCCTTTTAAAAATTGGTCGGAACTTTTTGAATGGTAGCATTCTTAAAGACAGGTTTGATAAGTGTGGTTCTCCAATCTTCAGGCACAGTGCTGCTACTGAATGAGGAGTTGATGATCAAGGTCATACTTTAGCAGGGGCAATTTTGTCCTACTCCTGGTCATGTCAGCAGTTATTGGTCTGAAATAATAAGACAATAACAACCAACCCTGAGAAACATCATCAACAAAAAAAATTTCCCATCCACAAACATAATGTATCCATAAAATACAATGAATAATTCAATAAAATTAAAAATATCAAACCTAAACTAAAACCAAACAAACAAAAAAAAAATTAAAAAAAATACTTACTAAACCCAATCAGTAAATGACTCTTAGTAGCCTTACAAAACTTAAACAAAAAGGTGTCAAATGTCATCAGCACCAAATTTTGGGGTAACCCTGACGTCCAACCGACTTAATCCTCGTAATTTTTTAATATTTTTTTTAAAAGTTATTACTGGCCGTCCCCGATTTCACAGGTCGATCTTGTCAAACGAAGCGCTATGCAATGTTGGGATGGCAACTGTCATATTTCACAAATGTTTGCACTGTGCAACTGGAAGTTAGTTTTACGCCACATGGTGATCGGACGTCCAAATTACAGCAAGAGCTCATGCTGCAATATAATTTTCATTGCGATACTAGCACAACGTCAGCCACCGCCAAAACTCACCCGTTGCGTAAAAAACACTTCGTCCTACTGCGCTCTAACCTGAACACAAAAGATCATCTAAATAACTATTAACTAGCTTTTAAAAAAATAAACGGGGTAAAATTGTGATCGGACGTCAAGAATGGTTGGACGTCAGCCTCAGACAATAATTGCGACGTACCTTTCAATGTTCGCAGCAGAAGATTCCTTCGACGCCATTCAAATCAAATGTGACCGGGAAGTGTCACGTGGTACCTTCGTGTTTGTTGACAAGTGTAAACCTATAATGTTTTGTTTTTCGCTCACAACTTTTTAGATGGGCGGACGTCATATTTACGACAAAATTTGAGGAGCGGCAAAAAATTTTTTTAATGTAACAAAAAATTGTTTGGTTAAATCTTTTCAAAGCTGCCGATGATTTACCGCGAGTTTGATGTGCATATGACGTCACTTCCGCTCATGTCAAGGGTCAGAGGGTTTTTAGTCTGTTGTCGAAAGTTCCGTTTCGTATTACGACACAAATGACGTCCGATCAAATAAAGTTCGATATGCTTTTTGCAAAAGCATAATTTGTTGGAAGTTTTTCTGATGCATGGATCTTGTAAAACGATCTTTTGCGAACATAACAAAGTAAAAAAAATAACTTTTCCTTGTTTTCTTTAACCAAACCACGCCGACAGAGACGGGCTCTGTGCCACTGTCCGCTTTTCGTGGTTGAATTTCAGCAGTAAAATCACACTTTAACGGACATATTTCCCAAACCGCTTCAAAATTTTTCAATTTTAAAAATTATTTGTTCTTTTCACACACATTCAACCCACACTAATGACAAAATATTTGTTTTTAAAAATCTTTTATTCTCAGCACAACCAAGTCACCCATTGCGGGGCCCAAACCTTTTTGGCATAGTCAAAATTTTATATATATATTTTATATATATATTTTTTTTTTTCCCCAATTTTTACAAAGCACACCAAAACTTCCCCAACCCCAAAAATCATTTGAAAAAGGTACGTTCTTCGGGTTTTTTAAAGTGTTTTGGGGTTCTTTTTGGGTTCTTATTCAAATAAAAGGCATTGGGTATACAAAATGCTCCCCAAATTTCCTTTAATTGAAAGGGGAAAACAAAATTTTAAAAAACTTTTTTTTTAAAAAAAAATAAAACACCAAAACCTAAAAGCATTCGGGGTCGTTTTTTTGGGGTTGTTTTGGTCATGTTTTTTTTTAAATTTTTTTCCCCACCAAACCCAAAAAAAATGAAAACTAAAAGTATTATTTCTTTAAAAGGGTGAAAAAAAACATCATGGGTCCGCTGGGCAAAGGGTGGAAATTTCAACCAAAAGGGAAAAAGCTGGACATTTACTGGTTCGGGAACCCTTTTTTTCCCGCAGAACTCATTTACATCATTTTAAAGATCCACTGCAAACCCAAAAACAGAAGAGGGGGAAAAATTGACTCGCCCAACCCGGGCTGGGGGAGGAAAAAAAAGCGGCAAAATAAAGACATAAAAAGGGAGAGAAAACAATTTTTCGCTTTCGCCCAAAAATCGCTGTTGCACGTAAAAGATCCAGGGCATTCTGCCCAAAGTGCAGGTGGCGGGTTTACAGCTAAACACGCATCCCCCTACCATGTGGTTTTGAATGAAGTGACACTGTAACCGGGTGCATGGTTGAATGGTAAAAGAACTTGCCCGAAACGGCAGTTTTCACTGGCACCAGCCATGCAAAAAACCCAAAGAGCGCTACCGGTACACCACTTCCGTGGATAAAAAACCGCTATAAAAGGATCAGTCATCATTCGGAATCACATGCACATGTGCGCATTAGTCTGTCGAGACAGAGAATAGCGCTATATAAAAAAACTATCCATAATAACAAACGAGATAGGTCCCGCCGGGGAAATTTCCCTTAAAAACCGGTGAAAGCCTGGCAAAACATTCTAGTATGCCGTGAAAGCCAGGCTCAGATATGTTAATTCGTACATGTTTATCTGTGAAAACAAAGTGTTTAAAACCCAAAAAAAAAAATTTTTGCCCCCGGAGGTTACTCCAAAAACGGGTTAAACCCGGGGTACTAAAATTTTACCCTGCCTTTCTTTTCAGGCAAAATCCCCCCTAACTTTTCCCAGAATGAAACTTATATATTTATATATATATATATATAATATATTAAAAATAACCCAAAAAATTTCCCTTTACTAGTCTTTTCAAGATTCATTAAAATGGGTTAGATTTTTATTGGACATATCTATACGTTGAACCCCGACGACCTTCACATTTAGAAAGGTCATCATGCATGTATTTCGATCTATGTGACCAGTCTACTTCTTTCGAAATTTCATTTAAATAAACCCAACCCGTCCAGAGATAAACAGAACTTGGGTTTTGAAAGATCTATGCTTAAATCAATGAGAGGTCACCTTAAACCGGAATAGACACATTTAGGCGGAACTGAATGAAACAGATCCGATATATAAATTATAAGTCACGATCTCCATCTAGCCATGTGAAAACCATTTTGGTTGCATGTATTGCATTTGACAGGCCTGACGGCTTTTTTTTTAACCTACCTCCTGTTTTCCCCTAAGGACTGAAGGAGGGGCCCTGAACCTCCCCCCCCCCCCCCTCCCCCCCCCCTCCCCCCCCCCCCCCCCCCCCCCCCCCCCCCCCCCCCCCCCCCACTTTTTTCCCTTGGTGGCTCTGAAAAACATGTGTCCCATCCCCAAGCACAGGTTAATTTGGGGGATTGCGGGTGGGGTCTGTCACACGGCTACCTTAGTGAACGGGTCAGTCATGTAGGCTGTAGGATCTGTAGGCTACCAAAGTTATTGGGGTTGTAGGGTCTGTCACACGGCTACCTTAGTGATCGGGTCAGTCATGTAGGCTGTAGGATCTGTAGGCTATCAAAGTATTGCGGGTTGTAGGGTCTGTCACACGGCTACCTTAGTGAACGGGTCAGTCATGTAGGCTGTAGGATCTGTAGGCTACCAAAGTCATTGCGGGTTGTAGGGTCTGTCACACGGCTACCTTAGTGATCGGGTCAGTCATGTAGGCTGTAGGATCTGTAGGCTACCAAAGTCATTGCGGGTTGTAGGGTCTGTCACACGGCTACCTTAGTGAACGGGTCAGTCATGTAGGCTGTAGGATCTGTAGGCTATCAAAGTCATTGCGGGTTGTAGGGTCTGTCACACGGCTACCTTAGTGAACGGGTCAGTCATGTAGGCTGTAGGATCTGTAGGCTACCAAAGTCATTGCGGGTTGTAGGGTCTGTCACACGGCTACCTTAGTGATCGGGTCAGTCATGTAGGCTGTAGGATCTGTAGGCTACCAAAGTTATTGCGGGTTTTAGGGTCTGTCACACGGCTACCTTAGTGATCGGGTCAGTCATGTAGGCTGTAGGATCTGTAGGCTACCAAAGTTATTGCGGGTTGTAGGGTCTGTCACACGGCTACCTTAGTGATCGGGTCAGTCATGTAGGCTGTAGGATCTGTAGGCTACCAAAGTCATTGCGGGTTGTAGGGTCTGTCACACGGCTACCTTAGTGAACGGGTCAGTCATGTAGGCTGTAGGATCTGTAGGCTACCAAAGTCATTGCGGGTTGTAGGGTCTGTCACACGGCTACCTTAGTGAACGGGTCAGTCATGTAGGCTGTAGGATCTGTAGGCTACCCAAAATCATTGCGGGTTGTAGGGTCTGTCACACGGCTACCTTAGTGAACGGGTCAGTCATGTAGGCTGTAGGATCTGTAGGCTACCAAAGTCATTGCGGGTTGTAGGGTCTGTCACACGGCTACCTTAGTGAACGGGTCAGTCATGTAGGCTGTAGGATCTGTAGGCTACCAAAGTCATTGCGGGTTGTAGGGTCTGTCACACGGCTACCTTAGTGATCGGGTCAGTCATGTAGGCTGTAGGATCTGTAGGCTACCAAAGTCATTGCGGGTTGTAGGGTCTGTCACACGGCTACCTTAGTGATCGGGTCAGTCATGTAGGCTGTAGGATCTGTAGGCTACCAAAGTCATTGCGGGTTGTAAGGTCTGTCACACGGCTACCTTAGTGAACGGGTCAGTCATGTAGGCTGTAGGATCTGTAGGCTTCAAATCATTGTGGGTTGTAGGGTCTGTCACACGGCTACCTTAGTGAACGGGTCAGTCATGTAGGCTGTAGGATCTGTAGGCTACCAAAGTCATTGCGGGTTGTAGGGTCTGTCACACGGCTACCTTAGTGAACGGGTCAGTCATGTAGGCTGTAGGATCTGTAGGCTACCAAAGTCATTGCGGGTTGTAGGGTCTGTCACACGGCTACCTTAGTGAACGGGTCAGTCATGTAGGCTGTAGGATCTGTAGGCTACCAAAGTCATTGCGGGTTGTAGGGTCTGTCACACGGCTACCTTAGTGAACGGGTCAGTCATGTAGGCTGTAGGATCTGTAGGCTACCAAAGTCATTGCGGGTTGTAGGGGCTGTCACACGGCTACCTTAGTGATCGGGTCAGTCATGTAGGCTGTAGGATCTGTAGGCTATCAAAGTCATTCGGGGTGGGTCTGTCACACGGCTACCTTAGTGAACGGGTCAGTCATGTAGGCTGTAGGATCTGTAGGCTACCAAAGTCATTGCGGGTTGTAGGGGCTGTCACACGGCTACCTTAGTGAACGGGTCAGTCATGTAGGCTGTAGGATCTGTAGGCTTCAAAGTCATTGTGGGTTGTAGGGTCTGTCACACGGCTACCTTAGTGAACGGGTCAGTCATGTAGGCTGTAGGATTGTAGGGTACCAAAGTCATTGGGGTTGTAGGGTCTGTCACACGGCTACCTTAGTGAACGGGTCAGTCATGTAGGCTGTAGGATCTGTAGGCTACCAAAGTCATTGCGGGTTGTAGGGTCTGTCACACGGCTACCTTAGTGAACGGGTCAGTCATGTAGGCTGTAGGATCTGTAGGCTACCAAAGTCATTGCGGGTTGTAGGGTCTGTCACACGGCTACCTTAGTGAACGGGTCAGTCATGTAGGCTGTAGGATCTGTAGGCTACCAAAGTCATTGCGGGTTGTAGGGTCTGTCACACGGCTACCTTAGTGATCGGGTCAGTCATGTAGGCTGTAGGATCTGTAGGCTATCAAAGTCATTCGGGTTGTAGGGTCTGTCACACGGCTACCTTAGTGAACGGGTCAGTCATGTAGGCTGTAGGATCTGTAGGCTACCAAAGTCATTGCGGGTTGTAAGGTCTGTCACACGGCTACCTTAGTGAACGGGTCAGTCATGTAGGCTGTAGGATCTGTAGGCTATCAAAGTCATTGTGGGTTGTAGGGTCTGTCACACGGCTACCTTAGTGAACGGGTCAGTCATGTAGGCTGTAGGATCTGTAGGCTACCAAAGTCATTGCGGGTTGTAGGGTCTGTCACACGGCTACCTTAGTGATCGGGTCAGTCATGTAGGCTGTAGGATCTGTAGGCTATCAAAGTCATTGCGGGTTGTAGGGTCTGTCACACGGCTACCTTAGTGAACGGGTCAGTC
This sequence comes from Alviniconcha marisindica, assembly GCA_018857735.1. NCBI lineage: Eukaryota > Metazoa > Mollusca > Gastropoda > Provannidae > Alviniconcha > Alviniconcha marisindica. The sequence goes on along the minus strand of JABMCL010003870.1, from coordinate 4,221 downwards.
ATGTAGGCTGTAGGATCTGTAGGCTATCAAAGTCATTGCGGGTTGTAGGGTCTGTCACAGGCTACCTTAGTGAACGGGTCAGTCATGTTTGGCTGTAGGATCTGTAGGCTACCAAAGTCATTGCGGGTTGTAGGGTCTGTCACACGGCTACCTTAGTGACGGGTCAGTCATGTAGGCTGTAGGATCTGTAGGCTATCAAAGTCATTGTGGGTTGTAGGGTCTGTAACGCTAAGTTAGTGAACGGGTCAGTCATGTAGGCTGTAGGATCTGTAGGCTACAAAGTCATTGTGGGTTGTAGGGTCTGTAAGGGGGAATTAGTGACGGGTCAGTCATGTAGGCTGTAGGATCTGTAGGCTACAAAGTCATTGTGGGTTGAGGGTCTGTAAGGCTATTAGTGAACGGGTCAGTCATGTAGGCTGTAGGATCTGTAGGCTCCCAAAATCATTGTGGGTTGTAGGGTCTGTAGTGGCTAATTTTGTGAACGGCAGTCATGTAGGCTGTAGGATCTGTAGGCTCCAAAGTCTTTTTGGGTTTAGGGTCAGTATGTAGGCTGTAGGGTCTGTAGGCTCCAAGTCATTGTGGGTTGTAGGGTCTGTAATTTCTATTAGGACGTCATTTGTAGGCTGTAGACCCGTAGGCCACCAAAATCATTGTGGGTTGTAGGGTCTGAAATGGGTGTACTAGTGACGTCATTCATGTAGGGTATACGATCTGTAGGCTGCAGGATCTGTAGGCTGCCAAAGTCATTGTGGGTTGTTAGGATCTGTAATGACTAATTTAGTGAACGGGTCAGTAATGTAGGCTGTGAGATCTGTAGACTGCCAAAGTCATTGGGGTTGTAGGGTCTGTAATGACTAATTTAGTGAACGGGTCAGTAATGTAGGCTGTGAGATCTGTAGACTGCCAAAGTCATTGTGGGTTGTAGGGTCTGTAATGACTAATTTAGTGAACGGGTCAGTAATGTAGGCTGTAGATCTGTAGACTGCCAAAGTCATTGTGGGTTGTAGGGTCTGTAATGACTAATTTAGTGAACGGGTCAGTAATGTAGGCTGTGAGATCTGTAGACTGCCAAAGTCATTGTGGGTTGTAGGGTCTGTAATGACTAATTTAGTGAACGGGTCAGTAATGTAGGCTGTGAGATCTGTAAACTGCCAAAGTCATTGTGGGTTGTAGGGTCTGTAATGACTAATTTAGTGAACGGGTCAGTAATGTATAGGCAGTGAGATCTGTAGGGTTATCGGCAGCACCAGAGCCACCACTGTTTATTCGCCGTGTCTAAACTTTAAACACGATAAGTCCGGCCGGATAGCCATTGCCGCTTTACGCATGCCGAGTTTTTGCCGAGTTTTTGTCATTGTCGTCATGCGATTACAAGGGCTATTTGCTCATCGCGCGCATGGGCCCAGGGCACTTTGGTCGGCGATAAACTCACAGTGTGTAGATTAGGGCCGAACTACCCAAAATGGCCGCTATCACGTCCCGGGTAGATTGATGCAGTTTCAGGCCTTGAACTGAAATGGCTGGAGGGACGGGTACCTGAAAGTCGTACGATTCCGTGGGCAACAGCCCGGTGACTTAATTTTCCCGGGCCTAGGCTTTGTTTGTTTTTGCGTCTGTTCTCTTTTGTCTGTCTCTCTGTCTGTCTGTCCCTCCCGTCTCTGTCCTCTCTTCTCTTTGTCTCGTCTTCGTCTCTCTCTCTTACCCAGGGCAGACGCCCCTCTGTTTACGTTCAAAAGAGAGAGAGAGAGAGAGAGAGAGACAGACAGACAGGGCAGAGACAAAAGAGAGAGAGAGAGAGAGAGAGACAGACAGACAGAAGACAGAGACAGAGAAAACAGAAAATAGTTCGTCTCGATTCATATGTTTTTGGTTTTATTTGTGCTGCCGTTTAAATAACGTGAGCGGTTATAAAATAAACGCCTAAATTAATTTGTCTCTTTCAGACCTAACCTCACTAGCAGCCACAGGTAAGTCCCGCAAAGATGGCGTCTGAGGCGTTGGAAGCGTCAGCTGATGACGCCATTCCCGGAACCGATGTCACAGCAACTGGAGTGTCAGCTAAAGACGTCATCCCCGTAAAAAATGATGCAGTTTCAACAGAAGACGTCATCTTCGGAATCAATGACGCTATGTCAGCTGAAAACGTCATTCCCGGGACCGATGACACAGTGTCAGCTGAAGACGTCATCACAGGAACCAGAGACTTGGGAACAGCTGAAGACGTCATCCCAGGAACCAGAGACTTGGGAACAGCTGAAGACGTCATCCCAGGAACCAGAGACTTGGGAACAGCTGAAGACGTCATCCCGGGAACCAAGGCGGGGACAGCTGAAGACGTCATCCCAGGAACCAGAGACTTGGGAACAGCTGAAGACGTCATCCCAGGAACCAGAGACTTGGGAACAGCTGAAGACGTCATCCCAGCAACCAATGGCAAATGGACAGCTGAAGACGTCATCCCAGGAAGCAATGAAGACGTTATCCCAGGAAGCAATAAAGATGTCATCACAGGAAACAATGAAGACGTCATCCCAGCAACCAAGGACACAGGAACGGCTGAAGACGTCATCACAGGAAGCACTGAAGACGTCATCCCAGCAAACAAGGACGCAGGAAGAGCGGAAGACGTCATTCCAGGAACCCATGACACAGGAACAGCTGAAGACGTCATCCAAGGAACCACTGATGACACTACGCACACTGTTGGAGGTCACGATCAGCTCCAAGGGGGGTTTCCCTTTTGTAAACAGGAAAAGAAAATAAAACGGGCCCGTGAGTGAGCGAAAACTAAGCGGGGGGAGGGGGGGTACTGATTCATTTTAAAATAAAAAAAAAAAATTGGAATTGGTTTTATTGTGAAAGTCCAAAATAAAATTCTAAGCTCCCCCACATGTAAAAAATTTTATTATGCTAAAAATATAATACTTTTTATAAAAACTGGCAGAAAACTTTACTCACATATGGCCATAATATAGTGTACAGTTATAGAACAACAATACTCTACAGACAGTCTTTTTTAAGGGGGGCGGAGGGGGGTTGGGGGGGGGGGGGGGGGGGGGGGGGGGGGGGGGGGGAGTTTTGGGGGGAGGGGGGAAAGGTTTTAGAAAGAAGGGAAGGGGAAACAAAAAGGAAAAAAAATAGGAAACTGGGAAAAGCACACCCCAAACCCAACAACATGCGCGCCCCGCACACACCCCCCGCAAGCCGCCCACACACACGCAAAGCACGCAACCCCGTACACCACACACACACCCCACACAACACACACACACACACAAAACAACGCACACACACCCCCACACTCACACAAACCAAAAAATTTTGCTTTACAGCAAAAACAAAAAAACAACAAAAAGTAAAAAAAATCCTATGTTTGATTAAAAACAAAAACACCCCAGCCGGTTTTTTTCGTCCTTACAGATATTGTCGGCATCGCAGTCATCATTGTTTTAAGTCCATTTCTGCCATAGTCTAGTTTTTCTTTCATAACTGTATCTGTGTTTCCAACTGTTCTGAGTAATTGGTTGTATCTAAACACATTTAACTGATGATTCTACTAGCAAGTCAGGTCAAGTGGTTTATTTCAGAAACCCCCGTGAAATAAAATGTCAGCTGTCAACTTACTCGCCCACATGAAAGAACATCAATGAAAGAACATCGGGGAAGACACGGGAAATAAAATACGAGTTTCATACAACAAAAAGAAAAAAAACGGCAACAAAAACAAAAACCCCAAAACAAAACCTTTCCAAAAAAAAAAACAAAAACGAGAAACCAGAGAAAACATTAACCAAAAAAAAAAGCTAGATGAAAAAATAAAAAAGATGGGTACAGCAAACCCCCACACCCCTCACTCACTCCCCCCCAAACCTTTAAACCCCCCCCCCCCCCCCCCCCCCCCCCCCCCCCCCCCCCACACAAAACCCCACAAGATTTTTTTTTTAAAAAGGGAAAGGGGAAAGGAGGAGGATATGACGTACAAGGCTGACGAGTTTTAAAAACCCGTTATTTACTTACTGACTTACTTATTGACTGATTTTCTTGTATTACTTACTCACTGATGGATCTGCTCCCATCAAAACAGTGTTGTTGTTTTTTATCAGGGTGTCTTCAAAGCGCTTGCATTACTTACTCACTGATGGATTACTCGGATCAAGAGGTGTTTGTTTGTTTGTTTTTTCATCAAGGTGTCTTCAAAGCGCTTGCATTACTTACTCACTG
>JABMCL010002152.1:0-15688 GCA_018857735.1 Alviniconcha marisindica | reverse complement strand
TTTTTTAAAAATTTTAATTTTTTTTTTTTAAAGAAAAACTAATTTCTTTTTTCCCCAAAAATTTTTGTTTTTTTAAAATTCCCAAAAAATTTAAAAAATTCCCTTTTCCCCTTTTAAAAAAATTTTTTAAAAAAAAAAACCCCCCCTCCCAAGAAAACCCAAAAAATTTAAAAAATTTTTTGGGGTAAAAAGAAAAAAGGGGGGGGGGAAGGGGAAAGGGAAAAATAAAAAGGGGAGGGGAAAGGGGGTTTCCCCCGGGGAAAAACCCTTTTTTTTTTAATTTGGGAAAATACCTTTTTTAAAAAGCAAAAAGTTTCAAAAAAAAAAAAAAATTTTGGTTTTATTTTTTTTAAAAATTTTTTGGGGAAAATCCCAGGGACTAAAAAACCCCCAAAAAACCAGGGTTTACCTAAAAGGGGTGAAAAACCCCAAAAGGGCGGCCCAAAAAAAACCCCAAAAAAAATTTAAACTAAAAAAAAAACCTCTTTAAAAAACCCAAAAAAAATCCCACGGAAATTTTTAAAAAAAAACGGCTTCCCCAAAAATGGTAAATTTTTTTTCCAAAAATTTCTAAAAACTTTAAAAATAAACCCCCCAAAAAAAATTACCCCCTTAAATTTTACCCTTTTAAAAAACCCCCCCGGGGGAAGCCCCCTGCCCAATTTCCCCAAAACCAAAAAAACAGTAAAATTAAAAAAAATTTTATTAAAAAAACCCCCAAAAATTTTAAAAGGTAAACCCAAAAATAAACAAAATAATGGGAAAGAAAATTTTTTTAAAAATTTTAAAAAATTTTTTTCCCGGGCCAAAAAATTCCCCCAAATTTTAAAGGAAACCCCAAAGCCTTTAAAAAAAACCCAAAATTTTTTTCCCTTTAAAAAATCAAAAAGGGGTTTAAACCTATAAAAGTTTTTCCCCCCTTTTTCTTTTTCCCAAAATTTTTTTCCCTTTTCGGGGGGGGAGGGTTTTAAAAAAAAAAAGGGGGCTATTAAAATTTCTTTTTTTTAAAATTTTTCAACCCAAAATTTTTTAAAATTTTGAAAATTTATAAAAAAGTTTCCCCAAAAAAATTTAAAAAAAACCCCCCCAAGGGGCCCCGGCTACCCGGGGGCTTAAAAAATTTTTAAAAAAATTAAATTTTTAAATTAAAATTTTTTTTTTGGGGGTACTAGGGAAAAAACCCCCAAAAAAAAAAATTTTAAAAAAAGGGATTTTAAAAAAAATTTTTTTTTTCCCCCCCCTTTCCCCCTTTTGGGGTTTTTTTTCCCTTTTCCCTTTTATTATTTTTAGGGGGGGTTTTAAAAAAAACCCCAAAATTTTTCCCCCCCCCCCCCCCCCCAAAAAACCCCCCCCCCCCCCCAAAAAAAACACCCTTTGGGGTTTTTTCCTTTTTTAGGGGAAAATTGGGGGTTTACATTTTTAAAAAATTTTTTTTTCTTTTTTTTCCCCCCCCCCCCCCCCCTTTTTTTCCCCCCCCCCCCCCCGGGGGTTGCAATTTTTTAAATGGAATTTTAAAACAGGGGGGTTTTGTTTTAAAAATTAATTTCTTTTAAAAAAAACCTTTTTAACAAAGGAAAAAGGTTTCCTTTTCCTAAAGAAAAACCCAAAAAATTTTAGAAAAAAAAGGAACCCCTGCTCGGTTTCCCCAAAAAAAAAACCAACCCACACCCCCCCCAAAAATTTCCCCCTAACCACCCAAATTTATTTTTTCCCCCCTTTTAAAAACCCCCGGGCCTTTCAAAAAGGGGCCAAAAAGGGCCCGATTTTCAACCCCCCCCCCAAAAAAAAGGTTCCCACCGGGGTAAAGCCGGGGGAACCCCCTTAAGCCCCCGGGGTGCAGGGCCCCCCCTTTTTTTTTTCGCAGGGGGCCACCGGGAAAAGGGCCCTTCCCGGGCTTTCCCAAAAACCGGGGTCCTTTGGGGTCGGAGGGGGGCCCCCGGAGTCAAAAGGGTTTCCAAAAAAACCCCCCAAACATAAATTTAGAAATTAGTAGTTAAAGGGATGTGGGGGGAACTTTTTGTCCCCCCCTTGAAAAAAACTTCCCCCCCCCAAAAACCAAATAAAACCTCCTTTCCGACCCCCCCCGCCGTTTTCCCCCGGGGAATCCCAAAAAAAAAAAGGGGAAAAGGGGGGGGTTCCCAAAAAAAGCTTTAAAAAAAATTTCCCCGGGAAAAAAATCGGGGGGAAAAAGAGGGAAACCCCCCCAAGGGTAACCCAAAAAAAAAATTAAAAAAATTTTTTTTTAGAAAAAAGGGGAAAAACAAAAATTTTCCCTTAAATTGGAAAAAGGAAGAATTGCATAAAACCCCACCTTTACCCGGGGTGGAAATTTAAAAAAAAAAAGGGGATTTGAATAAAAACAAAACCCCTGGGTTTTTTTTTGGGGGGGCCCTAAAAAAAAAGGGGAATAAAACCTTTCAAAGAAAAAGGCCCCAAAAACCAAACGGTAGGCAAATTTGAAAGGGCCGGCCCCCCCCAAGCTTCCCAAAAACTGTAAAATTTAAAAAGGAATTTTTTTCCAAAAAAGGAAAACCCCGGGGGAAGTAAAAGGGGTTTCCCTTTCCAAAAAAATCCTGGAAAAAGGGGGGGCCAATTCATTTTTAAAGTTCCTTTAAGAAATTTCCCGAGTTGGAAAAGACCTTCCAAAAGGGGGTTTAAAAGGGTCTCCCGAAAAAATCCCTTTAAACCAACCCCATTTGGGGAATTAAAAATAAAGGGGGAAAAATCCCCCCCCCAAAATTTTTCCCCCCTTTTTGGGCCCCACCCCCCCCCTTTTCTTTCCCCCCCAACCCCCCCATTCTTAAAAACCCCCCCCCTTTCTGTTTCCCCACCACCCCCAACCAAAAAACCACAAAACCCCCCCCCCCCCAAAAAATAAAAACAACATAGGGGGCCGCCCCTTAAAAACCGGGGGGAAAAACCCCCCCCCAAAAACCCCCCAAAAAAAACCCCCCCCCCAAACCCCCAAAAAAAAAAACCCCCAAAAAAAAGGGGGGGGGGTTTAAAAACCCAGCCCCAACCCCCCCCCCCCAAAAAAAAAAACCCCCAAAACCCCAAACCCGGGGAAAATAACCCAACCCAAACCCCAAACCCCCACAAAAACCCCAGTTTCACCCAACGTTTAAAAGTAAAAAAGGGGGCCTTTGTGGTCCCTGCCGAACCGGACACCTCCCCCTTTTCCCAACCCCCTTCAGGGGCCCCGGGGAAAAAGCCTTTAAAAGTGAAAAGGGTTAGGTTTGGGGACCCCAGTGGGGGGGCGGGGGAAAAAAGGGGGACCTAGGAAAAAAAAAAAACCCCTTTTAAATTGGAAAAAATCAAAAAAAAAAAATTTTTTAAAATTTTTATGGGGTAGGGCCCCCCCAAAAACCCCTTCCCGGGCAAAGCCCCCCCCCCCTTGGCTTTTTCCTTTCCGTAAAAAATTTTTTTTGGGGCCCCCAAATACTTAAAATGAATTTTGCAGTTTTTTCCCTTTTTCAAGGCCCCAGGGGCTCCCCCTCTTTTCTTTGTCCGGGGGGCCCCAAAACCCCCGGACTAGGGGCCCGCCCCCGGGGAACAAATTTACCTTTGGGGGACCCCAAAAAAAAAGGGGGAAAAAAGGGGAAAATTAAAAGGGTGGGGGAAAAAGGTTTGGGTATAAAATTTACGCGGCCCAAAAAGGGAAAATGAAAGTTTCCCCGGGGGGAACTTTTTTTGCCCCGGGTTTTGGGATTTAAAAAGGGGGCCCCCCCCCTAAAAACCCCATTTTCCCCAAAAAGAAGCTTTTTTCCCCCTAGGATCCCTGTTTTTCCCTTAAACCGGTTTTACTTCCTTAAATTTGGGAAAAACGTCAGTTTAATTTTCCAAATATTCCTTTTTGGAACCCCCCCAACCTGCCGGGAATTTTTTAACCCTCCCTTTTTTGGGGGCTGTTTGGGGGGAAAGGGGGGTTGGGGGAACCCGGACCAAAAGGGCCCCAGGGCCAAGGGGCCCGGCCCGGTTTTTTTGGGGGTTTTTTTGGTTGGGGGGTTTTTTTTAAACGGGGGTTTGTGGGGGGGTGTTTTTTTTGGGTTTGTGGGGGGGGTTTTTGGAAGGCTTTTGTTTGGGGGTTTTTTTGGGGTTGGGGGGGTTTGGTTTTTTGGGGCTTTTTTGGGGGGGGGTTTAAAATGGGCCCCCCGGGGCGGGGGGGCTCGTGGGCTTTTGGGGAAATGGGGGGGGGGTTTGGTTTTTTGGGTGCTTTGGTATTTGTTTTGGGTTTGGGCCCTTTTTTTCCCTTTTAAAAATTTTTGGGTTGAAAAAAAAAAATTTTTTTTTTGGGGGGGGGGGGAAAAAAAAGGGGGGGGGGGGGAAGGGTTTTGGGGGGGGGGTTTAGGGGGGGGGGGGGGAATTTTTTCCCCCCAAAAAAAATTCCCCCTTCTCTTTTGGGGGTTTTTAAATTGGGGTTTTTTGGGTGATTTTTGATTAAACCTTTTAATTTTTTTTACTTTTTAGGGGGTTTTAAAAACAAATTATTTTTCCCGGTTCGGGGGGCCCTTTATTTTTAAATTTTGGTTTTTAAAAAAACCCCCCTTTTTAACCCTTTTTCCTTTTTAAACCCCCTTAAAAAAGAAAAAAATTTTTTTCCCCCTAGGGTTTTTCCCGGGTTGTATTTTTCCCTCCCGGACTATTTTTTAAATTTGGGAAGCCTCTTTTTTTTTGGGTTTTTTTTTTTTTTGGGGGGGTTTTTTTTAATTTTTTTAAAAGTTTTACTCCCGGGTTCAGAAAATTTTAAAAGGAACGGGTTTTGTGGGAAAATTTAACCCAAACCAAATTCAAAAACCCCTTCCCCCAAAACAATTTTTTTTTTAGGTTTTTTTTTTAAACTTTTTTAAAACCCCCCTTTTAATGCCTTTTGTTTTTAAAAAAAAAAATTTCTTTTTTAATTTTTCTTTGGGTAAAAAAAAATTTTTTTTTTAAAAACTTAAGTTTCCGTGGGAAAAAAAATTTTTATTTTTTTTTTTTTTTCAAAGGGGGCCAAATTGGGCCAAATTAAAAAAAGGTTAAAATTTTCATTTTAACCCCTTTTGTTTTATAAAAAGGGACCAAAACCCCCCAAAAAAAAAACCCCCCCGTTTTGAGGGGGAAGTTGCGGGCAAACCCTTTTTCAGGTTTTTTCCCGTCTTTAAAAGGGCAACTCAAAGAAATTTTTTCCTTTTTAGGGCCCCCCCCCTTTTTTTTTTTAAAATTTGGGGAAAAGCTTTTCCCCTTTTTGCCGATTAGCCCCTGGGGAAAGGGGCCCAAATTTCAAAATACCCCAAAAGCTTTTGGGTATTTTTTTTAAAAAGGTTTGAAACCCCTGTTTTATGAAAGGGGGGTTCCCCCTTTTTCGGAGGCCCCCCAAACCAAGGGAAAGGGCCCAAAAAAAAAAGGGGGGGGGGAAAAAAAAAAAAAAGGGTTTTTTAAAAATATACAAAAAGACCCCGGGGGGTGTTTTCAAAAAACGAAGGGTTTTTAAAAAAACTTTTAAAAAAAAGGGGTAAAGGCAAAATTTAATTGGGGGGGTTTTTGTGGGGAAAAACAAGTTTGATTTTTCAATAAAGGTTTGTAAATGTTTTGGGCCCCTTTTCCCCTTTTTTTTTCCCCAGGGAAAAAAATTTTTTAAAACCCAAACCGGGGCCCCCCCCCCGGGGCCCCCTTTTTGGGGAAATCCCAAAGGGGGCTCCCTTTGCCCAAAAAAAATTGAAATTTTTTTTTCCCCCCTTTTTTTTCCCCTTTTTCCCTTTTTTGTGGGGTTTTTTTTCCCTTGGGTTTTTTTTTTGGGGGTTTTGGGTTAATGTGGGTGTTTTTAAAAATTTTTTCCCCGCCCCTTTTTGTTGTTAGGGTTTAAAATTTTTTCCAGGTTTTTGGGTTAAATTTTGCGTTTTTTTTTTTTTTTTTTTGGGGGTTTTGGGTGTTTTTTTTGGTCGGGGGGGGGGCCCCAAAACTTTTAATTTCCGGCCCCTTAAAAACCCCCAAAGGGAAGGGGTTGAAATTTTTTTTATTTTTGGGGGGGCCCAAAAATTTAAATTTTTTTGTTAGGGGTTTAACCGGGGCCCTTTTTTTAAAAAAAATTAAAAAATTTTTTAAGGAAATTTTTTAAGAGATCGGGGAAGGGGAAGGCCTTTTTTTGGGGGTTTTTTGGGAAAAATTGTTTTTTTTTTTTGGGTTAAAGGGGGGAAAGGGGTTTTTATTTGAATTTTTAAAAAGTAAAGGAGGGGAAAAGGAAAGGGTTTTTGTTCAGGTTTAAATTGGATGGGGGCTTTGGGGGGGGGTTTTTTGTCTTTTTAAAAGGTTTTGGGGTTTGGGGTTTTAAAGGGGGTTTTTGGGGTTTGGGGAAAGAGAAAAAAAAAATTTTTAAAAAAAGGGTTTAAACCCTTTTAAAATAAAAATTTTAAAAAACGGTTTTTTCAAAAATTTTTAAAAAAAATTGAAAATTTAAAAACCTTACCCAAAAAATGGTTTTAAAAATTTAAATTTTTAAAAATGGTGAATTTTTATTAAAAAAAAAAAAGAAAAAAAAAAAAACAAAGAAAAGCAAAATTTTGGGGAAAAAATTTATTTTAAAAAACCCAAAAAATTTTTTTAAATAAAAATTTTTCCCAAATTTTTGGGGAAAACCCAAAATTCTTTTTAGGGTTTTTAAAAAAAAAATTTTTTTTTTTAAATTTTTTTTTTTAACGGCTGTTTGGTTTTAAAAAATTTTTAAAAAATTTTTAAAAGAAAATTTTTTTTTCCCCCTTTAAAAAATTTGGATTTTCAAAAAAAAAGGGGTTTTTTCCTTTAATTTCGGGTTTTTTTAAATTTTGAAAATTTTTTAAAAATTTTCCTTTCCCATAACCAATTTTTCGGGGTTGTTTTTTTCTTTGGTGCCTTTTAAATTTTTTAAAAACTTTTTACCCCGGGTTTTAAAAAAAATTTTTTAAACGGAAAAAGGGGGGTTTTAAAAAATAATTTTTTCCAGGAAAAATTTAAATTTTTTAAAAGGGAAAACCAATCCCCCATTTTAAATTTTGGGTTAATTAAATTTATTAAAAAAAAATTTTAAAAAAAAAAAATTTTTGTTATTTTGAAAATTTAAAAAATTTTTTTAAAAAAAAGGGTTTTTTAAATTTTTAAACTTTAAACAAAACAATAAAAAAAGGGGAAAAAAAGTAAAAAAAATTTTTTTTAAAAAAACACAAAAAAAAAAACCCCCAAAAAAAAAAAACGGGGGAAAAAAAAAAAAAACTTTTCAAAATCACGAAAATTTGAGGCACCACAAGTGCTTGCATTACATATACAACCTGAGATCAGAGAAAGGTTTTAATAACACATATTTTTCCAACAACGCTTAAATTTCTTTTTTCCCAAATCGACAGATAATATTTGGAAATTCTATCAAATTCTATCAAAGGCTTGAGAATAATCAACTGTAAGTAGCAACGCAGGTTACTGTTGTACATTCAGTTGTTCTGTAATATCATCGATTAAACGAAGCAACGTTGAAAGCCTTTTACCTTTTATATATCCAGCTTGGATTTTTGCAAAGCGGTTGATGTTGCTATTGTCAATGGGCGTGCTGGATCAGACACCAGTATTGGGAAATGTACATGTAAAAATATCAGTGTTGTTGATTATGCCTTGGTGTCGTCGGATTTGTTTCCATTGATACGTGATTTTGCTGTGCTTGATTTTTGCGAATTGTACTCAGATTTCCATTGTCCGATAGTTTTAAAACTTAATCTTATTGAAGCAGAGGAGACAGAACTTGGACACTTTGAAAGTGATGATGATTGTCTTGAGGATGCTGAACTTACAATTTATAACAGGAAAACCAGTATGGTGTAAAACAAGGGAAGATTAGCATATTTTTGCGTTAGATGATGCAGTAATTCATGAAATTAACATAGTATTGGATGAGGAACTTCTTTCACCAGAGGTTACGTCTTTGGATACTATTAATCACATTGTTTTAAAAATCAGTGAAGTTATAAAAAATAGTGGATTAAGCACAGGTCTGTTTAGAGACAATACCAGACGAAAAAACAAGCATAAGAGGAAAACAAAACAGTGTGTCTGGTTTCACGGCAGAATGTGAAAAGAAAAGAAATGCTTTTTTTAGAGCAAAGAATCAACACATGCGCTTAAAAAATGCACACACCACTGAAATTCGAGCACAAACCAGTCGTGAGTATAAAAAAGAAGTAAACAAATTTTCGGAAATATCATTCAGACTTAGTTAAGAAAAAGACTTACTGGAAAATTATTAATGGTACACATTCTGAAAAACATGACGCGTCTAAACGTATTTCTTCCGAGATAATTTTAGAACACTTTTAAAAGCCTGTTCAATGACACAACTAGAGATGAAAGAGAAGACCAAGATACTGATCATTATGACAATAACAATGAAGATTTAAATAAAGCCTTCGAAGAATGGGAAATACTGAAAGCATTGCGAAATCTGAAATCAAATAAAGCTTGTGGTCATGACCAAATTATAAATGAGTTCCTCAAAGCGTATATAGAGAAAATGACGGAGATATATACGAAACTATTTAATTTGATTCTCTTTTCTGGTAGGAACCCAAATGAATGGTCGATCGGCATGACAAAGCCCATATATAAGCAAAAAGGTAGTTGCGATGATCCAAACAATTATAGAGGCATAACTGTTCTCAGCTGTGTTGGCAAATTATTTACAAGTGTTATAAACAATAGATTAATAGAGTATTTTGATGAAAATACCACCATCGGTCCTGGACAAGTTGAATTCCGAGCAGGGCATTCAACAGTGGATCATGTGATTACCCTTCATTGTATTATTGACTTCTTTTTGGCAAAGAAAAAGCGTTTGTATTGCCTGTTTATTGATTATGAAAAAGCATTTGATCGTGTTGAAAGAGCGTTGTTGTGGCAGAAACGTCTGGACTCTGGTGTTGACGGCCGTATACTGACCATTATAAAAGATATGTACCGAAAGGCAAAATCTTGTGTGAAAACAGGAAATGTTTGTTCAGACTATTGTTATTGTTAATCAGGCGTTCGCCAGGGGAAAAATTTGTCTCCTGTACTTTTTGCCATCTATCTAAATGACCTGCAAGAGTATGTGGCCGAGAAATCAGAAGGATTACCTAGTTTAGGGCGTGGGGCAAGGGGATGAGGCTGGGAAAGGGAAGATGAATCACTGATGTTAAAAATGTTTATGCTGTTGTATGCAGATGACACTACTATATACTCTGAATCTGCAGAAGGATGACAGCAGGCTTTGGATGCTTTATCTGATTATTGCGATAAGTGGAGTTTGCGGGTTAATGTTGATAAAACCAAAGTAGTCGTCTTTTCAAAAGGAAAGATTCGAAAAATGCCTACAATTAAGTACGATGGACGAAGTCTGGAGGTAGTCTTTGAGTTTCAGTATTTAGGAGTATGTTTTAACTATAATAACAAATTTAACATAGCTCAAAACTCTTTGTATGATAAAGCATCCAGGGCTATGTTTGGTCTTTTTTTCTTTAAATGTAGAAAGTTGATGTTGCCTTTGGATATTCAAACTGAGTTGTTTGATAGATTGATAGTCCCCATTTTGTTGTACGGTTGTGAGCTATGTTGTCCTATGATGACAAACCTTGCATCAGAACTACAGCTACGCTTTTATCAGATAATCTTGAAATTAAGCAAATCTGCCCTAAGTTGTATGGTTTATGATGAACTTGGACAGTTTCCACTTGAGGTCTAGGCAAAGTGTAGGATGCTAAATTTTGGGTTTAAATTGGTAAACGTAAATTACAAGTTTAAATTTTCAAGTATTATGTACAAATTCCTTTATGAAATGTACAGGGAGGGAAAATATAAATCGCCTTTTTTGTCCACTGTTGAGACGGTCCCTTAACGGGATTGGCCTAAGTGGTATGTGGACACATCAGTTTGACTTGAATTACTCTAGCCAGTGGTTTAAGTCTAAAGTTACACGAGTTTTACGAGATCAGTATATCCAACAGTGGTCCTCTGAAACTGAATCAAAAGAAATATATTACAATTATTGAATGTTTAACAACGTGTTTGCACCTGAAGATTACTTGCCGATTTTTACCGCTTAACTTAGCATACACATTTGTACATTTTAGAACACTAAACCATAGACTCCCAATTCAAAGGGGACGAGTAATGAACTTGCCTTACGAAGACAGATTATGTACTAAGTGTTCATCTGCTGACATTGGATAAGAAATGAAACGAAACACCTTTTGGAAATTTAATAACTTCCTAAATTCAGTATTTCAAAAAATTATGCTTGGTTTTTTTCTACACTTTGAGTTTGACCTAAAATTTATTATAAAAGACAAGTAAAGAAATAGGCAATAAAAAATAAGAAATAAGCAATACTCAAAGGACAAAAGTCAAAAGTTTGAACTCATTTTTAATAGACAAATGAAAAACAAATGAATGAGCAAGCAAAAAAAAAAAAAAAAAGAAGAAGAGAGAAATAAGAAAGTTTGTTAAGAGATATTAAATTATTTGAAGAGAAAGAAAGTAAAACAGAGACGGATATTAAGCATATTGCAGAGAGAAAAAAAGAACTAGTTTCATTACGGAAGAAAACAATGGAGGGTGTGCTACTGCGATCAAAAGCGAGGTGGATGGCAGAAGGAGAAAAAATATCAAAATACTTCTGTAACCTGGAGAAAAGGCACTATGTTAGTAAACAAATGATAAAACTAATTGACGCAAAAGGTGAGGAAATTAAGAACCACTTGACATAAATAAAGAAGTTAAAAAAATTGATAGTAATTTGTATAAAGCCAAGGACCTAGAAGAGTGCGAGATTGAACAATTGGTAACGGAAATTCCAAACTATCTGAGGAGGAATCAAGATCATTAGAAGGGAAAATAACAATACAGGAGGCAGGAACAGCGTTGAAAAATATGAAACATGAAAAAAGCCCTGGTATGGATGGTTTTGGGGCAGAATTTTTCAAGTGCTTTTGGAAGCAGCTTGGACCATTTGTAGTTAGAACTTTAAATAAGGCATTTGAAGATGGCGAGCTATCTACCACTCAAAAGGAAGGCATTATTACTTGTATTCCCAAGGGCGACAAACCTACAGATAACATTGAAAAACTGGAGACCAGTCTCTCTCCTTAATGTCATATACAAAACTGGATCTTCCTGTATCGCTAACAGAATTAAAAGAGTACTACCATCATTAATTGATGATGATCACACAGGTTTCATTTCCATCAGATACATGGATGATAACGTTCGGTTGATTTATGACTTGATAAATTATCTGAATACAAAAAATAAGCCTGCATTGTTGCAATGCCTCGACTTTCAGAAAGCGTTTGAGTCTCTTGATTGGCGGTTCATGTTTTGGGCTCTTCGAGCATTTGGTTTTGGAAAAGACCTTTGTAGGTGGATATATACTTTTTATAAAACATAAAATCAACGGTAATAGTGAATAGACAGCCAACCCAATGGTTTACAATAGAGCGCGGGTGCCGACAGGGCGACCGATATCACCATACGTATTTATTTTGTTTGTTGAAATTTTAGCAATCATGATTCGAGAAGATAGTGATATTAAGGAAATCTGGATAAACAAAGTAGAACACAAAATATCTCAATTCGCAGATGACACACAACTAATGAACAATGGAGAGAAAAAAATCATTTGAAAAATCAATAGATGCAATTAATAAATTTGGAAAAGTATCTGGCCTTTTGAATGCGGACAAAACACAGGCCATATGGTTAGGTAGAATTTTTTTTTATTCAAGAGTAAAATATATGCCCATTTGAAATGGTGTGGAATCCAACTATGTTTAAGCCTTGGCATATGGTTTACCCAGGATTTAAAACAATGTGCAGCAATAAACTACAATAACAATTTCGACGAAGTTAAAAAAACTGTTCCAAATTTGGTCACTTAGGACTATTACCCCGCTAGGAAGAGTTGCTATACTGAAGTCATTGATTCTGTAAAAACTGATTCGTTTGTGGATTTTGCTGCCTGACCCCCTTGATATCTTTTTCCCACTCTTCAAAAACACTTGTTTTCAATTTGTTTGAAATGGAAAACAAGACAGAATTGCCAGAAAGACGAAAATAAAAGATGTAAAAAGTGGTCTAAATATTTCAGATATTAAAACGTATATTCTAGCTCTAAAACTCACATGTCTAAAACTCACATGGATAAAAAAAAAAAAAAAAAAGTTAAAGATATCAAACCATAAATGGAGAAATGTTCCGATGGAGTTGTATCCATTTCTTCATCAATTAGAGTACTACGGCCCTTGCTTTTAACCAAACTGTCAAAAATAATGCCTTCTGGTCAGACGTCTTCAAAGCTTACAGAATTTTCTTCAGTAAAGTGAAACCAAACTCGACATCTCAACTTCTTTCTGAACCTGTTTTCTATAACAAGAATATGATGATCGGAAACAAGATGATCAAACACACACAGTGGGTTGACAATGGAGTATACTGTATCGCTCATTTTATAAAAGAAAATGGGCGGTTTCGCACTCTTGCAGAATTTAATACAAAGTATGGCATGACGGTTCATTTCTTGACTTTTAATTGTTGTACCAGTTCAATAAAACAGTGTATCAAGACATCTACGATACTTATTAGTAATAACTTGGCAAATGAGGTAAATATCTCGCTGAGTACAATCTACTCTGCACCAAAGGGTACAAGGCTCTATTACAACATTCTCGTAAACGACAACTGTATGCCAAATTGTTTCTTGAAATGGAGTGAAAAACTGAAGTCAAATATTTCTTGGAATACAGTTTTCATAAAAGTACAAAAAAATAAAGATGTAAAACTTAAATGGTTACAAATGCTCATTATACATAGAATAATAGCTACTCACATAGTAATAAGCAAAATGGAAGTCACTGCTAACACTCAGCGTGGGTTCTGCAATGACGAAAAAGATAGCATTGAAAATGTGTTTTGAAAATGTGCTTGTATCAGACGTTTTGGACTTCGCTGGAAACAACATTGAAAGGAAAACGTGAGACAGCGCTAAATGTAAAATTTACACAAAATCTTGTATTGTTTGGAACAGAAATAGACACCCAAACTGACACAGTCTTTGACTTAATGACACTTCAAGCTAAGCAATTATTAGTAAACGGCAGCTGGCCTCATCCACTATAGTGAAATACACATAGCACGATTAGGAGATTTATTCAAAGAAAGACATAAAATCATTCACAAGATCATCAATTAAGTTGCCCGACAATTATTAGGCCTGAGCAGATTATGTGCCTGAGATAACGCCACTGTCAATTGTTTGTAGGCCGCCGAGTCTACAAAAGTATGTGTAAAACAACAAAATGTAATGACGTAAAACGCATTCCGTAAATAGCTGCACACGTGGGGAGATCCCCAATCTATTTTTATACCACTACAGTTATTTCTAAATTGCTGTATTTCAAAAGGGCCAAAGCAGAAATTAATGCTACAGAAAAATCGTACATAAAACAATAAAAATTCACGCAAAAATCCGTTGTTCTTTAGCCAAATCTGCGTGGGCCAGTCCCTTTAACTTGATTAAGTGCGCCTTTCTTGTTTGGACATAAAACCGAGTAAGCCCCAGTCAGTTCAGATGCAACGTGATTTTAAAACAATAAGAAACAGATTGTATGCACCGTGCCATGGCTTAAATTAATTAGTAGTATTGGCGTGCTTCTTGTCGTCTGCTTTTGACAGCTGAAAGCCGGGTGTGCTGGCGCGCTCTCTGAGCGGTTTCCCACATTCTGGGTTTGTTCTTGTAATTGTTGTTGTTGCTTGCTTTTTTTTTTTTGAGGGAGAGAGAGAGAGAGAGAGAGGGGGGGGGGGGGTGTGTGTGTGTGTGGGTGTGTGTGTGTGTGTGTGTGTATTTTCGGTGTGTGCGTGTGTGTGATACAAAAATAAAAAAGATTGAAAAAAGGCCCAGTGCTTCATTTGTATAAATTATCGATTCAATGTTTTGAGTCTTTGAGTACACCATTCGTGAGCACAAAGCAGACAAAAGCCCTATGTGTTCGTATTTCTGTTCGGAAGATATTGTGTGGCTGAAACCAAATGGAATTGCATGGAATGACTGTGCCATTAAGCTTCAGTTGAGAAAATTACTTAAGTCGGCCGTTCGAATGACATTTCGTCAGTTTCCTCAAATTCGAGTAGCTGGAGGGGGAGGGGGGGGGGGGGGGGAATCAATTCTCCTTCGTCTACGCATTTCCTTGATTGAGTATATATGCTTATATCCAAGCAAAAGATTTACAGGCAATGGAATACGGTAAACATGTTTGCAACTAAAGTTACTGTGTCATCGAAATTCGCAAAGGTCCATCAAATCCCTCACACACAGAGAAAATTCAATGTTCAATATAAGCATACCTGAAAATCACACTGCGAGTCACAAATAGAGATATTGGTAAGTTTTTATAATGATTCGAATGGTATTGTATTTTCACTTGAAAAGGAAAGCGATGAGAAACTATCGGTGTGATGGTGTGCAGTGGTAGAATGCGACAGGCAGCAGTAAAGGCAAAAAAGGAGACCCAGCTTTTTCAGGCGTACAGCATCGGTTTTTATTTCGCATAAAAAAATTTTTCCAACAAACAAAGGGGGTAAGTAAGTAAGTAATTAAGTGATTAAAA
Source organism: Alviniconcha marisindica (assembly GCA_018857735.1). NCBI lineage: Eukaryota > Metazoa > Mollusca > Gastropoda > Provannidae > Alviniconcha > Alviniconcha marisindica. Next base: position 1,058 of record JABMCL010002152.1, on the reverse strand, counting down.
TGGTATATTGGGAAGGAAAGGTAGGTAGGTAGGTATATGGGGAAAATTTGGGAAAATAATCGGGGTTCCCAAGGCGAGATAAAAGATCAAGGATTTAGAGGGGGAGGGGGGACGGGGCCCTCAATTTTACCCCAGAAGAGACATGAGTAGGGAGGTGGATCTGGGCTAAGAAAGTGGACTTCCTTTGTTTGAGTTTTTCCAAAAGGTTGCAACAGCAGTGCAATGGACATTGTCTTTGTGTCTGCCCCAACTTGAAACAGAAATTTTGCCCCAGTGCAAAAAGTCGGGGGCAAGGCGAGGGGACACCGCCTTAAACATTTTTTGTTCTGGGCGGCCCCGGTCTCCCGGGTCTTTTTCGGGTTTTTCCCGGGTCGAGCCTTCACTCTGTCGTCCCTTCCCACTCTTGGGGCCCTTCCCCAATAGGCCATCTCGCCCCCGTGGACGTAAAAACCCCCAAGAAAGAAAGAACTAAAATAAGTAAAAAATGTTCTTAACCGGGTTTTTTAAATGGGCGAAGTGTTTGTTCCCCCGAACTTTTGTTCGACGAAATAATTTTTTTTTTGAATTTTTTTCGCCCAAACCATGGTTTGGACAGTTCGACAAACTGTACTTTTGTTTTTAACTGGCTTATGAAAATGCAAGCTTTGGCCCCAAATTGGGCCCAGACGCGCAGCAAGGGAAAACATGGCGAAAATTTTAGGCTTTAAAATCAAAATACTTTTAAACATCCCTCACAGGGGAATTCAAAAAAAACTAGTCCACCTTTTCCCCGAGACAAGGCTGGGGCCCCCACAATTTAAAAAATAAAAAAAAACCCCGAAGCGAGTGAAGAAAACCCAGCCATGGGCGTCGATTTTATTTTATTTTTTCCTCTTCCACGAAAACTCTGTTTTTTCAGGGCCGGTTTACAGCCCAAAGTTTGTCGAACTGGGCCCAATGTTCCCAGAACAAGTTGAGCGAAGCTTTTTAGACCCCGAATATAGCTTTTTCGCAGTTCGAAGAAAACTCCCAAAATATTCGCGAAGCAAAAATTTTGCCGAATTAAAAACCAACTAATT
>JABMCL010002200.1:0-19207 GCA_018857735.1 Alviniconcha marisindica | reverse complement strand
TGTGTACGTTTCAGGTTTTTCGGTTTGGTTGTGGTGTACGTTACGTGATGTGTACGATTCAGGTTTTTCGGTGTGGTTGTGGTGTACGTTACGTGATGTGTACGATTCAGGTTTTTCGGTGTGGTTGTAGTGTACGTTACGTGATGTGTACGTTTCAGGTTTTTCGGTGTGGTTGTGGTGTACGTTACGTGATGTGTATGATTCAGGTTTTTCGGTGTGGTTGTGGTGTACGTTGCTTTTCAAGGTTTTTCGGTTTGGTTGTGGTGTACGTTACGTGATGTGTACGATTCAGGTTTTTCGGTGTGGTTGTGGTGTACGTTACGTGATGTGTACGATTCAGGTTTTTCGGTGTGGTTGTAGTGTACGTTACGTGATGTGTACGTTTCAGGTTTTTCGGTGTGGTTGTGGTGTACGTTACGTGATGTGTAGATTCAGGTTTTTCGGTGTGGTTGTGGTGTATGTTGCGTGATGTGTACGATTCAGGTTTTTCGGTTTGGTTGTGGTGTACGTTACGTGATGTGTACGATTCAGGTTTTTCGGTGTGGTTGTGGTGTACGTTACGTGATGTGTACGATTCAGGTTTTTCGTTGTGGTTGTGGTGTACGCGGCGACAGGGCTGGCGATCCAGAAGTTCGCCCGAAAAGCGACGGGAAAGGAAGTCATCCCCAATTACAACATGTGGTCCGCTGTTGCAGGCCTGGTCAAAGTGAGCCCCCTTTGTTGCCTCTGTCTCTCCTGCGGGTCTTGTACAGGATCTGTCTCTGCTTCTCCTCTCAGTACTGTACAGGATCTGTCTCTGCTTCTCCTGTCAGCCCTGTACAGGATCTGTCTCTGCTTCTCCTGTCAGTCCTGTACAGGATCTATCTCTGCCTCCCCTGTCAGTCCTGTACAGGACCTGTCTCTACCTCCCCTGTCAGTCCTGTGCAGGATCTGTCTCTGCCTCCCCTGTCAGTCCTGTACAGGACCTGTCTCTACCTCCCCTGTCAGTCCTGTACAGGACCTGTCTCTGCTTCTCCTGGCAGCCTTGTGCAGACACTAGGAAGAATTTCTGTAGGCAGAACTTCTAGTGGAGTGATCATTCAACATGTTTGGTGGAGGAACTCTCCGCCTTGAGCGAAATTCGCTTGACAGTTCCTTGAAATAAAATCTGTATAAAAAAATAACATTATGCAACTTACGATGACAATCAGGGGGAATACTGTGGGATAACAAAATCCAAATAAGCAAATGGTTAAAAAAAAATTAATTTTTTTGGAAAATGTTTAAAAATTGGGGAAAAGACCCCTTTTGGGGACTGTGGGGTTTGTGTGTGGGGTGTGTTGTGTGTGTGTGTGTGTGTGCAGGACGGCTTCGTGCTGACATTCACTTGTGGAAGAAGGGGCGGCTACGACAAGGTGTGACAGCTGTCTGTGGGATGAATTCCACGCTGGGATGTTTCAAATACTAAATGTAAAGACTCCGAGTGTCAATTGTTGGTCGCCAACAACTACGTTGTGTGCTGTTTTTGTGTCTGTTGTTTGTCTGTTTGTCTAGCTGTCTGTCTCTGTGTCTGTATCGTTTTCTCTTTGGTCTCCACCAGTGGGTGGGTGGGGGGTGGTGGGTACTGCAGGCGGCAATAACTCTTGTATTTTTCCGACTAAATTGGAATAAATCGGATACTGTGATAGCAATGGAAAGTGTCATCGCTTTTATATCGAGTGAGGAATGATTTCGTCTATCTTCTTCTTCTTCCACTAATCAAAGAGTTGAGAGCAGGGCAGAAGAAGGATGCTGGAGACAGGTTCCCGCAAAAGAGTCTGTTGTGGGTCGGGGCTCAGACTCTTGCGGGAACCTGTCCCCATGCAAGCGCCCCCACCCCCAAAAGGAAGACGCCCACAAAAAAACCCAAAGGAAGACGCCCAAAAAAACCCCCAAAAGGAAGACTTTTCACACCCCCAAAAGGGAAAAACGTCCAAAAACCCCCAAAAGGAAGACGCCCCACAAAACCCCAAAGAAGACATACCCCCAAAGGAAGACACACACACCCAAAGGAAGAACAACACCACCCCCAACACACACACACACACCCCACACCCACAAAAAACTACACACCCCCAAAAAGGGAAGACCAACCCCAAAGGAAGACGCTTTGGGGGCCCTCCCCCCTTCCCCCCCCCCTCTCCCTCTCCATATGCATCCATCTACAATTTAACTGCCACACCAGACACACATTTTTTCCCGATTCTACAGGAAGGCCTGGGCAAACAAGGTTTTGTTGCAATTTGAACTGAGACAGAGTTGGTGCATTTTTGAGTGGCCGGCAGAGAATTCCAGAGAGATGGTTTCCATGAAACTGAAAGAAAAGTTTTCCAAAAAGATTTGAGATTTCGCTCTGGAATTTTTAGCATCAGTATCAGACAGTTGTATTTTACGATATCAGACAGTTGTATTTTGCGGTATCTGACAGTTGTATATTTTGCGGTCTCAGACAGTTATATTTTGCGTATCAGGCAGTAATATTTTGCGGTATCAGACAGTGGCAGGGGTTGACCTCTGCCTCCTGCACCAAACGCATTTTCACACAGACATATCCGGATGAACGTGTCGCCAAATGGCGAGGGAGGGACCGGCGGTTTTAGCCAATCAGGTCGCGCAGACGAGACACACCTACGTGGCTTGGTGGAATATTTTCCGAAAAAGCAAAGGCGTCACGTTTCCTAAGTAATGCAACATACAGTCAGCGGTAGCTGGACTTTGCTCACAAGCAGTTTTCTGAATCAATGACAGAACCGTCCACAGATTTGCAAGGGTTCCAGCCTTCGTCATAAATCAGTCATCACGCTGACTGCCCGAGCTGTCAGTATTGCACTGGCTGCGGTTAACACAACAACAAAACCGTTTTATTTTAAAAATCCTTTTGGAAACTGTTCACGTTATTGACGCAGTGCTGTCTGGAAAGTTACGATAACGGGAAACGGTCAACTATCGCCCTTCACTCGGCTCTTAGTCAGCCATTAGCAGATGACAGCTGTGTGTAGGCATGCGCACGAGAGGTCTATACCTGTCAGCACGTGTGACATCTTGCTCATTGTACGCGGTTGTAACACTGAGTAATCAGCTGTGAAGTTTGTTGTCTGTAACCAACGACACAAAAGTGCTCTCTATCTCTGCCGAAGCGACAGGTGGTCGGGACAACAGAAGCCCTCAATGTCTGATACGTGGGCGCCGCCTCAACGTTGCCACGTGAAACTGCTGTCGTCTCGGCGCACGTTCTGTGTACACAACAATGCACCAGTTTAAAGTGTCACTTTATTCCGGCGAAGCCACATACGTAGGGTGCATGTGTATTTAGCTGTAACCTGCCGCCAGCACTTTTGGCAGAATGACCGGGACCTTTTACGTGCTACTGCTCCGTGCTACTGTGGAACGTACTCCGAAATACGGCTCTGATAACTCCGTCTCACTGTGGCCTAAACTCCAACGGCTCTGATAACTCCATCTCACTGTGGCCTAAACTCCAACGGCTCTGATAACTCCGTCTCACTGTGGCCTAAACTCCAACGGCTCTGATAACTCCATCTCACTGTGTCCTAATCTCCAACGGCTCTGATAACTCCATCTCACTGTGTCCTAATCTCCAACGGCTCTGATAACTCCATCTCACTGTGTCCTAATCTCCAACGGCTCTGATAACTCCATCTCACTGTGGCCTAAACTCCAACGGCTCTGATAACTCCATCTCACTGTGGCCTAAACTCCAACGGCTCTGATAACTCCATCTCACTGTGTCCTAATCTCCAACGGCTCTGAAAACTCCATCTCACTGTCACCGGACTTGGCTCAGAAGACGTGGGGGCGATTTCTCTCGGCGCTAACGGGTCACAATTTATAGACTGTCACAGCGTGCGTCAAGTGCGGACCTGCTTCGGGAAATCCCGTTTCGGCGACAGTTCATTTTAATTTCTAAATAACAAGAAGAAAAAGCCATTCAACACAATTATTCTGTTATACTTTCCGATCTGTATTGACACTGGAACAAGCATACATGCATACATCTCTCTCTCTCTCTCTCTCTCTCTCTCTCTCTCTCTCTCTCTCTCTCTCTATCTGCGCGAGAGACACGGAGATGTTTACAAGTGATTGCCATTGCAGTGACCGGTCATTAATTTGAGACCTGGTTTGTACACCCATTCAGTTCCGCCCAGTCCTCCCGACTGTTTGTTAGGGTGCCTGTTTTTGGTTGTTGTTGTTGTTGTTGTTGTTGTTGTTGTTGTTTTGTCCCCTCTCCCTTATTGTTTTTTTATATAAAAAAGAAGAAGATTTGTCCCCTCTCCCTTTTTGTTGTTTATAAGGTTTGTCCCCTCTCCCTTTTTGTTGTTTATAAGATTTGTTCTCCCTTTTTGTTGTTTATAAGATTTGTCCCCTCTCCCTTTTTGTTGTTTATAAGATTTGTCCCCTCTCCCTTTTTGTTGTTTATAAGATTTGTCCCCTCTCCCTTTTTGTTGTTTATAAGATTTGTCCCCTCTCCCTTTTTGTTGTTTATAAGGTTTGTCCCCTCTCCCTTTTTGTTGTTTCAGTTATAAGGTTTGTCCTCTCTCCCTTTTTGTTGTTTATAAGGCGTTGGGTAGGGCTGGTTGTGTGGCCGACAAAGTCACTCGGCCAAGTTGAAGCACATTCCACGAGAATACAGTCTCAACTTTGGCAGCACATGTATACTCGATCCAAACGTTTAAACAACTTTTAGATGTACAAAGTGTCAACTGTTGTATATTATTCCGTCAAATAAAGTCAGACAACGAATTCAGAAAGTCAATAATTAATTGCTAAATGTGTGTGTGTGTGTGTGTGTGTGTGTGTGTGTGTGTGTGTGTGTGTGTGTGTGTAGAGAGAGAGAGAGAGAGAGAGAGAGAGAGTGTGTGTGTGTGTGTGTGTGTGTGTGAGAGAGAGAGAGAGAGAGAGAACTCGAAAGCTTTATTTTACAAGGATTGTAGTTTAGTCTAATAAACCTGTTTAACAACTACTCCTCCCTAAGCTATTGATGAGTAAAAAAAATTTTTTTTTACAGGGCATCGTTTATATGCATATAGGCATGAACGAATAAGTGAAATTTTACACATGAAAAAATATACATGGAGCATAAGAACTTCCACACTAAAGCATAACGTGTTCATAGCGCCAGATGCCCACAGTGCATGCATCATTGAGTTATATATGTATCAACATACAACCAGCGGATAAGGCAGTAGAACATCTGATAAATTCATATGACTAATATTGAAAAACAAAACAAAAAACCCCACAGACAATCAATACTTATAAACAGAAATAAGGGAGAGGGGACAAATCTTATAAACAACACAAAGGGAGAGAGGACAAATCTTATAAACAACTCGAAGTGAGAGAGGACAAATCTTATAAACAACAAAAGGAGAGGGGACAAATCTTATAAACAACAAAAGGGAGAGGGGACAAATCTTATAAACAACAAAAAGGAGAGGAAAAACAACAACAACAAAAAGGGAGAGAGGACAAACCTTATAACTGAAACAACAAAAAGGGAGAGGGAGGGAAGGCAATCGCACGAGCAGTCAGGAAGACACCTATAAACAAACAAAAGTGGGAGAGGGGACAAATCTATAAACAACAAAAAGGGAGAGGGGACAAATCTTATAAACAATAAGGGAGAGGGGACAAATCTTATAAAACAACAAAAGTGAGAGGAAGGGCTGTTTTTGAGCCCAGTCTAGCTGTACATGGACACGACAACACTGTCAGCCGCTGAAATAGCTGGGGTTATTGTACGTGACAATCATGTGACTGATTGTCTTACTGGCTTCGTCACACATTGGCCTACTTAATGCGGAGTACACACCTACTCTCTCTCTCTCTCTCTCTCTCCTCTCTCTCTCTCTCTCTCACACACACACACACACACACACACACACACAAACATACACACACATACGCACGCACACACATCAATACACACGCACGCACGCACGTATCCCACACATACACGCACGCATCGCACACACACACACACACACACAATATCATCATCATCATCAACACACACACACACACACACACACGTGCCACATTCTCTCACACACATCGAGAACACACACACACACATACACACACACACACACACACACACACACACACACATCACACACACACACACACACACACTCTCTCTCTCTCTCTCTCTCTCTCTCTTGCATTCTATAAACAGGCCTTCTCTCCATACGCTTGGTTCGTGTGGAATGTGTTCGGGTACAGGCCGGGTACAGATTTGGGTACAGATTTGGGTACAGGCCATGAGCAACAAGCAGCTATCAGCCAGATTAGAGTGGCAATGAAGTCTATTCACCGAGTACATTTTTTTGCCGGGTCCGCTACAACAACCGGGTCACTGGAACGTGCGTTGATCTCCTTGTGGCAGACTTCTACAACAACCGGGTCACTGGAACGTGCGTTGATCTCCTTGTGGCAGACTTCTACCCTGTCACGCCACTTGTCTCTCTGCCCCGTTCTTCTTCTTCTTCTCTTTTCCTTTTTACTGCGTATGTATTGACAGTATCATTGGCATTGTACTGATACAGCATCTCTCACGATGCAATGGGTCATCGGGATTCGCGCTGTTTCACCTTAACCTCAGCGCCAGCTGCCATCTGCCGGTTGTGTAGTCAATTTTGTGTCACCGGCAATCACTGTGGGGTGTGGGGCTGGTCTTGTTGTGTCACTGGCAGTCATTGTGTAGTCGATCTTGTGTCACTGGCAGTCACTGTGGGGTGTGAGGTTGATCTTGTTGTGTCACTGGCAGTCATTGTGTAGTCAATCTTGTGTCACTGTGGGGTTTGAGGCTGGTGGTATTGTGTCACCGGCAGTCACTGTGGGTGTGAGGTTGATCTTGTTGTGTCACTGGCAGTCATTGTGTAGTCAATCTTGTGTCACTGGCAGTCACTGTGGGGTGTGAGGCTGGTGTTGTTGTGTCACTGGCAGTCATTGTGTCGTCGATCTTGTGTCACCGGCAGTCACTGTGGGGTTTGAGGCTGGTGGTGTTGTGTCACCGGCAGTCACTGTGGGTGTGAGGTTGATCTTGTTGTGTCACTGGCAGTCATTGTGTAGTCAATCTTGTGTCACTGGCAGTCACTGTGGGGTGTGAGGCTGGTGTTGTTGTGTCACTGGCAGTCATTGTGTAGTCGATCTTGTGTCACCGGCAGTCACTGTGGGGTGTGAGGCTGGTGTTGTTGTGTCACTGGCAGTCATTGTGTAGTCGATCTTGTGTCACTGGCAGTCACTGTGGGGTGTGAGGTTGGTCTTGTTGTGTCACTGGCAGTTGGTCTTGTGTCATGCAGTTGGTCTTGTGTGGGGTTGGTCTTGTGTCACCAGCAGTCACTGTGGGGCTGGTCTTGTGTCACCAGCAGTCACTGTGGGGTTTGTCTTGTGTCACCAGCAGTCACTGTGGGGTTGGTCTTGTATCACTGGGATGTGGGGATGGTTTTGTTGTGTCACTAGCAGTCACCATGGTGTGTGGGGCTGGTTTTGTGTCACCAGCAGTCACCATGGTGTGTGGGGCGGGTTTTGTGTCACCAGCAGTCACCGTGGTGTGTGGGGCTGGTTTTGTGTCACCAGCAGTCACCGTGGTGTGTGAGGCTGGTCCTGTTGCCTGACTCTGGCCTCTAACCTCTCCTCTCTCCGCCCTGTCTTCCCCTCCAGGACATGGAGCAGCATGACTCGGTGCGCTGCCGCAACGCCCAGAAACGCCCCGTGCTGCAGCTGGAGGACTGCCTGCGCCTCTTCACGGAAGCGGAGGAGCTGAGCGAGCAGGACCCCTGGTACTGCCCCCAGTGCTGCAAGCACAAACAGGCCACCAAGAAGTTTGACCTCTGGTCCCTGCCCCAGTACCTCATCATCCACCTCAAGCGCTTCTCCTACAACCGCTACTGGCGCGACAAGATCGACGCCCTCGTCGAGTTCCCCACGCAGTCAGTGCTCCCTTGCTCTTCTTCATTGGGGGGGGGGGGCATGGAAAAACAACAACAGGGTTTTGTTTGTAAGTCCGGTGGCCAAAGCTTGACTCCAGGATGGCACAGAGTGAAGGACCGTTTTTTTCACTTCTTCCAGCACCGTCACCTTTGCACTGCACAGTCTGAGATAGTTGCACATGTTAAAAGAGGGTTCAGCACGGAGATGGTGCGTAATACTGGTAACGGAATAATCAAAATGGTGATTGTGCCTGTGCTCTTGGAGTCTTATTCATTGTCTGAATAGGAAAAAATCGAACCAAACTGAAGTTGTGAGTTTCTCTAGTTTTGGATATGCTCCTTTTGGTGCTGGTTAGTGGGCAGGGAGTTTTGTCTATTTGTATGTTTCTTAGTGACAGTAATGGCACGTGACTGTGTGATACCTGTGAGCGTGGTTGCTGATGTGATACCTGTGAGTGTGGTTGCTGATGTGATACCTGTCAGCGTGGTTGCTGATGGTGTTGCTGTGTGTGTGTGTGGTGGCAGGGGTCTGGACCTTCGCAAGTACATCCTCAACCCTGACAACCGTGATGTCAACATGTACGACCTGATCAGCGTGACCAACCACTATGGGGGTCTAGGAGGAGGCCACTGTAAGTGGAGCTTACTTATTTACCATTTGGGGCAGAACACCAACAGGAATGCATGTGTATGTGGGGTGCGTGTGTGTGTGCGTGCGTGCATGCGTGCGTGTGTTTGTGTGTGAAAGGAGAGACGCGCAAATCAGCTAGAGTTTCCAAATCACAGGGACAGAACTCTGCTATGGGCACATTGTGAAAGTGTGTGTGTGTGTGCATGCATGCGTGTGTGTGTTTTTGTGTGTGAAAGGAGAGATGCAAATATCAGCTGGAGTTTACAAATCACTGGGACAGGATTCAGCGATGGGCACATTGTGAACGTTTGTGTGTGTGTGTGTTTGTGTGTGATGATGTGTGTGTGTGTGTGTGATGATGTGTGTGTGTGTTTGTGTGTGATGATGTGTGTGTGTGTGTGTGTGTGTGATGACGGAGCAGTGTGGCATTGACAGTGGCTGTGAGGAAGGAACTTGAATTGAACAGTGTTTATGGTACAAGAGCCTGGTAGGGTACAAACTGTACGCTGTTGTAGGTTTGTTTGCCAGCGTTGAGGAGACAGAAAATATGGCACTGTTTAGTGTTGTCACTTTGCGCAACTAACAGCTACAAGAACAGGTTGGAAAGAATCCTTGAGGTTAGTGTTCAGATTTTAACATCCTGTCAGCCGTACAAGGTCACCAGGATTTTAACATCCTGTCAGCCGTAGAGGGTCACCAGGATTTTAACATCCTGTCAGCCACACAGGGTCTCCAGGATTTTAACATCCTGTCAGCCACACAGGGTCACCAGGATTTTAACATCCTGTCAGCCGCACAGGGTCACCTCAGGATGTTAACATCCTGTTAGCTGCACAGGGTCACCTCAGGATTTTAACATCCTGTCAGCTGCACAGGGTCACCTCAGGATTTTAACATCCTGTCAGCCACACAGGGTCACCTCAGTATTTTAACATCCTGTCAGCGGCACAGGGACACCTCAGGATTTAACATCCTGTCAGCCACACAGGGTCACCTCAGGATTTTAAACATCCTGTCAGCCGCACAGGGACACCTCAGGATTTTAACATCCTGTCAGCCACACAGGGTCATCTCAGGATTTTAACATCCTGTCAGCCACACAGGGTCACCACAGGATTTTAACATCCTGTCGGCTGCACAGGGTCACCTCAGGATTTTAACATCCTGTCAGCCGCACAGGGTCACCTCAGGATTTTAACATCCTGTCAGCCGCACAGGGTCACCTCAGGATTTTAACATCCTGTCAGCCACACAGGGTCATCTGAGGATGAAATCCACGAGGCTGAGGGAGTGATGCTTAAGAAAAAAGAAAAGAAGCTTGTATTGTCTTTTCCAAGTATTTTAATAATAGAACCCAGACACATGAAAAGTTAAAAAGAAAATCTGTTTAACAATGACACCATACAACATGCACATTTCTGGGGTAAGCCCCTTTGTCAAACAAGAAGAACAACTGTTAAACAACAGTTAAACTGCGGAAGGTTGCTTATATGCTTGTGGCTGTAGTGCCTCTGTAGTGTATCCAGACAATTTGTATGTTGTCTGTGTCATACTAAATAAGCATTCTTTTTAACCATTCATGTGTTTGGATTTTGTTGTAGAACGCTAGCAGTCATCCTTGTCTCAGATAATTTTTCTTCCAAGAATAGTTAGATTTGACTGTGATGAAGTGGGTCCACCAGCAGACAGATTTGACTGATGAAGTGGATCCACAAGCAGACAGATTTGACTGATGAACTGGGTCCACAAGCAGACATATTTGACTGTGGTGAAGTGGATCCACAAGCAGACAGATTTGACTGATGAAGTGGATCCACAAGCAGACAGATTTGACTGATGAACTGGATCCACAAGCAGACATATTTGACTGTGGTGAAGTGGATCCACAAGCAGACAGATTTGACTGATGAAGTGGATCCACAAGCAGACAGATTTGACTGATGAAGTGGATCCACAAGCAGACAGATTTGACTGATGAAGTGGATCCACAAGCAGACAGATTTGACTGATGAAGTGGATCCACTAGCAGACAGATTTGACTGATGAAGTGGATCCACAAGCAGACAGATTTGACTGATGAAGTGGATCCACAAGCAGACAGATTTGACTGATGAACTGGATTCACCAGCAGACATATTTGACTGTGGTGAAGTGGATCCACAAGCAGACAGATTTGACTGATGAAGTGGACCCACAAGCAGACGGATTTGACTGATGAAGTGGATCCACAAGCAGACATATTTGACGGATGAAGTGGATCCACTAGCAGACAGATTTGACTGATGAAGTGGATCCACAAGCAGACAGATTTGACCGATGAAGTGGATCCACAAACAGACACAGTAGTGGCAGGGACCCAGTGTTGAGGTGTTTGTGTCAGCTTGTCTCGTTGTCTCCCACACACACAGCAGTGGCAGGGACCCAGTGTTGAGGTGTTTGTGTCAGCTTGTCTCGTTGTCTCCACAGACACACAGCAGTGGCAGGGACCCAGTGTTGAGGTGTTTGTGTCAGCTTGTCTCGTTGTCTCCCACACACACAGCAGTGGCAGGGACCCAGTGTTGAGGTGTTTGTGTCAGCTTGTCTCGTTGTCTCCCACACACACAGCAGTGGCAGGGACCCAGTGTTGAGGTGTTTGTGTCAGCTTGTCTCGTTGTCTCCACAGACACACAGCAGTGGCAGGGACCCAGTGTTGAGGTGTTTGTGTCAGCTTGTCTCGTTGTCTCCCACACACACAGCAGTGGCAGGGACCCAGTGTTGAGGTGTTTGTGTCAGCTTGTCTCGTTGTCTCCACAGACACTGCCTTTGCCCAAAACAAGGACGACGGGGAATGGTACTACTTTGATGATTCCAGCGTCTCTGCTTCTTCCGAGGAATCGGCTGTGGTCAGTCCTGTGTTTTATCACTCCTTCTGGGGAACTGGGGGGGGGCCTTGTTCTAGATGTTTGCACCAATTACAAATTTTCGTATTAATTTGTTTCTCGTTTTTTTTTTGACTTGTGGAATAATGGGTGTTCGTCAGCCTTTGTGTGGTAAAAACTGATCATCTTCAGCTTGTAGACTATGATGGTCTGCTGATCTCCACCATTGAGCTGTATACTTTAACCAGCTTTGGTGACCGTGACCTCATGTCAAGGTTGCAGAGGTAGCAGAAACTCGAGGGCAAAGCTGCATGTTCTGGGTGTTTTTTGACTCGCGTGAAGTGTTACTGTTGAGCCAGCATGGCAGAATCTTTCACAGTTCAAGTTTACCAGACTGCTGCAACAGGTCATGTCTTGACACATTTGTCTGCCGCTATGTCCTGTAATTGTGATCGTCTCTTTCAGACAAAAGCGGCGTACGTTTTTAGAGTCCGGCGCCGCAGCCTGTAGCAACTATTTGTGCATCAAAGCTACCTCGCACAGTGCTTAGCACCAGCACCAGCAACACCACAGCAACGGCGAAGGAGGCGACATCAACGGCTTCAACAACAGCGATGACGAGATGGACACTAATTGACGAGCGGCTTTTGTTGCTTGAACACTCTGTGTGTGAACTCCGTAGGAAACCTAAAGTGATGGCTGACGTGATACATTGTTTTGAGGAAAAAACTCTGCCCAGTCTCTCCATGCTTGGCAGCGCCGTCTCTACGTTCGCTGCGCATCTGGTGGGGCTGAGTGGAGGTTTGTCCCCCATCTGCCAGCTCTCGAGCTCGGCCGGGAGACAAGGTGTGATAGAGCGAAACTCCAGAGGTAAACTCCGCTGTGAAATCTAATTTTGACTGCAGACTCTGTTGTTCTCCCACTGTCTTGGGAGAGAGCTCTGTTTTAGGAATCTACAAATCCCTCCTCACCCCACTCCCCTCTCCACCCCTCCTTTTTTTCCCTTCTCTGACAGGTTGTGGGAAACTTTGCAGCACTTTGATCGAACCTGTCAACATGCCAGCGAAAAGTTTCAGGTGGTGACCCATACGAATTTTGATACACAAGTACAGAGCAGCATCTCTGCCGAGCTGCGTCCAGAGTTGTTCGTGGTCAACACAGCCGTTTCTTTTCTACGCACAACGCCGTGTCCCGACAGAGCTGTTTCTCTGCTACACAGCTGTGTCCTGACCTGGCTGTTTCTCTTCTGTAGAGCATAACTGAAGGCCTGGGCCTTCTCTACAGGACTAGCTACTATCTCTGCAAAGTCAGTTCTCCTCCACAAAGCAGTGTCTTTGTACACAGCTCCTCCACAGGGCTGTGTCCCTACGGAGCTGTTTCTATGGAGCCACGGACAGGGCTGCCTTCTCAACAGAACTACCAGTTGTACCATCTCCACAGTCATGTCTTCTCGGCAAAGCGGCATCTCTTCTGCAGAAGTGTCTCCTCTACGCTGGTGTTTTTTCTTCACACTGCTTTTTCTCCCCTACAGAACTGTTGTATATGCAGTTGCATCTCCACACGGCTGCACAGCTGCACTTGTACAGAGCTGTTTCTGTACATGGCTGCAGCTGTAATTGTAAAGAGCTGTTTCTTTATGTGGTGGCAGCTGTAATTGTAAAGAGCTGTTTCTTTACATGGCTGCAGCTGTAATTGTGAAGAGCTGTTTCTGTACATGGCTGCAGCTGTACTTGTGAAGAGCTGTTTCTGTACATGGCTGCAGCTGTAATTGTAAAGAGCTGTTTCTGTACATGGCTGCAGCTGTAAAGACCTGTTTCTGTACATGGCTGCAGCTGTAATGTAAAGAGCTGTTTCTGTACATGGCTGCAGCTGTAATTGTAAAGAGCTGTTTCTGTACATGGCTGCAGCTGTAAAGACCTGTTTCTGTACATGGCTGCAGCTGTAAAGACCTGTTTCTGTACATGGCTGCAGCTGTAACGAGCTGTTTCTCTTCTACAGTCATTTCTTCTCTACAGAGCTGCAGCTGTGCAGAGCTGTATCTGTACTTGGCTGCAGCTGTACAGTTGTTTTGTCTCACCACAGCTGCAACTGTAAAGAGCCGCAACTGCACTTGGCTGTGACTGTAAAGAGCTGTCTGTCCACCGGTCAGCAGTCTCCCCTGGCCAGCTCCTGTTGGTCACTTGGCCTGCAAGCCTGGTCCTCTGCATTGTGAATGGTTTTCACGTGTTTCACCCGTTCCAAACGCTGCAGTTCTGAATATTTGGCCACTTTTCTTTTCAAGGCTGTGGTCAGCCGGTGTCGAAGAACGAAACTGATTCACACATCTGTATGTCTATGGATAGATATTTTCATGCATGTGCATCACAGTCTGTGCTTTACTGATGCAGACATGGTTTTGCCCTTGGGAGCAGATGTCAACGCACAGACTGTGGGGCGACTGGAGTGGGTCTGAAAAGGTGGATGATGCATTTGACAAACGACACAAGTCTGCCTTTGGGCCATCTTGGGCTCAGGGCTGTACTACAGGATGTGGCTTGGTGCTGTACAACAGGATGTGATGATGTAATACAGGGTGCGGCTTGATGCTGTACTACAGGATGCGGCTTGATGCTGTACTACAGGATGCGGCTCGATGCTGTACTACAGGATGTGGCCTGATGCTGTACTACAGGATGTGGCCTGATGCTGTACTACAGGATGCGGCTCGGTGCTTTACTACAGGATGCGGCCTGATGCTGTACTACAGGATGCGGCTCGATGCTGTACTACAGGATGTGGCCTGATGCTGTACTACAGGATGTGGCTTGATTCTGTACTACAGGATGCGGTTTGATGCTGTACTGCAGGATGTGGTTTGATGCTGTACTACAGGATGCGGCCTGATGCTGTACTATAGGATGCGGCCTGATGCTGTACTACAGGATGCGGCCTGATGCTGTACTACAGGATGTGGTTTGATGCTGTGCTACACAGGTAAAGAAAAGCGGTTGGATATTTAGAAGCTGAAGCTGCGTTACTCAGATGAACTGCTGTGTGCGCAGAAAGTGTCGCGTCATCACCTGCTGCACCAAGTGCAGCGTGTACGTTATACATTATCAGCATGGCTGCACAGAGCTGTGTCCAGGTTTTGATGTAAAGCGGTCGGTTGTGTGAGAATTAGTCTGTTTGATCTGGCGAGCAAGACCAGCAGTGTTGTACCATGATGATATTTAGAGTTTCCCCGATTCAGGTGTAAACATCTGAATTTAGTGTTATATCTTGATACAGTTTGGTTTGCATGGTTGAGTAGAGCAGTCTTGTCTTTTTTTCTACTTCCCCAGATGGCTGGATGTGCACAACAGTACCTCCAAAAATAGACTTCTGGGCCCATATGCATGAAGAGCACGCATGAGTTGTCAATAGGCTCCAAAATAGATATTTGCCTATGTTTATTTTGATATCAGGGAAATTCCATTGTTTTGCCAGCGCTACAAGGCACATGATGTTGAAAATTCAAAACTGATTGGACACGTGATGATAGTACTTGTCAGTTTCAAAGAGGTCATGGTTGAGTCAAGTACATTGTTAATTTACCTCCAAGGAAAAAGTCCATGAAATGAGTGAACTTCGTTGAAAATGAAAAACGACAGGCCTACATTGTTTCAGTGGCTGAACCTTGGGCATAATTAGCATACATCCAACAACATTTTTTCATCAAAATAGGAGAAGCACTCCCGGATTGTAGTGGACATGTCAGTGACCCAGTGACCCCTTCCCATTCAAGATATTCCTGTCTCTCTTCATTGTCTGGGCTGACTATGACATGATGTCTCTTGATGCAGGAATCCAAACTGCTTGCATAGTTTGTGGTGTTCAGTGGTACCTGGGATGGCATCAGTCCCTGCAAGTGCTTGTTTTCTCCTCAGTTGGTAACAGCAGTGTCAGAGCTACCATCTGCATATGGCAGTTACAGGCATGGCAATTGTCCGTGAAAACACAAATTTTCGCGGCAGTGAAACTGACTTTCCTTGGAGGAAAACAAAATGTCTGCGCGACAAAGGTATCGGTGGCACAAAAAAGAAAGAAGAAAAAAAGGGAAGCACCGGTTTTTCTTCGGCACCGAATACCTGCGAAACATACAGAGCACGTTCATGTGGCTATCGCCCATCTTGGTCACGTAATTGTGAACAGTCACTTGCTATTACTCTTGCAGGCTGGCAACAGGTTTGAACGCAGTCAGTTCTTACACACTTCTGTGCTATGTTTCAGCCAAGCAGGCAAATGTTATGAAAGCAGGAAGTGGAGCACTGCGAATCAATTCCCATGCCTGCAGTTAGGCTGCCTGAAGCTAGAAGAATGTATCTGTAACTTTCGACATGTTGGGCCGGCCAGATAGCTCTGTTTGCACTCCGTGCGTGCCATTTTCTTCAGTGTTGTCATTGCTGAGAGAATGTAATTAGGTGGACTATTTACTCTTTGTACATACGGGCCCTGTTCTAGGCGAAGGCCAGAAATTTTACAGAAGGCAGCATTTTCTGGTGTTTGCCTCAGACAGTGGTCTTGTCCTAGGGGGTACTGTGACCTAGCTTGATGATGTACTATTAATCCATTGAGTGAAACTGGGAAAGGACCACTGCTCAGCTTTGAAAAATAAGATTTCATGAAACTGTTGAACTGGATTGGATTGCTGTCTACAGTTGATTCTTTTTCATTGGAATTGAGTCAAACTCTGTTGAGGGCAGCTCTAAGTTTGGGAGGTGGGGTGTGGTTGAGGTCTCAGGCAAGTTATTAATCAACACTATTCAAGTCATAGCGATTACGAAAACCTTATTCTTTCTGCAGCTAAGTGACACTTTTTATGACTAGTGAATGTACATGTATGCCCATTTTGCTCGTAACATCATTATTAATTTTTTTAATAAAAAAAAAAAATCAAGGATCATCCTAGCAGCTACTGTTACTCCACACTGTACAAGATCAAAGCTTATGTGTTAACTGGGAAACGGTTGTATGTGTAATACCAATAAATAGTGCATGCTGAAGACTGTGCTGAGGTTTTCTTGTGAGTTGTATTGGATGATGTATTCTTCACACCCAATCCTTTGGTTGTTGTTGTTGATTTAAAAAAGAAATGGGGGCTGGGGGGAGCATCTGCACATTGGGTGGGGTGGGGGATCTGCACACTGGTTTTGCAGAATTGGCCATGATGACATAGTTCCGCTGTGTGTCTGTTGCCAGAGATGTCCCCCAAAAGACTATGGTCCAATTTTTGTAATGCTTAGAGGACGGGTCTGCCTCTTTCAGGGCTATTGTGTGTATGACTGATTAAACTTGGTGACTAAATTTTGTATTTGAAAGGATTTGTCAGGGCGTTCGCACACCTGCCAGTTGTATTAGCGCTGCGTGATCTTTGTTTACCAAATCCAAGAGGTGGGATTGTGAGTGATGGCCAGGTTGACGAAGACAAAGTATGTTGTCCCAGGGTAAACTTAAGATTTGTCCCCGTTCACAACTGGATCCCACTTAAGATTGCAGAGTGAGCACCTCTGCAGTCCCAGACATTCTGAAAGCTGTCTGGAACATACTTCGGGCATCCTTTGGCTTTTCAACCAGATTTCAGTGCAGGATACCACAGGCCTTTGAAAAAGCATTTGTCCTGAAGAAAAACAAAACAAGGATCAGTCTGAGAGGGAGAGTCACCGGGAATAAGTCTACTAGCTTGGGCAGATGTTTGAATGGTCTTTTTTTAATTTAAAAAGCAACAACTACGTGAGTGTCTTTTTACCCTTGCTTTTAGCACTGTTTTGAACGTTGTGGAGTGGGCACAGTTGATGGCAGAGTGTATGCTGGATTTGGATTTGGACAAGAGTAGTTTGGTCTGACCGGACGGTCTCAGTTTTGGTTGCCTTTTCTTGACGTCGTTCAGTCCTGGCACTTGCTTTTCTGTGCCTGCTTGGGACTTGGCTTGCTGTTTGCAGGGTTGAAGTGGTCTAGTCCAGGAAGGGAAGATCAAGGGGGTGCTGGTTTGATTCTGCTTTAGGCCCTCCACCCCCTCCTCTCCCCTGCTGGAACTTGGGTTAGAGTACAGATCTCTGTCTCACTGTCATGTGGAACCTGTGTTAAAGTACAGATAGACACTCCCCCCCCCCCAAACACACACACACTCTGACTCTTAGAGTACAGATCTCTGTCTCACTGTCATGTGGAACCTGTGTTAAAGTACAGATAGACACTTCCGAATTCCCCTCCCCCCCCCCCCCAAACACACACACACTCTGACTCTTAGAGTACAGATCTCTGTCTCACTGTCATGTGGAACCTGTGTTAAAGTACAGATAGACACTTCCTCACCCCCACACACACACACACATACACTCTGGCTCTTAGAGTACAGATGGTCACTTTCTCACCCTCACCCTCTGTCTCTTAGAGTACAGATAGTCACTTTATCACCCCCACACTCTGAATCTTAGAGTACAGATAGTCACGTTCTCACCCCCACACTCTGAATCTTAGAGTACAGATAGTCACTTTCTCACCCGGACACTTTGACTCTTCGAGTACAGATAGTCACTTTCTCACCCCCACGCTCTGACTCTTCGAGTACAGATAGTCACTTTCTCACCCCCATGCTCTGACTTTTTGAGTACAGATAGTCACTTTCTCACTCACTTGCTGTCTCTTTGAGTACAGATAGTCACTTTCTCACCCCCACACTCCGACTCTTAGAGTACAGTCACTTTCTCACCCCCACACTGTGACTCTTAGAGTACAGTCATTTTCTCATCCCCACACTGTGACTCTTAGAGTACAGTCACTTTCTCAAACCCCCACCCCCCCTGTGACTCTTAGAGTACAGTCACTTTCTCACCCCCACACTGTGACTCTTAGAGTACAGATAGTGTCTTTCTCACCCCCATCCTCTGTCTCTTAGAGTACAGATAGTCACTTTCTCACCCTCACCCCCCGACTCTTAGAGTACAGATAGTCACTTATTCACCCTCGCCATCTGACTCTTAGAGTACAGATAGTCACTTTTTCACCCCCACACTCTGACTCTTAGAGTACAGATAGTCACTTATTCACCCTCACCATCTGACTCTTAGAGTACAGATAGTCACTTTTTCACCCCCACACTCTGACTCTTAGAGTACAGATAGTCATTTTCTTACTCACCCACACCCTCTGTTTCACTGTCAATGTGAGTAGTTAGCGTACAGATAGTCCCCACCCCACCCCACCCCACCCCGCCCCCCCTGCCCCCCTTGTCTTAGGTTTTAGGTTTGAGCTCTAGGTTAGGACAGACTTTCTCCGTGCTCTCTGTCTGTCTCAGATCAGCTCTGTAGAGAAGTTGTTTTGGCTGAGAGGAGAAGTGGAGCTTACCCTGCACAGGCTGACAGCCTCGTGACGGGGTCCATAGCTGTGGAGGCGGTGCCAAGGCTGCGCTGTTGCCGTTGTGTGGCGCCGACCCGCAGACAGGCTTCAGCTACATGGCTCTGTCCCAGCTGGCTTTTCCCAAGGAAGGCATCTCAGAGTTTCCACACGGAAACCAAAAGAGCCAGTGAAATGGAGAATATGCATAGATATAAATAGTAAAAGATCGCCAATACACACGTGTGACTTGGGGAGCGAGTGGTGGTCAGACCAGACTCACGGTGATGCAACTGTCAAATCCATGCTGAAGAACAAAGTTGCAAATCATAATACTGAAATGAAACCTGCACCTTCATTTGTTCATTTAGATCACTCTGTTGGTTGGTTACAAA
>JABMCL010003462.1:0-12500 GCA_018857735.1 Alviniconcha marisindica | reverse complement strand
TTGCTTCACTGTGTAAACAGGGGGAAGTTGCCTACAACCGGAAGCGTAAAAATGCCAATACTGTTGCAGTTGCTTCCGTGGAAGGGGGGGGAGGTAAAAAAAAGTGTCGCGTTTTTTTTGACTGGTGCTTTCGTAAAAAAAGGGGTTGGGGGGCTCCTTGACAGAAAATTTCCTTGTTGCCGACATTTTTGACTGGGCCTTGTTTTAATGTTGGCAGTAAAAATTCCTTCACTGTCACGCCTTCCTTTAAAAAAGTTGCCCCGGAAAAAAAACAGCCAATTTAACTGGGGGGAAAAAGTAGGGATTTAACCCCCCGTAAATGCCCTACCCCCCTTACCTCATCTTTACCTACAACTTGAATCAACTTTCTTGCCCCCCGTTTAAAACTACTTACAGCACCTTTAACGGAAAATTTTCCCACTCTTTAAAAACCACATGGGGCTGTATTTCGGACACAAAACTTGGTTTCACAAACAAACTTCAACTAAATAATGAAAAGACAGGAAGTGATTTTTCATCGACAGCAAAACTTGTCTTTTTCATTTTTTTAAGTGTACTTGCCGTCCCACTCTGACGCATATCGTGTGAGGTTTTATTTTGAGTGTCGTGTTTGTTTCTGTTTCGATGTTCATGAT
This sequence comes from Alviniconcha marisindica, assembly GCA_018857735.1. Taxonomy (NCBI): domain Eukaryota; kingdom Metazoa; phylum Mollusca; class Gastropoda; family Provannidae; genus Alviniconcha; species Alviniconcha marisindica. Next base: position 11,865 of record JABMCL010003462.1, on the reverse strand, counting down.
TGTTTGCAGTTGGAAGAGTGAGTTGTTGTTTTAATGGACAGTACTTTTTTGTGACAACAAGATAAATGCTTTCTTTCTTTTTTAAAGTCCAAAAGACGTCTCGGACGGGTCTGTCTTTTTAGTGTTCTAGAGGACAGAAGACTACAGACAGACAACAGATGGCTTTAACCAAGCAGATTTGTATTTCACCCTGAATTTCTAACGTACCAATGAACTTCCAGTCAAACATGAACGTGGATCTCGTCTTTCGATTTTGTTAATTCTTTGCTGGTTATCTTTTTCACCTACCGTCTTCGTGGTATTTGTTGAACCCCATTGATTCATTTGTGATTTTTGTAATCGTGGTTATGACGTTTTCTTTTTTCACCCATTTTTCACTTTATTCTGCTGGAACGTTTATTTTCACTATCAAAGTCATCACTTTCGTTCTTTGTTTCACTCCCTCCCAGTTCCTTCATGATTCCCGATTTTTGACAGGTGTAATCCATCAATTTTTCCATTGGACTTTCGACCACTTGATTATTATTATTTTGATCGCTTTTATAACCTGTTCTCCGCTCCGAGCAGCCCAAACTGCGTGCATGTTTTCTACTGAGTGAAAGCTTTTTATACGCGTTTTGTTTTTGTTTTGTTTGTGAATCCAGAAGTGGTTTCTTACAAACGGTGTGGTGCCACAAGAACGAGCCGTTTGGCGCAGTTTGTGCAAACAACCATGCTCCTGGCATTTCCAAAGCCACATACGTAAGGTGTGCGTTTTTAGCTTAACTGCCCACCTTCGCTTTTGGCAGAAATGACCGGGGTCACGTGTTTAGCGGTAAAACGGGGGTGGAACGAAACCGAATGAGTCAAACTACCCTTACTTCCATCTCAAGAAAGGAAGGTGCATAAATGTGCACGAAACAAATCGAAATCAAGGTTAAGGGAACACACCCCTTTCACCACACCCGTGGGTTTAAATACTTCCGGTACATCGACTCATCCCCAGAACCCACAACTTGTGTGATATCCACCGTGAAGCACTGTGACGGAATTTCATTGTTATTGCAACAGTCTTTCCAAAACATAATAATGAAGGGTGGGGTTGTGTGTGTGGTGTGTGTGTGTGTGTGTGTGTGTGTTGTGTGTGTGTGTGTGTGTGAGTGAATTTGTTGTTGTTTTAAAATGGAGTTTTGAAATTTTCGGGGTGGGGTTTTTGGGGGGGGGCGGGGTTGGGGGCTTGTGTGTGTGTTTTGGTTGTGTTGTGGTTGTGTTTTGTGTTTGGGAGGGGAAGGGTGGGGTGGGGTTTGGGGTTGTGGGTTGTGTGTGTGCTCGTGAGTCCTCGTCTGTGTGTGTGCGGCCTGGCTATGGGTTTTGTGGGTCTGCTTTAAAGGGGTTTTTTTAAATTTTTTGCTGTTACCTTTTTGTTGTGTTGTAGTTTGTGGTTTGTTATGTTTGTGGAGCTTTCGAATTTGTTAACCTTTCATTTGCTGATATTGATTCCACTCCAAACTTCAAATGCCATCCTCATCTGTTCAGGTTTGATTTCCACAACATACCTTGACATTTACAACCACCTTATAACACGTTAGCAGTACTTTATAGACTGCTGTAATACGTGTCCTTTGGCGTCTTCGCTCACAGTATCCTTATGTACTTTTAAGGGTTTTTATTTTGTCAACTTGTGAATTCCTCACATTGGTGTATTTATCTGGACACTGGTCCAAGGTTTTAGGATGTCCATCCTTGCAATAAATTTTCCTCCATTTGTAGCATAAAATTAGAAACCCGGTGAAGGTGATTTTACGATGACCAACCTTGCAATAATTTTTTTACGTTTGTGGGAGTATACAATTACAGAAATGGCCCATAGTATTTACGATGTCCCCCTTGCAATAAATTCTCACGTTGGTGGTGTCATACAATTTTAAGGAAATGGTCAAGGTGTAATCGATGTCCAACCTGCTCAACTCACTTTTGTGGGAGACTATACAATTATAGAAACTGTCAAGGTAGTATTTACGTGAACCTTGCAATAAATTTTCCTCACGTTTGTGGGAGCATACAATTTAGAAACTGGTAAGGTAGTTTTTTCGTGTCCAACTTGCTTTTTCACGTTGGTGGGAGTTCTTATGCTGGTCAAGGTAGTTTTTATCGATGTCCAAATTGACAATTTTCACGTTTGGTGGGAGTTTTTGTTTTGTTGTCAAGGTACGTGTTGTTTCTTGTTGTAAACTTGCGTTTCAAATTTTCACAGTTTTGTGGTTTGGGACATCGATTTTGGTTTAAATTGTTGTCAAGTGGTTGGGGTTGTGTTCTACTTGACAGTTACTTTTGTTGCTCCCAAAACCGTAAAGTTGTTGAAAGGGTTGGACATCGAAAAAACCCTACCTTGACCAGTTTCTATTTGATACTCCCACCAACGTGAGAATTGATTCAAGGTTACATCTAAAATCTCCTTGACCCAGATTTCTATAATTTATACCCCACCAATCTGAGGAATTGTTCAATTGGACATGAAAAATACTACCTGGCCAGTTCTAGTTTGTTGCCCCCAAACAAACGTGGGAATTGAATTGCAAGGCTGGACATGTAAATACTACCTTGAACCAGTTTCTATAATTGTACTACAATTAGGAATTGTTGCAAGGGGACATCGATAAAATACTACCTTGACCAGTTTCTATAATTGTATGCTCCCACAAACTGAGGAATTGATTGCAAGGTTGGACATCGATAAAATACTACCTTGACCAGTTTCTGTAATTGTATGCTCCCACAAACGTGAAGAATTGATTGCAAGGTTGGTCATCGATAAAATACTACCTTGACCGGTTTCTATAATTGTATGCTCCCACAAACGTGAGAAATTGATTGCAAGGATGGACATCCTAAAACGTTGGCCAGTGTCTAGATACAATATACCAATGTGAGGAATTCATCAGGAGGTTGCGAGGGCTCCCTCGAATAGATATGTAGCGAGACGCCAAATCTGGACTGTATACAGCAGACTATAAAGAGTGTAACTGTTGATGTTGTTGTTATTGTTTTTGTTGTGTGTTGGAGTTGCAAGACCTGAGCAGATGACGGCACTGGCGGTTTTGATTTTGGTGGCGGTCACTATCAGCACAGCTGAGGCTTCTATGTAAGACACACACACACACACACACACACACACACACACACACACACACACACACACACAACCACACACACATACATACACCACCACTACCCCACACCACACACACACACACACACACACACACACACACACACACACACACACACAACACACACGCACACACACGCACACACACACACACACACACACACACACACACACACACACACACACACTACCTCACTCACACATGCATACATGCAATCACACACACATGCACACTCACTGACACACATAAGCACACACACACACACACACACACACACACACACACACACACACACACACACACACACACATTATTATTATTGTTTTTCCCGGCAATGACTGTTGCAATAACAATGAATATTCCGTCACAGATGCTCTCACGGTGGATATTACATACGTTGTGGGTTCTGGGGATGGAGTCGATGCTACCGGTAAGTATGTAAACCCCAACTGATGTGTGAGCGTGTGTGTTCCACTTCAACCTTAATTACGCCATTTTGTTCTCGTGCACATTTCATCCGACACCTTCCTTTCTTGAGAATGAGAAGTAAGGAAGTAGTTATGACTCATTTCGGTATCCTTTTCCACCCCGTGTTACCGCAGTAGCCGTAAAAGACCCCGGTCATTTTTCCAAAAGCGCAGGTGGCGGGTTTTACAGCAAACCGCTCACCTTACGTATGTGGCTTTGCATAAAGTGACATGGAGCATGTTGTATGGTGTACACAAGAACGCGCCAAGAGGCTGCATTCTTTTGCACCAGCCATGCCAAGGTGTAAGTACACCACTTCGGTGGATATTCAACAAACAAAACAAAAAACAAAAACGCGCTATAAAAAAGCTATTCCTCATGTAGAATAACAGCGAGGGGCAGTGAGTCTGCTCGAGAGCGGAGAACAGGTATATAAAAGGATCAATAATAATAATAATCATAGTAGGTCGTAAAGTCCAATGGAAGTGATGGATTTACACCTGTCACATCGGGAATCATGAAGGGAAACTGGGAGGGAGTGAAACAACGAACAGATAAAAGTGAATGACATTTGATAGTGAAGAATAAACGTATCAGCAGAATAGAAGTGAGATGGGTGAAAAACGAAAACTGTCATAAACACGATTACAAAAAATACACATAATGAATCAATGGAGCTTCAACAAATACCACGAAGACGAAAGATAGTGCTGAAAGAGATAACCAGCAAAAGAAATTAACAACCATTATACTGAAAGACTGTAGATCTCATTCTGTTTCATATGTTAATGACTGTGATTATGATTCATTAATGGTTACGTTATGTATTATTATTTCAGGCGAAGTACAATTCTGCGTGAGTTAAAGCTATCTGTCTGTCTGTCTGTCAGTCTGTCTGTCTCTCTAGATACATCTAAATAGATCAGACCCGTCCGGAGACGTCTTTTTGGACTTTAAAAAAGAAAGAAAGCATTTGATCTTGTTGATCACAGAAATGTTACTGTCCATTTAAACAATTCGAACTCAGTTCTTCTTTCTCAACTGCAACATATCATGAACATCGATACCAGAAACATCTTTTACGACACTCACATAAAACCTCACATCGATTATGCGTCAGTAGTGTGGGATGGCTGTGGCGAAGTACACTTAAAAAAATGAAATAGATGACAGTTTTTGTCTTGTTCTGATGAGCATCACTTCTGTCTTTTCATTATTTAGTTGAAGTTTGTTTTGTGTTATCCAGTTTTTGATGTCCGAAATACAGTCGGATGTGGTTTTCAGAAGAGTGTGGATGTTTTCCGTTAAGGTGCTGTTAAGTAGTTGAGTATCGTGGGCATAGAAGTGGTGATTCAAGTTGTGACGGTTGATGATGGAGGCTAGAGGGGTAGAAATTGGGCGATTCAGGCGGGGTTTGTTAATCCCTTGACTTTTGCCCGCCATCGCTTAAGTCCCTTGGCTGCTTTTACTTCCGGTGCATACTTTCTTCACAATGGAAGGTGGTGACAGTGAATTTGCGAATTTTACACTGCCAACATTAAAGGCATTTTTGGAGGCCCGTAGTCATAATGTGTCTGGCAACAAGCGATAACTTGTTGCTCGTGCTATAGGATGCCCCAAACGCTTTTTTTCTACGAACTCGCGATCTTCTAGTCACCCAAAAAAACGACGCAAAGACACTTTTTTTTCACCCTCCATCCCCCTTCCACGGAAATTTTTTGCAACTGCAACAGTATTGGCATTTGTACTGCTTCGCGATTCTAGGTTCAACTTCCACTGTTATACACAGCGTGAAGCAACGCCTACTCAGAAATCGGCCCGGAAGTGCGCTGCGACCTCTTGCGACCTCTTGCGCGAAAGATTACAAAGCGCATTCCCCTCTAGCAAACCATCTTCGCTGAATCGCCCAGTAGTAGAGTGAAGAGGACAGGCCCCAGGACAGAACCTTGAGGAACGCCGCAGGGACGTTTAGTCACCAGTCCCACTACACTAACTCCAGGAATAACCTCTACGCGCCAAAGCCATGGCTTGATTTGTTTAAAACTAGCATATCCAGCACAGTCAACCCGACCGTACCTGTCCCAAAGCGCTGCTGCAAAACCTGATTATTGCAATTCCGTTTTCACCTGTTTACCAGCAGACCAGATCGCTCGGTTGCAGCGGGTGCAGAATAACGCAGCACGGCTCGTGATGTAAAAAAAATAAAGACGAGATCACGTGACACCGCTTCTCTAGGAACTTCATTGGCTAGCCGTAAAATTCCGCTGCCAGTACAAGATCGCGACTCTTGCTTACCGCCATTTTGAAGGGTCGTTACCTCCTTATCTTTCTTCACCTCTCCGCACTTATGAACCGTCTCGCTCTCTCCGATCTTCTAATGAAAAGCTGCTCAAAGGTCAAAGGCTGCTATACAATAGTAGTCACAAGACAGCGTCACGGCTGTACAACGGCAGAAACAAGACAGCGTCACGGCTGTACAACGGTAGAAACAAGACAACGTCACTGCTGTACAACGGTAGAAACAAGACAACGTCACTGCTGTACAACGATAGAAACAAGACAACGTCACTGCTGTACAACGGTAGAAACAAGACAACGTCACTGCTGTACAACGATAGAAACAAGACAACGTCACTGCTGTACAACGGTAGAAACAAGACAACGTCACTGCTGTACAACGTAGAAACAAACAACGTCACTGCTGTACAACGATAGAAACAAGACAACGTCACTGCTGTACAACGGTAGAAACAAGACAACGTCACTGCTGTACAACGGTAGAAACAAGACAACGTCACTGCTGTACAACGGTAGAAACAAGACAACGTCACTGCTGTACGACAGTATAGTCAAAGGACAATGTCACTGCAGTACAACGGTAGTCAAAGGACAACATCACTGCTGTACAACAGTGGTCAAAGGACAACGTCACTACTGTACGACAGTGTAGTTAAAGGACAATGTCACTGCAGTACAACGGTAGTCAAAGGACAACGTCACTGCTGTACGACAGTAGTCAAAGGACAACGTCACTGCTGTACAACAGTAGCCAAAGGACAACGTCACTGCTGTACGACAGCACAGTCAAAGGACAATGTCACTTCTGTACAAAAGTAGCCAAAGGACAACGTCACTGCTGTACGACAGCACAGTCAAAGGACAACATCACTGCTGTACAGCTGTAGTCAGGGGACAACGTCACTGCTGTACAACGGTAGAAACAAGACAACGTCACTGCTGTACGACAGTATAGTCAAAGGACAATGTCACTGCAGTACAACGGTAGTCAAAGGACAACATCACTGCTGTACAACAGTGGTCAAAGGACAACGTCACTACTGTACGACAGTATAGTCAAAGGACAATGTCACTGCAGTACAACGGTAGTCAAAGGACAACGTCACTGCTGTACAACAGTAGTCAAAGGACAACGTCACTGCTGTACAACAGTAGCCAAAGGACAACGTCACTGCTGTACGATAGCACAGTCAAAGGACAACGTCACTTCTGTACAAAAGTAGCCAAAGGACAACGTCACTGCTGTACGACAGCACAGTCAAAGGAAAACGTCACTGCTGTACAGCTGCAGTCAGGGGACAACGTCACTGCTGTACAGCTGTAGTCAGAGGACAACGTCATTGCCCTACAAGGGTAGTCAAAGGACAACATCACTGCTGTAGGACAGTAATCACAGGACAGTGTCAACATGAAATTTTGCAGTGGACCCGTCATTCCTTAGGAGAAATCGATTGTTGTACATGTGTTGTATATTCAGATTCAGATTCAGATTCTTTATTCACCAAGTTTTACAACAAGGAAAGTGTCTCGAAAGCGGTAGGCATACAAACATAAGCAAACGACAACACTGACATACATCAACTAGCATAATTAAAGGTATACACCATTTGCACCAACAAAACAACACCCAAACGCCATACACCCCTGCGCGCACACGCACATACACAAAACCTGCAGAGCGCGCCCCCGCCCCGCACGCACGCACGCACGCACGCACGCACGCACGCCCCCACACACACACACACACACACACAAAAAAAAAAGTATGAGTAATGTTCCAATGTAAAAATAGTCCTATGTCTAAGACTAAGATAGGCAAAGTAAAAGAAAACCCCCAACACCCCCCAAAAACCCCAACCCCCACCCCCCAAAACCACACACACACACACAACACCCAAAACCACACACACAAAAACCCCAAAAAAACCCCCCCCCCCATACGTATAGTAATGTTCCAATGTAAAATATAGTCCTATGTCTAAGACTAAGACAGGCAAAGTAAATTTTCAACCAAACACAAACAGGGCACACACCACACACACACACACACACAACAGCCACCCCACAGAGCCCAAAACGAGAGAAACCGACTGAAGTTCATTTGAGACATTCACAGTCAGAACCATTTTGCTTTCCCTTAAGGGATGGGAACTTAACACAGTGACCTGTACTATCACTGACGTAAACTACTGTAGCTGAAGGAATTTCCCCGGGTTAAACCCGCGGGGGAAGGGGAAGTTCCGGGTTGTCCGCGGCCTCCTTCTGTCTGTGGTCCCGTTCGGCGACTGCCTCGGTGGTGCTCCTGAACCAAGCTTTTGCCCTGAGTAATGACCCCTGGAGTCATGTCTTTAAACGCATTTGGTCCGACGTTTTGTGTATTGTGTGTGTTCCGTTTGTGTATTGCATGTGTTTGTGCGTAAGTCTTGTGGCAACTCCCGCCAATGTGAATCCTTCTGTGGCAGTGATGGCGGTGTGAAAGGATTTGTGGACAAAAATAGGTTGTGGACAAAATTTTTTGTGGAAAAACTTTTGTTGGAACAAACAGTTGCGCACGAAAGTGCGGACAAGAATTGTGTGTGTGTTGTGTAAGCAAAAGCGTGTTTTGTGTGAATGTTTGTGGTGTCCGCCGTGTGAAAACACACCACCTTCTGTGGCAGTGCATGGGGGAGTGCACAAGAACTTATGCGACAATGTGGTTGTCGCCACAAAACTTTTTTTTGACGCGTTTTCCAACAAACATAATTTTGTCGCCACAAAGTTTTGTCGAAAAAGCGTGTTTTGTCGCGACAAACTCTGTTTGTCACGATAAACACGTGTTTGTGTGACAATAGTGTTTTTCGCGACAAAATGATACTTGTGGCGCTCCCGTCAATGATAGAAACTACACCACCTTCTGTGGCAGTGCATGGCGGGAGCTGCCCAAGGTTTGTCGCGACAAAAATCGGTTGTGTGACGTCAAATTCTTTGTTTTTTTGTGGCAAACAGTTTTGTGCCACGAAAGTTTTGCCGTAAAGTATACTTTTATCGCGCAGGCATAGTTTTGTCAAAGACAAAGGCGTGTTTTGTCGCGACAAAAAGATACTGTGGCAGCCCCGAGTGATGAAAACCACACCATTGTGGCAGTGCATGGCGGGTGGAGGGGTGGAAGGTGAGCGGGATACGGCCGCCAGAAAGTGCGGAGGGGGCATGCGCGCGCGGACGGAAATCCGGTCGTGCACCGCCCACGGCCCTCCGGACGGTGCCAGACAATGGCGTGTAGGTGGTTGGACTGTGACGTGTTGTGTGTGGTTTGTATGTGGTGTGATGTGAGAGTGTGTGTGGCGTGTTGTGTGTGTGTGTGTGTGAGAAAGTGTGTATGAGAGAGAGACGCGAGAAGAGAGAAGAAGAAGAGAAGAGAAAAAATAGAAGAGCAGAAACCCAGAGAGAGAACGAAGACGACGACGAGAAGAAGACAGAAGAGAGAGCAAGCAGGCTCCATGTGCGAGTGTATGTGCGCGCGCGCGCCCCTCACGTTGCTGTAGAATAGTCCCTCCGGACAAGATTTTACGCTGTATGAATACTTTCAGTAGTGGTGGTGGTAGTAGTATTACTACTAGTAGTAGTATCATTATTTTTAGACCGCCAGGTGACACCCGAGCAGTTTCTGCCCTCTCTTCCAAAGGGAGGTGGGTTCGAGCACGAGCGGGTTTCATTGAGCTTCTGAAGACCCGTTCCGCACGTCGCCGAACACTCGCTGCTCGTGGACACGCTCCACGCCGACCAGCCACCAGGACTGTCACAGAAGGTGTTTTGTTTGTGTTTAAAGTACGGCTAATTGACAGGGTTGGTTACAGTCAGTTAGTTAGTCAGTTCGGAGGTGTGTGTGATGGTGTGTGTGTGTGTGTGTGTAGTGTGTGTGTGTGTCGTGTGTGTGTGTGGTGTGTGTGTGTGTGTGAGTGGTGGATGAGAGGAGAGAGAGAGAGGGGAGTTAGCGAGTTGTCCTGTGACTACTTTTGTACAGCGGTGACGTTGTCCTGTGTCTACTGTTGTACAGAAGTGACGTTGTCCTGTGACTACTGTTGTACAGCAGTGACGTTGTCCTGTGTCTACTGTTGTACAGCAGTGACGTTGTCTTATGTCTACTGTTGTACAGCAGTGACGTTGTCTTATGACTACTGCTGTACAGCAGTGACGTTGTCTTATGACTACTGTTGTACATAAGTGACGTTATCCTGTGACTACCGTTGTACAGCAATGACGTTATCCTATGTCTACTGTTGTACAGCAGTGACGTTATCCTGTGACTACTGTTGTACAACAGTGACGTTGTCCTGTGATTACTGTTGTACAGCAGTGACGTTGGGATGGGTGGGATCATCATATGCACGTGCAAAAATAATAGGAAATTACTGAGAAGTGAAGGGTGTATGTTTGCTCTTTTGGCTGTGTGTATGTGTGTGCGTGTGTGTGTGCGTGTGTGTGTGTGTGTGTGTGTGTGTGTGTGGTGTGTGGGGTGTGTGTGTGTGTGTGTGTGTGTTTTGGGGGGTGGGGTGTGTGTGTGTGTGTGTTTTGTGTGTGTGTGTGTTGGTGTGTGTGTGTGGTGTGGTGTGTGTGTGTGTGTGTGGTGTGTGTGTGGTGTGTGGGGGTGTTGTGTTGTGTGTGTGCGTGCGTGTATGTGTGACTGAATATGTTTGAGAGTGAATATGTATGAGTTAGTGAGCGGGGTGCGTTTTTTCGTTTATGCGTGCGTGCGTGCGTTCGTGCGTGCGTAGGGTGCGTGTGTGTGTGCGTGACTATTAAGCAGCGCTTACCGTAACACGGGCTTTCATTGCAGGTTTCCTGAACGGTCCTCCTGTGCTGCCGTGCATTGTCTGGCACCGTGGCCGGAGGGCCGTGGGCTGGTGCACGACCGGATTTCCGTCCGCGCGCGCATGCCCCCTCCGCACTTTCTGGAGCAGGCCGTATGCCCGCTCACCTTCCACCCCGTCCACCCGCCATGCACTGCCACAGAAGGTGGTGTGGTTTTCGATCACTGGCGGGAGCTGCCACAAGTATCATTTTTGTCGCGACAAAACACGCCTTTTGTCTTTGACAAAACTATGCCTGTCGCGGGTAAAAGTATACTTGTCGCGGCAAAACTTTCGTGGCGACAAAACGTGTTTGCCCCGACAAAAAAAGAAAGAAGGTTTGTTGCTTTTTTGTTTGCGAAACCGATTTTGTCGCGACAAATCCTTGTGGCAGCTCCCGCCATGCACTGCCACAGAAGGTGGTGTAGTTTTCTATCATTGACGGGAGCTGCCACAAGTATCATTTTTTTGTCGCGAAAAACACGTATTTGTCGCGACAAACACGTGTTTATCGTGACAAACAGGAGTTTGTCGCGATAAAACACGTCTTTTGTGGGGACAAAACTTTTGTGGCGACAAAATTATGTTTGTTGTGAAAACGCGTCAAAAAAAAGTTTTGTGGCGACAACCATATTTTGTCGCGATAAGTTCTTGTGGCAGCTCCCGCCATGCACTGCCACAGAAGGTGGTGTGGTTTTCGATCACTGGCGGGAGCTGCCACAAGTATCATTTTTGTCGCGACAAAACACGTCTTTTGTCTTTGACAAAACTATGCCTGTCGCGATAAAAGTATACTTGTCGCGGCAAAACTTTCGTGGCGACAAAACGTGTTTGTTGCGACCAAAAAAAAAGAAGGTTTGTTGTCGCGACAAAAAAGTTTTGTCGCGACAACCGTATTTTTGTCGCGACAAATCCTTGTGGCAGCTCCCGCCATGCACTGCCACAGAAGGTGGTGTAGTTTTCTATCATTGGCGGGAGTTGCCACAAGTATCGTGTTTATCGTGACAAACAGGAGTTTGCAATATGCACAAACGGAACACAGCACGATGATTGTACAGTTAAAAGCGTCGGGGACGCAAATGGTCGTTTAAAGACACTTGTAGTCCAAACGGGGCCTGTACTCA
>JABMCL010002966.1:700000-703218 GCA_018857735.1 Alviniconcha marisindica | reverse complement strand
TGTTTCGTCCCGCAGCTGCATCACAACGTGTATTCTTCGTGAGCCCACAATGAAGTGTGTCAATGATCACTGGCGTGTGTGTTGCATGTGAATCCGTCTACATGTCCATTCTTCAATTGTCGGAGCGGCGTTAGGTGGCGCATTTCACATTCGCACTTAGTATCCTTCTCAGTCATGATATCCCCACCTCTCTCTCTCCCTCTCTCCCTCACACACACACACACACACACACACACACACACACACACACACACACACACACACACACACACACACACACACACACACACACACACACACACCATCATCATCATAGTAGTCCGCTGCGAAGCGACGACGACGTCAGTGGCGCCTCTGGTGTGACCGCAGACCAAATTTCGATGCGCAGATGCGTCTACACACCGGGCAGGCTACACACACACACACACACACACACACACACACACACACACACACACACACACACACACACACACACACCACACACACACACACACACTGGGATAAAAAATGGGATAAAACAAAACCGCATCGAAAAACCTATCACAAAGTTATAATCTTCCAAAACATTTTGATAGCTTCAGATATTCAGATATACAGTCCAAAGATATTTCCTGCTATAAAATCCTCAGCTGTGCAATGTTTTGCCTTGTTTTAATAAAGTCAGAGCAGGTATTTAACATATGTTCAGTCATAAGCATCTTGTCACATGGGATACACACAGGTGGATCCTCTCCCTTCAATATAAAAGGAATGATAATTAAACAACCCACACCCGTATCTAACAATCAAAATACAGCAACACATCTGGCGAGTGATTTCTACATGTATATGACAATTAAAACAAGAACAAGAACAAAACAAAACATTAACAATAGCAAACATCAAAGAAGGGAGTTAATTAGCGCTCAAAGGACGTCACACATAAACACAACAACAGATATTCAAATTGTAGTCGCAGACAACGTCACCACTGCTCGATTCGTGCTGCGACATGGCGCGTGAGTACTCGCCTAGGAGACGAAAGTCCTGACGTCAGCGAGGACAGTCTTGAGACAGACTGGACACTTGTCGAATGTCTGTCCGCACTCAACACACAGGCAAAAGTGACCACAGGGCAGCAACGTGAGATTAACAGGACGACAGCGACAGTGTCTGCAGGTCTGACGCGCCTTAAGCCTGGCGTTCTCCTTTCTCAGCGCTGCCACCTTCTCCTGCAGACTCGGGGACGATAGACTCGGCTGCACCGTCACGCCTCCGTAAGAACTGCCCCCTTTCGAAGACCTCGTGGAGTCTGGTGCTGTGTGTGACGCCCCTGTTGTGGTCCGGGACATCCATATTGTGATTTGAGACGTCTCTGTTGTGGTCGGGGGCATCCCAGTTATGGTTTGGGACATCTCTGTTGTTGAGGGAGATATCCCTGTTATGATTTGGGACATCCTTGTTGTGGTGGGAGCAATCTCCGTTTTGATCTGGGACATCCACGTTGAGCTGTGGGGCATCCCTGTTGTGATTTGAGAGTAAAAGGGGAAATACGACAAAATCCATACTATACACGGAATTGAACAGTTTTTTACTAAGTAACCTGAATCCAGTTGTAAAGATACTGACGACAAAAAATACTGAATACACACACACACACACACACACACACACACACCACACACACACACACACACACACACACACACACATACACACGCGCGCGCGCGCGCGCGCACGCACGCACGCACACACACAACCCATCATCAACAACAACAATGGAGCAGATTAGAATAATAGAATGGAACATGTAAATGTGACACAAATAACTGCATTTGAGATAGGCTAAGGGGGCAAATAAAATAATGAAAAGATACAATTTGGGGGATGCAAGAGATGCAGCTTTAGTGTTCTAGGCGACTTTTACGCAAACAAAATGAAACAACGTCAGATCAGGAAAAACGCACCACATAATGACAACAAACATCAAGATATCAAGTAACTCTTTTAAAAATCTGTGACAACAGACTAAGGACGCAAGATAAAATAACTGAAATGCATCAAACAATAGATCAAATAAAACCAAATAATAATAATGGGTACTTAGAGCGCTTAACTCACAGAGGCCCTATGCACTTACACATTCGTTAAATGTTCATATTTTCAAGATTCAGTGCATACAACATACACACACACACACACACACACACACACACACACACACACACACACACACACACACACACACACACACACACACACACACACACACACACACACACACAAAGAAAGGAAAGAAAAGAAAAGAAAAAAAGAACGAGAGTGCGTCAACTGCGGTTTGAAATTTAGCAGCTCTAACCTAAGAGTCTGTTCTTTTTGCACAAATGACGCATAACGCCACAACCAAAAACGTTCAGCCGAATGTTGCGATGTGATTAAAATTCTTTATATCAAAGGTAACCGTTCCGGCAAAGGCCAGCTCGATCAATCAGAATCAATGGTATCCGCGTGGCGGAGATCCATCATATAGCAGGCCTAGTGAGTTCTATTTAATACACACTCATACATGCCCTTGAAAGATTAAATACAGTTGTATCATCATCGTCATCGCTCATCATCATCACATCATCATCATTAAGGTAATTACCCCGAGAAACTACGCCTTAAAGTATTTCAATCACAGGCTTACAGACCTTGTCGCTGGAAACAGAACCAAAGTATTCAGTTCAATGTTGCGGGCTAATGCAGTAGGGACCCAGGACGGCCACTTGGACGTTCACACAGCTCCTGAGCTCTGCAGAATCAAAACAGAGACGTTCGTTAAGTTCCGAGAACGGACCATCCCATCCGTTCCGACCGCGCAGTCTGGTCACAATGACGACGAGACTGAAACATTCGTTTCGAATTTTTCATCATCGGTGAATTTCTTCAGCGGCGTTTAACACCATCGGGGTTTCCCGTTATGTCGTGTTGACAGTTACACGCACGCATTCGGATCTTGCCGATGCAGATACCGGGTGCGGCCTAAATTAACGCTATGACCCACTTTCAAACACGGTCTTATTACATGACTCGGCTGTAACATGTACGATGAGCTGCTATGCAAACGGACGGACCGTTCTGTCACCGCCGAGCGATTGTTCGTGTCATGTAGGTGTCAAACTTGCTTCGTAGTTCTCACCTGATTTTGATCTGTCTCAGTGATAGCCAGTGAAACTGGCCTATTAAATAGGCAG
>JABMCL010002966.1:665000-692500 GCA_018857735.1 Alviniconcha marisindica | reverse complement strand
AAAGGAAAAAGAAATGAATATCAGGATCCCCCCTGCCCCCCTCCCCCACCCCCTTTAAATATCGGTTTAATGGAAATTACATTGTTTCACGACGAGAAAATATACACCACTTACTAGAAACTTTAGGAGAGAAAAAAATAGTTGAAATTAAATCGGCGGAACCATGTGCAATCGGATTCTGGAAAAAGAAATGTAATTTTGAAAAAGAAAAGAAATGGGGGGGGAAAAGTGGTTGCTGATACAGGAGATTAGGCTACGAGAACTTCAATGGAAAATTTTGCACAATATATATCCAGCTAATATACTCTTGTCTAAGATGAAAGTAAAAGAAAATAACAAATGTTTATACTGTACCCCCCCCCTCCCCCTCACACACACACACACACACACACACAATGTCTGTGTGTTAAATTGCCCAGGCTTAATGCTGAAGACATCTTCTGAATTACTCAACATTGCGTAACCATACTTGATATGACGGTACCTGATCGTGAGCTGAAGTCTTTCAGTGTGAAATATTCGGTTGCTATTACTTAACAATTTGCCAGGACAAAATTGGTGTAGGTCAGAATATAGCTACGCATTAAAAAACTAAACAAATCACACTGCTAGGAATTTCTTCCATGTCTTAATTTCCGTCTTCTCGGTCCATTCACCTTCATTTACTTCCACATCCTTTCCCTGCTTCTTAAGTGACACGCGTCAGTCAGAGAGCAGGGAGCCGATAACGTATCACGGGTCTGTCCGCCGAGCGTCAGTGATTGCTCACTCACCCGCTGACAGAACGATACGTCAGTGATTGCTCACTCACCCGCTGACAGAACGATACGTCAGTGATTGCTCACTCACCCGCTGACAGAACGATACGTCAGTGATTGCTCACTCACCCGCTGACAGAACGATACGTCAGTGATTGCTCACTCACCCGCTGACAGAACGATACGTCAGTGATTGCTCACTCACCCGCTGACAGAACGATACGTCAGTGATTGCTCACTCACCCGCTGACAGAACGATACGTCAGTGATTGCTCACTCACCCGCTGACAGAACGATACGTCAGTGATCGCTCACTCACCCGCTGACAGAACGATACGTCAGTGATCGCTCACTCACCCGCTGACAGAACGATACGTCAGTGATCGCTCACTCACCCGCTGACAGAACGATACGTCAGTGATCGCTCACTCACCCGCTGACAGAACGATACGTCAGTGATCGCTCACTCACCCGCTGACAGAACGATACGTCAGTGATCGCTCACTCACCCGCTGACAGAACGATACGTCAGTGATCGCTCACTCACCCGCTGACAGAACGATACGTCAGTGATCGCTCACTCACCCGCTGACAGACCGATACGTCAGTGATCGCTCACTCACCCGCTGACAGAACGATACGTCAGTGATCGCTCACTCACCCGCTGACAGAACGATACGTCAGTGATTGCTCACTCACCCGCTGACAGAACGATACGTCAATGATTGCTCACTCACCCGCTGACAGAACGATACGTCAGTGATTGCTCACTCACCCGCTGACAGAACGATACGTCAGTGATTGCTCACTCACCCGCTGACAGAACGATACGTCAGTGATTGCTCACTCACCCGCTGACAGAGCGATACGTCAGTGATTGCTCACTCACCCGCTGACAGAACGATACGTCAATGATTGCTCATTCACCCGCTGACAGAACGATACGTCAATGATTGCTCACTCACCCGCTGACAGAACGATACGTCAATGATTGCTCACTCACCCGCTGACAGAACGATACGTCAATGATTGCTCATTCACCCGCTGACAGAACGATACGTCAGTGATTGCTCACTCACCCGCTGACAGAACGATACGTTAGTGATTGCTCACTCACCCGCTGACAGAACGATACGTCAGTGATTGCTCACTCACCCGCTGACAGAACGATACGT
This sequence comes from Alviniconcha marisindica, assembly GCA_018857735.1. Lineage (NCBI taxonomy): Eukaryota > Metazoa > Mollusca > Gastropoda > Provannidae > Alviniconcha > Alviniconcha marisindica. The sequence goes on along the minus strand of JABMCL010002966.1, from coordinate 690,567 downwards.
CAATGATTGCTCACTCACCCGCTGACAGAACGATACGTCAGTGATTGCTCACTCACCCGCTGACAGAACGATACGTCAGTGCAGTCCCTTGGCATGTAGAGAGGCAAAACAGAATCAACCACTCCATCCTGTGTCTGGGGGACAGCAGCTGAGCGGCCAAAGGAGGCGACAGTGAATTAAACCCGCCTGCGCTTGTGGTTGTTGTTGAAGTGTTGCTTTACGTCCACAAAATCCGTAGGTTTATCAGGGACGGGAGCCCAGGACGTCCACCTCGACTTTCACACAGCTCCTGAAGTCTGCCGCTTGCGCTCTACCTCCAGCTGGTTTTGCCTTCAGCGGCGCGCGCGCGCAAAACAGAGAGACAGAGACAGACAAGCAGACAGACAGAGACAGAGAGAGCAGAGAGACAAAGACGCACAGAGAGACAGACAGACAGACAGAGACACAGAGGCAGAGGGAGACACAGAGAGATTATTTTTAACATGAAAATCAGTTATCAGTTTCTCTTTTACTTGTTATGCACCATGCACATTTTATCAGATGACCTGAACTAGACAAACCTTCCACAGGAAAATCAGTTAACGAATAAATGCTCCCGGTAGTGTTGCATTTCTGTCTGCTTCGTGTGCTTTGCCGTCATTGTGTTGTGAAAGTGGCAGCATTAATTCCTCCTCCTGCGCTGCTTACTTAAAAATAAGAAGAGAGAGAAAACGAAAAATAAATATATATATATAAAGCGATTCCGAAACAAACTGGCTCTCAGCAATATGTCTGGACGCGAAATTCAAAATCTGAAAAGAAATTTCAACCAAAGTCTGAATACCAGAACCTGAGTATATCTGAACATATACTCCGTCTGTCTTCTTTCCGTTCAAAACAACAACAAACAAAAAACAAAACAAGACACAAGCAGTAGCAACAACAATAACAACAAAAGGAAAGAGAAAATTTACGGTGAGTTATATTTGACTTGTAACTGTAAGGTAAGTTGATTGAGAAAATAAACTCACCACCCAAGGCAAAGCCAGTGGTCAGCAGCAGCAAAGCGAGAGTGACCACAGGGGAGAGGCACGCGCTGGGAGCCATTGCTTGTTGTCGTGTCAACTGAAATCGCAGCTGAAGTCGAAATACCGGAACCTGAGTATATGTGGACATATTCTCTTCGTCGATTTCCTCCTTCTCTCCCCCCCCCTCCCCCCCCCCCCCCCCCGCCCACCTCAAAAACAAAACAAAACAAAAAACTCACCCCCCAAGGCAAAGCCAGTGGTCAGCAGCAGCAAAGCGAGAGTGACCACAGGGGAGAGGCACGCGCTGGGAGCCATTGTTTGTTGTCGTGTCAACTGCTACAACTGGGATGTGCTCAGTAACAGTGTCGAGAAGACGCAGAGAGTTCTAATTCTCTGCCCCAGCTTCTTGCCTTCGTTTCTCTCTTGTTCTGTCCACGTGTCTCGCTCTCAGGCCGTTTAGACTACGATACAAAGTTGCAAACAGATTAGAATGTCGCCACATTGCCACATGTCTGACATCGTTGATATTACATTGATATTAGAACAAATTTTCTACCAATGTTTTGCCCACACCCGCGCACATTCCAGGGTGAATAAGAAAATATGTAGGTAAAACCATATGTCTATCAATAAATGCACTTGACTAGTAACATATAAACAAAAAACTGGCAAACGAGGGCAGAACAGTAAAATAACAAACTAACCACTGCCGACTTCGCGGTCTGGAAATGAGCTAACCTCAAAGAAGTGCCATCCGACAACAGACCAGGCATGAAATGAAACCACAGGACTGTTTGCTCTTCATTGCCCTAAATACACTAATAATATCTGCACATGTTCAACATGCACCTTTCATACTAGCAGTAGGAATATAATTCACGAACTGTAACTGTGTTTACGTCAGTGGGTGGTAAAGGTAGATAATTATGTATGTGCAAACGTATCTGCCAGGATGGCAAACATACAACCACAAGACGTACAACACAAGCCACAGTGGATCAAACAAAGCTCGGAATGAGACCGAGTTTCTTATTAATTTTATGTGTTCAAAATAAGTCGCATGACTCTTTGCATCAAACAGTATACATATGTACACAGGTTCTTTCCACTGAACGTATACACAATAGCTGCTCGTTGCCTGGGCTGTTTATGCAGTAAAACGAATACAACTATAACGTACATCGGCTGCAGCGTTCAAAATGATGTTCTAAGTTTTATCTCTTTGGAATAATCTCTCTCTCTCTCTCTCTCTCTCTCTCTCTCTCTCTCTCTCTCTCTCTCTCTCTCTCTCTCTCTCTCTCTCTCTCTCTCTCTCTCTCTCTCAGAGCAGGTGCTCAGAGTGTTAAAATGTACTGATGAGAGCAGTTTGGTTGCCCTTGGAAAGTACTTGTTTCTAGCAGTGCAGATACGTAAAAAACGACTCGAAAATGGTGCATATCCATTGTAGTGCGTTTGTTGTGTCTCAAAAGGTGTTGGCTAAAACTGTGCATTCCTCATCTAGAATTGCCAATACGGTCAGTGTGATAGCTGCTGAAGATGACTGATCACTCTTCATGCTGGTATATCCACGCCTGTGCTATGTGGATATAAGTTTGTAATCTTTTCATGCGGTAAATTGCCTGCCCGACAAGAAATACTCTTGATTACGTTTAATTTGACAACTCCTTTTTATATTTAGTGTCCTTTTGATCCAGTATTTTTTTATTCATAACTTTGGTTTTGCTGAATGCGTAATACGCCTGAATGTATTATGAACTTACTCATGTTCATCATCGTTCACCCACAATATTGTTATGGTCAATCCATTGATTATACAATAAACCATCCATCTCTCTCTCTCTCTCTCTCTCTCTCTCTCTCTCTCTCTCTCTCTCTCTCTCTCTCTCTCTCTCTCTCTCTCTCCCTCTCTCTCTCTCTCTCTCTCTCATCCCTGCCGGTGGTGAATATGCCATTGCTGCTGAGTCTCGAGGGTTCTCAGACCCGGCAGCTGTCATCACCACCAGCACGCCCAACCCCACTGACGACATCGACAACGCCATCTCTGTCGATGGTAATACTGCCACAGCCCCAGAAGCTGTCATCACTACCAGCACGCCCATCCCCACTGACGACAGCGACAACGCCATCTCTGTCGGTGGTGATGCTGCCATTGCTGATGGGTCTCAAAGGTTCTCAGACCCGGCAGCTTCCATCACTGCCGACGCACCCAACCTCCATTCTACCGATGAGTGCTGTTCGGACACTTTCATTTGCACACTGTGTAGTGCCGGAGTCTGCGTGCTCTTCGACCAGTTTAAGGTGGAACAGACGAACAGCCTGAAATCCGTCGTGACTGGACTGAACAACGATTTGAGAGATGTGAGGCAGGAAAACTTTGACATGAAAGCTACCCTTGAGCGCAACACAAGGAATATCAAGGCTCTTGAAGACCGTCTGTCTAAATGTTCAGTTTCTCTCATTGTGAATAGTCAGACCGGAATGCAGTGCCACACCACATCAGGCCGTTCCCCTAATGCACAGAAGCTGGATGGACAGACCCAAACAGGCCTTCTGCCGATGCCACAAACCCCTCCGACCGGTAAAAGTACAACATCCCTTTTCTCCACCACCACTGACACGACCAATGACTCTTCCACCCTCAACTCGGAACAATCAAAGCAGCTGTCTACAAACAAAACAGCGGCTGATAGCTCTGCCGACAGCGCCATACCTGACATCCGAGTGAACAGATCCAGACAGGTTCCTCCTTCATTGCGACTCCCTAAGGAAGGCAGCCTACTGCCCTCCTGATTGGTGACTCCAATCTGCGCCATGTGGACAGACGAAGGCTGGACCAAAACGGTAAAATCCATGTCAGGACGGTTGGGGGAGCTACAGCCGGTGATTTCTCAGCTAGCCTGACCAACCAGTCACCCCGAGAGGACACTAGTCATGTTATTGTCCACATTGGCACCAACGACTGCTCGGGCACTAACCATGACAAGCAGCTGGTCACTGTCAGCTTCCGGACGATAGCCAAGCAGCTGGTGAGGGTCTTCCCCACAGCTGCCATAGCCTTCACCTCCATTCTCCCTCTAAACAGTGGATATACACAGGCCATAGAAGACACCAACCAAATGCTAAGCAGCATGTGCTCTTCCTATGGCTTTGTATATCTGCTGGAGCCCACTTTCAGCGTGAAGCAACCCCGACATAAGCTGAAGCAGCTCTTCTCCGATGTGGTACATCTAAACCAAAGAGGACTGGCGACCCTTCTGAGGAGAATAATTTCCTTCCTTCCTCGTAGCCAGAGACAACTGCCACACACAAAGCTAACACGCCAGCAACGACCTGGGGGAGATAACGTTAAAAGTGCTTGTGATGCTGCTGTCCGAAAACTGGAGTCGGCCTCACGACGAACGCAAGATCCCCACAAGGACAGCCACAAAGCCAACCACAAAGATGCCACCAGTCACATCAGCCTCACTACCGTGTCAATACCAACCGCACGAAATCGTCCACTGGCACAGCTGCTATCCACCGGCGACACCCAGGCGGCCCATCATTGCCGGACGGTGGTGCTGCTGTGACCCGCGGTTGTTATGACAGTTCACGCCTCGAGCCACCATACAGTGGCCCCCCACCTGCCCAGTGGCCTCCCCTTGTTGGAGGCCCGCCGCCACATGAGCCACCACCCAGTGGCTGCCCACAGGACAGATGGCCACGGCACCCTGCTAGCGGCATGTCCACGCGAACCGGGGAGAACCAGCAGAACCGGGGGTCGCAGCTGGGCCATCATGGCCTTTATTACGGTCCTCACTGCACGGCGCCGCCCAGGGCCCCCCACCATTCCAGTGGCACCACTCCGGTCGCCCGCCCATGCCTCCCTTCCCCTGTCCCTTCCCCTGGCACTTCAACCCCTACAACCCATGGCCTCCGCATCATAGCTATGTCCAGCAGCCCCGATCCCATTCTCAGTAAATGATGATCTTTGTAGCGTAGCGTCCCCCAGGCTTATTTGAAGCTCATTGTTCCCCTTCTGAAAAGGTTTAAAAGTGTTACTGTTCCCGTTCTAACATGGTATACAAGCGTAACTGCGACGTCCAACATTTATTACAATACTAGTTTACTGCGTAATAATAACGGATCTAGTCAGTTGGACCTTTTTATTTGAGTAAATTATCCTGGAAGTTCATTTTACGAACGTGTTTGTTCTATTGTCTTTTTGCTGCCCCTTTGCGTGCTTTGTTTTCGTTAATTTTACGATTCTGTTGAATTTTGGTTTTGCGCTCTCTTTGTGTAAACGTACTTTTTTCGAGTGTTCGGCGAACTAAAAGTTCAATTAAGAAACGAATCATTCGTCCAGTTAAGAACGGGCTTTAGACCGTGGCCGCCTGTGGAAGCCGCGACGCAACCGAGCCTGAAAGTGGGAAAGTGGTAGCGGGCCCGTTGCGTTCCACCACAGAACTGGGGCCGGTGGTTCTTGCACACCGGAGTAGAAGAGTCTCACCAAAACCTGACCAGGCCATCCATATCGGATCAGGGCCAGTCTTGCAAAATATGATCCGGGCCTTCTTTGGAAGAACGGGACCGAATCGGATGCGGGAAATGGGATCCGGCCCGATTCTGGCTGCACGCTGGCCTTAACCAAAACGCTTCCGAATCGAATCGGGGATGTTAAAATTAAGAAGAAGAAGAAGAAATAAATAAACATCTGAAACAAAAAAATGATTTGTCATGCCAACATTCTTTCAAGCACTGGACACGAAAACAGCATAGCTGAACCAAAAGCAGATGAATGTCCTACTTCTACATCTCATTTTTCACCATTTAACTGTTGTTTCAAGCGTCATTTTGTAACTTGATAAAGGTGATTACCCCGAAAATTCGAATATTGTGTTTTGTCCTAATAAATAGTTCTTTTGAACGTTTTATATGTTTCGATCATGTTTACTGGGTGCCAAGGTGCACAGGTAGGTGTGTCTGTATGTGTTTTGCACTGTGTGTGAGTGCAAGGGTGGGCGCATGAGAGTCCTATGTGTGCGTGTGCGAATATAAGTGTGTCCGTATGTTACTCAGTGCATTGCGATGTGTGTGTGCGTGTTAAAACATTGGAAAGGGGATTTATTTATTTTTAATCATACAGTATCCAACAAATAAAACAGTACATCCCGCAGAATATTTAACCGTGCGGCACCAGCCCTGACTATCTGTGTGGAGAAAATAGGAAAATGCCTTGAAGGCTGCCGCCCTGAAATAAATGTAAGTGATAAAACTTCATGCAGAGCATAAGACTTGTGTTGAAAGGCCCAGCGGGAAACACTGAAGCGAAGCTTATCGGCCACTGGAAAGGACAGGTACGGAACATTTGTGCTCTGGCTGGGTTGTGTTTGTGTATCGTAAGTATGTATATCACCTCTTATTCGGCTAAACAAATTAACCACACTCCGTACACAATAAAACAATTCTATTGTGGCACACAGGAAAAATACATACATCATTTATATGCAATTCGTGAAAGTGGGTCTTACTATCAGGGCAACGAGAGCCGGTTTGGCCTAGCGGTAAGGCGCTAGTCTGGTGAGCCGGTTTGGCCTAGCGGTAAGGCGTTAGTCTGGTGAGCCGGTTTGGCCTAGCGGTAAGGCGCTAGTCTGGTGAGCCGGTTTGGCCTAGCGGTAAGGCGCTAGTCTGGTGAGCCGGTTTGGCCTAGCGGTAAGGACATCACCACCCAAAACCGGCCATCCCCAGGGAGTTAGATTCGGTGTCCGGCTTGCAGCAGGATAATCTCCTTACTGTAAATTCGCGTTTGTTCCTAGTCGATCCCTCTGCCACTTTAACAGCATTGGCCTCCATGCCTTTTACAGATTCTGTCAGTGGTGTTGGCGTTTCGGCTTATAGACTGATTGGTCGCTTCTGTATAGCTATTTTCTGCTCCGGAGTATATTCACTACAACACACATATACAACAGAAACAAAAACGACTGAGAAAAAGGAAGAAAGTTTTCTAGTCGGACAGAAAGTGCAACGGCTCCACTTAAGATTCACTTTTTCAATCGCTGTTTCTTAATTTTGCGCAGCCGTGTCTATCCCTCTCCCATTCATGAGTGTAAGAAAGATCTAGGAACACAGACAGTTCAGTTCGACAGAATTGAAAGAAACATCCTTATTGTTTTTTGCTGAAATGTATTTGTCACTGTTTTTTCCGTATTACAGAAAGGACTTGAGAAAAGTTGAAATGTGATTCGTTTTGAAAGTTCGATGGAGGCATTCATTTATATCTGACCTGAAACAAATATTGAACGTTTGGAAGACTACACCCTATATAATACATTTTTTGCTCGACCGGGTCATCAACTATATCCACCATTTTAGTACGGCAACTGTGCAAAAAAGCTAATTATATGCACTACAGGGATCAGATATCAGTTACAGATCATACTGAAACTACCTTGGTCAGACTGATTTTGTCTCTATATGCCTAAATCTGTATTACCTCGATTATTTGTGGAGGATACGTTGTAATATCGAAGGAGGCGGTCGGAAATTCCTTGGACATTTTAAACACCATTTTGGGTCAGAAATACAATTAAAATCGACCAAACACGTTCATATCTAGCCAATGAAGGCAAAATTTCAACAACAAAAATAGTTTAATTTAAGCCTGTCAAAGATGAATGAATGAATGAATGAAAATTTATATATAGCGCCTAAAAAACTTCCACACAAAACCTTGCGTGTTCACAGCGCCAGATACACACAGTGCATACATGTAAGCTCTCGCAAGCTAAATCTACCAAAGGACACTCATACCAAAAGGTACAAACAGCTCCTACCCACCAACCCCTTCCTAAAAGTGGAACTATACATAGCAGTTAAATGTAAAAATATATACAGAGTTACAAATAATGATAACAGAAAGAAAAAAAAGAAGAAAGAATGACACACACACACACACACACACACCACACACACACACACACACACATGATGAGTCTTCCATTCACAATCGAGCGATTTGCCAACATCAGCACTGACAAAGCGTGCACATTTTTTTGCTCAGAAACTAGATCTAGATCAAACGTCAATGGCGCATACGCATGATGTAAGACAAAAACGTAATTAAACTCACTTGTTGCAAATTTTGGCTTTATTCGCTTGATGTCTGTTTGGATGATTCGAATATCTGTGACCCGAAATGACGTTTAAAGTGTCCCAGGAATTTCCGACCGCCTCCTTCGATATTACCGACATAAAATATTGTAAAGAAAAGAACTGTGTACATAACTTCACAATTTTTTCCCCAAACACTAAAGCAAACATCCCGTCAGCCATGATATACCACCGATTTCATGCAGAAAAACAGAGCGATTGGAAACATGTCATACCGCACAGAGATCTGTACGGCCACACCAAGGAACCATACATTACAGGGACAACTTTGCATCGGCAAACCACAACTGACTCAAACTGCACATCCAGCAATGGCAGCATAACGTACTAGCTACATATCATCTAATTATGATTAGCTGCATACATGTTGGAAGCACTGGTCACTTTGCGGCATCAGGGCTTGAAATTTGAGGTATATTATATATCTATCGCTACACTGTCACCACCAGAATGACTCCTGCATTAATATGGGCAGCGATGAGAGCCATTTTAATGTTCCATTGATTGTGAGGGACAAAGTCACAAGAATGTCCACAGACCACAACTGTTGAAGAGAAAGGAGAGACGAAGCGAATTTGAACCGATGTCCCGCTGCTTACCAGCCTAACGCCTTACCGCTAGGCCACACCGGCTCACTGCTCCCCACCCCCATGATGATGAGGGGCTTAATTTCCTCGGATGTCGGGCTGACATATTAGGGACATGATGAAGTGATGCTTGATGTCCTCAGATGTCGGCTGACATATTAGGGACAAGCTGTGACCAATGCCGAAGCATGGTTCAATATAGCTTTACGTCCACGGAAACCAGAAGGCTCGTTAGGACGGCCAGCCCAGGACGGCCACCTCGACTCTCACACAGCTCCTGAACTATCCTATTAGAGACATGGCCCAGCGCCCAAGTTATAGTGAGCCGGTTTGGCCTAGCGGTAAGGCGTTAGGCTGGTTAGCAGAAGGACCTCGGTTCGATCCCGCTTCGGCTTCACCTCTCTCTTCAAACATTGTGATCTGTGGACACTGTCTTGTGACTTTGTCCCTCACAATTAATGAAGCATTAAAATGGCTCTCATCGCTGCCCATATTAATGCAGGAGTCATTCTGGTGGTGACAGTGTAGCGATAGGTATATAATTTCCCTCTTCCCCCACCTTCATACCCCCTTCTCTCCGTCCCTAGTAAGCCTTATGGTTTTTGTGGACGTTAAGCACCATGTTTACTTACTTACCCGCAATTTTTGACACTTCGTATAGGGCCATAAAACTTTCGCCCAACCAAAATAAGAGAAAGAACTAAGTAAACATGGTGCTTAACGTCCACAGAAACAATGAGGCTTATTAGGGACGGGGAGAAGGGGGGGGTATGAAGGGGGGGGGGGGAGAGGGAAATTATATACATATCGCTACGCGGCTGTCACCACCAGAATGACTTCTGCATTAGGATCGACAGCGATGAGAGCCATTTTAATGTTTCATAATTGTGAGGGACAAGTTCACAAGACAGTGTGCACAGACCACAATTTTTGTAGAGAAAGGAGAGCCGAAGCAGATTCGAACCGAGGTCCTTCTGCTTACCAGCCTAACGCCTTACCGCTAGGCCAAACCGGCTCACAGAGAACGAACGACAGAAAGAAACGTTAAACGGTCATAGCCCGGAACACACACATTACACACATTTTTTTTATTTTTTTTAGCTTAACCTGCGTGGACTAGTTCGTTTAGCTGAATAGTGTTTCCAGGCCTCGAAACGCTGCTGCGCGATTATTCCAAAGAGATCACACTTAGAACATCATTTTAAACGCTGCAGCCGATGTACGCTATAGTTGTATTTGTTTTTTCTGTATAAACAGCCCTGGCAACGAGCAGCTATTGTGTATACGTTCAGTGGAAAGAACCTGTGTACATATGTATGCTGTTTGATGCAAAGAATCATGCGACTTATTTTGAATACATTTTAATTTTATTTTATGAGAAACTCGCTCTCAGTCCGACGTTTGCTTGATCCACTATTGTGCAGTTTCTTGCATAATAAAAAACTTGGGTTTTGATTACATGGATTTGGAACACTGATTGACGGAAGTTGGCTGGGGGAAGGGGCGAGCGGAGGGGGGGGGGGGGGGGGGGGGGGGGGGGTCATACTGGTGAATACGAAGCCGGTAAAACAGAAGTCTCCCGACTATGAATCCAAGTACGGGGCCTGCCATCGGATAAACTGTACTTGGCGCAGGGTTACACCCGGCGGTGTAGTCACGGAGCATAGACTGCGGAGAGATCTCCGAAGTAGGTCCTCAGTTACAATCCCATAACACGTCCAGACTATACAGGCTCAACAGTTAAAGTTATGTACAGAATAGTGGGAAAATTCCCACACACTAAAAAACAGTAAACTAACAGAGTATACATCTTCAAGTACACATCATTTCGATTTTCAACCTATAGTAAAACAAGACTATCAAAATAAAAATCAAATATGCTAAACGAAATTGACAGAGTATTCACCTTCAAGTACACATCATTAAAATTCGAATCTCGGCCTATAGTAAAACAAGACAATAAAAATGTATACAGGTGCCTACCACTGACACGTACCCACTATGGCTTGTGTTGTACGTCTTGTGGTTGTATGTTTGCCATCCTGGCAGATACGCTTGCACATCCATAATTATGTGCATTTACCATTCACAGACGCAAACATAATTACAATTCGTGAAGTTAACGCTCGGCTGTTACAAAAGTAACTATATTCCTGTTACTATTATGAAGGGTGCATGTTGAACCTGTACGGGTATTTAGGGTAATGAAGAGCAAACAGTTCTGTGGTTTCATTTCATGCCGGGTCTGTTGTCAGATGGCACTTCTTTGAGGTTACTCATTTCCAGACCGCGAAGTCGGAAGTGGCTAGTTTGTTCTATTCGTTGTTCGTTGTTCTTTTTGTCTGTTCTGCCCTCGTTTGCTTGTTTCTTGTTCATACATTACCAGCCAAGTGGATTTTTTCATAGACATATGAACAAACAAGGGAGTTAATTAGCGCTCGAAATACGTAACACAAGTGCAACAACAAAGACCTGAGTCGCCTACGGTAACTCTCACCTGGCATGCGCGTAATTACAAAGTACATAAACTCCACCAGAGGATGTACCTGTATACGTGTAAATACAAGGATGTACCGCTGGTGGAGTTTACGTACCTTGTATTTACACACATGCCAGGTGAGAGTTACCGTAGGCGACTCAAGTCTTTGCTTTTGTACTTATCCTCCGGTAGAGTATATGTACCTTGTATTTACATGCATGCCAGGTGAGAGGTACCGTTGGCGACTCAGGTCTTTGTTGTTGTACTTGTGTTACGTATTTCGAGCGCTAATTAACTCCCTTGTGTGTTGATTCTGCACGATATGGTTTTACCTACAGTTTCCTATTCAGATTCGTAGACATAGTTATGGTTTTACCTACACAGTTTCCTATTCAGATCGAACTCTAACACCCTGGGGGAGGGGAGCGGTGGAAACGTTGGCAGAAACTTTGAATAAATGATATCAGACGTGTAACAATGTTGCGACAACTTTATCTGTTTGGAGCTTTGTTTCTAGTCTAAATGGCGTGAGAGCCTGACACGTCGACAGAACAAGTGAAAAACAAAGGCAAGAAACTGGGGCAGAGAATTAGAACTCTCTTCGTCTTCTCGACACTGTTACTGAGCACATCCCAGTTGTTGCAGTTGACACGACAACAAACAATGGCTCCCAACGCGTGCCTCTCCCCTGTGGTCACTCTCGCTTTGCTGCTGCTGACCACTGGCTTTGCCTCGGGTGGTGAGTTTTTTGTTTTGTTTTGTTTTTTGAGGTGGGGGGGGGGGGGGGGGGGGGGGGGGGGGGGGGAGCAGAAGGAAGAAATCGACGAAGAGAATATGTCCACATATACTCAGGTTCTGGTATTTCGACTTCAGCTGCGATTTCTTTTTTAATTTCGAATTTCACATGAAGACATGTTGAAGAGAGACAGTTTATTTTACATTCGTTTTATTCATGTCTTTTTTTCTAATGAGCAGAACAGGAGGAGGAGTTAATGCTGCCACTTTCACAATACAATGAAGGCAAAGGCGCACGGAGACAGCAATGCAACAGTGCGGGAAGAATTTATACATTAACTGTTGTTGTTTTCCGGTGGAAGGTTTATCTAGTTCAGGTCATCTGATAACGTTTGTATGCCTCCCAAACAAGAAAAGTGAAACTGATAACGGATATCATATTTTAAACTCTCTCTCTCTCTCTCTCTCTCTCTCTCTCTCTCTCTCTCTCTCTCTCTCTCTCTCTCTCTCTCTCTCTCTCTCTCTCTCTCTCTTCTTTTAAGGTTACGGTAGTCGCAAAGTGTACAAAATGTAAATTGTCTGCTGGTGGTTCTGTTCGTCTTCGACCACGAAGGTCATAACAGATATGTATTTTCTTTGTCTTCATCCATCTGTTTATACTCTTCGTCAGATTCATCATCATGTGGCATGACTGACCTGTGTTCTTTTAGTGTAACCTTTAGTTGTTGATATTTGCATGTGAGCTATAGGTGGGTTTTGTTTATTATGTCTTTGCATGGTATTCGAGATTTATCATTATATTAATTAAAAATCAGTTTTTAAATGTTTTCTTTTCTTTTTTCTTCTTTTCTTCTGCGTTTTCATCTCTTGCGTTCTCTATACATACCAACACTGAATCCGAGATACCAACACTGTATGGCAACAAGTCTATTCTCTCACTTTACACACACACCCTACACACACACTCTCACACACACACACACACACACACACACACACACACACACACACACACACACACACACACACACACACACACACACACACACACACACACACACACACACACACACAACACCCCACACACCACCACCACCACCACCCCACGTACACACACACACACACACACACACACACACACACACACACACACACACACACACACACACACACACACACACACACACACACACACACACACACACACACACACACACACATACATACGTATACGCACGCGCGCGTGCACACGCACACACACACACACACACACACACACACACACACACACACACACACACACACACACAACACACACACACACACATGCGCTCGCGCGCTCGCATACACGTATCACCACCACCACCCCCACATACACACACGCACGCACCCCCCTCCCTCTCACATACATACGTACACGCACGCAGGTACGGTAGTCGCAAAGTGTACAAAATGTAAATTGTCTGCTGGTGATTCTGTTCGTCTTCGACCACGAAGGTCATAACAGATATGTATTTTCTTTGTCTTCATCCATCTGTTTATACTTTTCGTCAGATTCATCATCATGTGGCATGACTGACCTGTGTTCTTTTAGTGTAACTTTTAGTTGTTGATATTTGCATACATACGTACACGCACGCAGGTACGCGCGCACACACACACACACACATGCATGCATCCACATGAATCCATTTTATGAATACCGAACTTAGTACTACATCTTGCATTATCCGCCCCCCCCCCCCCCTCCTGTCCGTCCTTATCACTGTTTCCGTAATGAATGACGTTCTCGATTGCGTTATCTGCCTCTTCTGCGTGGATCAGAACTGTTGGAATAACGTCCTCCTCTACCCGTTGCTGGCTTGTTACTTTGCAACCCGGTCTCTGACGCGCTCTGTTGGCGGTTTGCCAAAACTACTCGCCTGTAAGGGTTTTCGGAACACCGCTGGTAATTAGACACGGGGACCCGAGACCCACAGCTTCGTCTTCGTCATCAGCTTCCATCCATTCGTGTCTGCATGCAAAATTGTTCTCTCTCTCTCTCTCTCTCTCTCTCTCTCTCTCTCTCTCTCTCTCTCTCTCTCTCTCTCTCTCTCTCTCTCTCTCTCTCTCTCTCTCTTTAATTACTATATCTTTATTGTCGTATGAAGTAAAATATGCATGCATATGGAATCATAGTGTTGAGAGTATACATCATTTCTTTCTTTCTTAAATTAAAATTATTATTCAGGCTTGATTTTTACATTCATGCAAACATATTCAACTTTTGACATAAGCACATTCAGTATGTACGGGATTTGATCACTGATGGCCAAAACTGACTGGGCACTATAGTAAAATCCTGGCAGTGAAAAACATGGCTACTACTTCATGTTAAGAAGTCTAAATCTAGAGCTTGTCACAACGGTATTCTATTACAATGCAACTGACTTTCAGCAGAGTATTGCACACATGCTTTACTTATTCGACGAATGCTTCACATGTATCATAGTCTGTCATTTATATTTGATATAGTTGCTCCAGGCCTATCCAAAAACATTGCACTGCATGAATAGTCTTCTTTATTACGTTTATATTTATCAGAATAAATTAATCAAGTACCCTACCAAATCAGCACAGAAGGCCTGAGACTGTACATATTACTACATAAAAGGAACTAGCCTTCACATGTTTGGCGACTAAACGATTTAGTAATTGTTGCGATTTTTTTTAATTTATTTATTTTGATTTTTTTAAATTTATTGGGGGGGGGGGGGGGGCTGGGGGGGGGGTGGAAGGGGGAGTGGGTATGAATTTTTGTTGTTTTAGTCATGATTTATCAATTTTACCCCCTGCCGGCTAATTTTATCAGAATATGATAAATCATTATGAATTAAAAACAGACTGCGTAAAACTCTCTAGACCACACCTTTTCTGGTGGATTTACACTTTTTTTAGAACGCTACAATACGTCGTCAAAAGTTTACGCCACAGAGATAAAAACAATCGGTGACAAAAAGGATTCTAATTCACATGTACTTTTTATTTTGTTTTCGTGATCTGAGAGCTTCTTGTGTTCTATTCATGACGCCAAAGACACTTCGGTGACATCAAAATGAAGCGCGGGAAAAGAGCGCGCAACAGTGTAATCAGCTCGTGAAACCTTGCATCGAAACTACAGCTACACTTTTATAAGCAAATCTACCCCAAGTTGTATGGTTTATTGTGAACTTGGACAGTTTCCGCTTGAGGTCCAGACAAAGTGTAGGATGCAAAATTGTTGGTTTAAATTAGTAAATATAAATTACAAGTTTAAGCTTTCAAATATTATGTACAAATTCCTTTATGAAATGTACAAGGAGAGAAAATATAAATCGCCAATTTTGTCCACTGTTGAGACGGTCCTTAACGGGATTGGCCTAAATGGTATGTGGACACATCAGTTTGACTTGAATTACTCTAACCAGTGGTTTAAGTCTAAAGTTACACGAGTTTTACGAGATCAGTATATCCAACAATGGTCCTCTGAAATTGAATCAAAAGAAATATATTACAATTATCGAATGTTTAAAAATGTGTTTGCGCCTGAAGATTATTTGCAGATTTTACCGCTTAACACATTTTGTACATTTTGGAACACTAAACCAATGACTCCCAATTCAAAGGGGACGAGTAATGAACTTGCCTTACGAAGACAGCTTATGTACTAAGTGTTCATCTCTGACAATGGTGACGAATTCGATTATATTTTCAGTTGTCCTTTTTTTGTTGTTGTTGTTGCTGAATCCAGAAAAAAATCTTTCACCATTTTATTGAAAAAATGCAAATATTAATAAATTTCACAGTCTTTTTTGCAGTAAAAAGAAACGATTATTGGTAAATTTAGCACACTTTTTGAAATTTATTATGAGTGAATTCTGATGTCAAGTATACGTAGAGCGATATCAGATTTTGTTTTGTTTTCTCTCCATCTTTTTATCTTTTATCTCTAGTTTTATAGAACGTATGCCTGTCGAATCCCCCTTTCCCCCTCCTTTCCCCCAAATCTTGTGTGTGAGTGTGTGTGTGTGTGTGTGTGTGTGTGTGTGTGTGTGTGTGTGTGTGTGTGTGTGTGTGTGTGTGTGCGTGTGCGTGTGTGTGCACGCGCGTGTCTGTGTATGTGAGTGAGTGAGTGTGTTTGCTGTACACATCTATTTTCATTTTTCCCTCTAGCTTTTGTTTTGGTTAATGATCTTTTCTCTGGTTTTTCGTTGTTTTTGTTTTGGAAATGCGTACGATTTTGTTTTTGTTTTTGTTGCTGTTTGTTTCTTTTTGTTGTATGCACTTGTATTTTATGTTTACTGCCGTGTCGTACCAGATGTTCTTTCGTGTACCTCCACTGGGGTTTCTGAAATAAACTACTTGACTTGACTTGACTTGACTTGTTAGTTATGGTGTCCAAAAAGATTCACCGGCTAAAATCGATATGAAATCAACGGCGTGTTCAGTCGTAAATTATTTACTGCAGATCATGTTCGTTTAACCTGACACGAGACGTTTAGCCTGTGAAGGAGAGTTCCTTTAAATGGTGAAATATGGTTTCTTTTTGAAGTTCACAAAAACTGCAAGTGCCATTTTCATTTACTCCCATCTGCTTACGGACAGAACTCACCACAAGTACTCTGTAGCAGATCTTCATCTGAGACCATTTAAACTTAATTCCGTAGATTTCTTTTTCTCCAAAACATTTTCTGTCCCAAGTCATTTTCCCAGAGTTCTCATTGTTTTACATGCATTTGGTCTTGAATTCTTTGAAATGATCCCATAAATTATGGTTTTGTGTGTTCATCAACGCTCCCGTTTTACACTGTAATACTCATCTTTCCCAGGTGATTTTCAATTCTGCTGATAGATGATTAATATCGCATCGCACTTCAACAGCCTTGCTTGGGGAGGCTGACAGAAAATCTGTTCCGATATCAGTGTTATCAGACGTCACACTTAGCAGAGTAAATGCACACGTACACGCCTCTGTTCATCAATGCTGTAATATTATAATAGCATCTTTCCAAAGTAACTTCTGATTCAGCTAATATTTCTTTAGAATTCGACCCCCCACCCCCTCCAAAAAGAGAGAGAGAAACAAAAATAAGAAACAAAACAAAACATCTATCGTGAACTGTGCATACAGTTGTTGTTTTTCTCTCTCTCCAAGGTTGGATCTTTTTCCTTAAAAATAAATAAATGGAAAGACTATGAAGCATCTTTCATGGTCAGGGGGAGTGGGGAGCTCGGCGAAGCTATGCTGATTGGCTGATCTTTGATAAAGAAGATTAGGAAGAGGTTGGTTCATGACGTGACGGCATCAGAGACATTAACAGCATTCACTTCCTAGACTTTCCTGAAGCCACCTGTTCACTCCACTTGTAGCCATGTTAGGGTGGTTTGTATTTTGGCAGGTCACCACACGCTGTCAAAGAAAAGGCAACACCGGCATGCCATGATCGCGCGGTTCCTTCCTCTCGTGAATCATTCTGCAGCGTTCAGTCCTCAGTAAGTCTGTTATTGGGCAACGCCTACGTGTCACTTTAAGTAAGTCTGTTGTTATGTGTTGCCACGTGTATAACCGGAATTCTCTTGTTACTCAAATGCGTCCTGCTTTTGTGTGTGTCTGATTGTTCCGTATCAAACTGTTTCTTTTATGTTTACTTATGTGTCTAGTTGCTTCTCGAAATGCTCTCTCTCTCTCTCTCTCTCTCTCTCTCTCTCTCTCTCTCTCTCTCTCTCTCTCTCTCTCTCTCTCTCTCTCTCTCTCTCTCTCTTTTTCTCTCTCTCTCATTTTCTCTTGCTCTCTATCTCTTCAGAGACTGAGTATCTGGTCTCTCTTGTTGTTGATTTAATCGTCTGTCACTTTTTCTAGCTGTTTTAGACAGCAAGGCGACTGAATGCCCGGTTTGCTTCCTGTTTCCAAAAGGAGCCATGGCTACCGAACACACCTCAGACAGAGCCAAGGACACAACATCTCTGCCCGTTGGTCGACGACATGCCCACCTAAATCATGGAGGGCAAGACGTATGCACCATTCTGTTTAATTTGCATCGCGCTAAGCTTATATTAACTGATGATACTGATGATGATAATAATAATAATTAAGGATATTGATCATGCTATTATAATTCATTTTTATTTTCTATTACCATTTTGAGCTTTTATTTTTTACTGTATTTGCACGTAGTCTTAACCACTTTCTTAACTGGGCGAATGTTTGTTCGCCGAATTACTTCGGACAGTTCGACGAACTATGATTCGTATAACATTATGTTTCTTAATTAAACTTTTACTTCGCCGAACATGGTTCGGACAGTTCCACGAACTTTGCTTCGTTCTCAACTGGCTTGTAATGAGATGCAAGCTTCGGCCCGAACTATCGGCAGACGCGCAGCAGACAGCATGATCGAAAATGTAGGCTAAAGTCAAGTCAAGTCAAGTCAAGTCGCTTTAAGCATCCCTCACAGGGTAATTCAACTAAATACTATCTCATTCTGGGTCCCCGAGACAAGGCTGCGCCTCCCATAAGTCAACAAATAAACAAATTCCCTCCGAAGCGAGTGAAGAACCTAGCGACACCGTCATCCACTTTTATTTTTATTTCTTCCTCATCCACAGGAGAGCTCTGCTCTCAGCCAATCGGAGGCAATGTTCGTCGAATAGGGCGAATGTTGCCAGAACATGTTGAGCGAAGCTTTTTGGACCCCGACTATAGCTTCGTCGCAGTTCAACGAATACTCCCAACTAGGTTCGCGAAGCAAAAGTTCGCCCAATTAAGAACCAACTAGGTTCGCCGAATATTCTCAACTAGTTTCGCGAACAAACATTCGCCTAGTTAAGAACGGGCTTTACCCTGAAGTTTGAGTTCCAGTGTACCTTCATCCTTCGCAGTCAGTGACTCACATATAATCATTTATTTACGGCTGCAGAACACTCACTGTCTCCATGGTACTCAGGGTATCCAAACAGTAGCTTTTAATCCATGCTTCGAATACAGTCTGCTTTCCACACCGGCTTTTGTCCAGAGTAGCTTCCCCTGAACCACACGTGTTGCATGTTGTTGCTCGTGGAGAGGTTGGGGAGGTGGTCTGGGTGTAACAGGCTAGTGACGTTACCCGGCGAGCTACACTAGGCCCACTCCTGTGTCAGCTGAGTCCGGGCTGTGCTTCTGGTGCAGAGCTCAGTGGTTGTGTGAACAGGGAGGTGGGCCCGGACTTTCTTTCCCTATCCCTTTCTTCCCCTGTCCCTAATAAACCTTACCGTTTCTGCGGACGTAAAGCACCATGGAAGAAAGAAAGAACACCTGGTGCGTGACCAAGATGGCGTGTACAGGCAAGGTGCTTGCAAGGTCGAGAGCTTTGGGTGGCCGCCAGCGTCAGCGCAGTGTCCACACAGCAACTCGGCAGAATTTACTAACTGGATCTCACACCAAACTGATTTGCCAAGGTTTCACAGACAAGCAGGGCACCTTCCACAGTCAGCAGGCCACAGAGTATGGCAGCAACGTGGTGGGAGTCGTGTCTGCTGCAAGGGAGGGTCAACACACCTTGATCGTCCAGTCTTCAGCTCCGTCAAGGAGGCAGTTGAAAAAACTGGTGCTATCGCTACTAGGATTTGTGTGCCAACTCCCTTCACTGCAGCAGCCATTGTGGAAGCACTTGATGCCCAGACTGGCCTGGTGGTGTGTATCACAGAGGGCATCCCACAGCAAGACATGGCGCGTGGCAAACACCGCCTGGTTCGGCAGGACAAAACACGACTCATTGGCCCAAACTGCCCGGGCATTATCAAGCCTGGTGAATGCAATATTGGAATCACGCCAAGTCACATGCACCAGCAAGGAAAAAAAGGTATTGTCTAGCGATCCGGGACGCTGACATATGAAGCTGTGCACCAGACAAAACAAGCTGGTCTGGGTCAGTCGCTGTATGTCTGGATTGGTCGCGACCCTTTCAATAGCACAAACTTCACTGAGTGCCTGGAGGTGTTCCTGTCCGACCCAAATACTGACGGTATTGTGCTGATTGGTGAAATTGGAGGACAGACAGAAGAGAATGCAGCAGATTGCTTGAAAAATCACAATACGGGTTCCAACGCCAAGCCTGTGGTGTCCCTCATCGACAGGCTGACTGCCCCCCTCCCCCCCCCCCCCCCCCCCCGGCCTACCCCCCCCCCCCCCCCCCCACACACACACACCCGACGCCATCCTAGCAAGAGGAAAGGGTGGGACCAACGAGAAGATTGAATCCCTGAAGTCTGCCGGGGTGGAGGTCACCATGTCTCCAGCGCAACTTGGGACCACCATGTTTCCAAATGGAGAGGAGAGGGCTCGGAAGGATGAGGCCAACATCATTAAGACCTCACTGTGAGTACCTGATGGTACGGTGGGGTTGCTGCCAGCTGCCCTTGTGATAATGGTGCCTGAAGGCACAAACATAAGCTGCAAACACATTTTGCTCAGTGTGCTTCAAAAAAGACCTTTGGGATGCCTTCTGCCTCACACCCTGACGGAGCTGAGAAAGGGAATAATGGCCATCTTCATTCTGACTAAGCTACACGTTCAGAAGAAAAAGAAAAGAAAAGAAAAACCCAAAGAAAGAAAGAAAGAAAAAATACAAGAGCAACAGCAAAACAGTGATGCCAGTCTTTCTGTTCTCCTTACACACAAGAAGTCATACTGGCTTTGTGTTCTTCGGACATGCCAGAAACCACACACAGAAAGGTGGTGGGGGTGGGGGTGGGGATCAGAAGGTTTTAAAGGCTTATCCATTTAAATGACCCTTAAAAAAAAGGGCAGTGGCTGTTTTGTTTGCATTGTGAACGTTTTACCATCTACAAGGTTAGGCAGTAATAAAAATCGTTTTTGATCCATTCACAATGAGTGCTTATGAATCTATGCGTAAGTGATTATTATGGGGCGGGCTGGTACCAAATTGCAGCTTTTCTGGAAACTGTCTCGAGTTCTGTACCCATTGACTTCAAAACATTACAAAAAGTATTTGTTGTTTAAACAGCTGCATCAAGAAAAGTTCCTGCACTCATTTAACTTAAATGGTTACCCCCTCACAACCGTATCCTCATAGCTCAAGAGCTTTCTGCCCCTAATAAATAGTCCTTATGGTCTCAGTGGACATAAAGCAACAGTGAACAAAAACTTTATCCTTGCACATCCCTTTGAGTTTTTTGAGTTTTCTTATTTTTCAGTTTTTTTAATTTTAATTTTACTTATTTTTTAGTAGTCATTGGCAGAACAAAATGAAGACATTACAATTTCCTTACTATTGGCATAGAGATAAATAAGCGCAAAATGGTGTCAATTTCATACCCTGTCAGCATTAACATCGTAAGGCCAAATTCATCAAGAGACACTAAGAGCCCTTAGTTTAGCACTAAGTTTTATATTTCCAACTCAGACGTGCCATGTTCCACTTTATCCCTTGCTGTCCTTATCCTTATGCTTTGCCGTTGTGTCGCTGCTTTGACAAAGGATTTTATCTAAAATGACAACATGCATCTCCCCAAGTCAGTCAACCACTTCATTTTCCCGTTTCTAGGAATCCGTTCAGGAAGCCAACATCTGTATTTGGCAATAGCGTCACGAAGAGAGACAGACAGACAGAGACAGAGAGCTAGAGAGACACACACAGAGACAGAAGAAGAAGAAAGAAAGAAAGAAAGAAAGAAAGAAAGAAAGAAAGAAAGAAGAAGAAAGAAAGAAAGAAAGACTGTTTAGTCTTGCGCTGATTTGTCAGTGTATCACCATGTAGTTGAGTGATTTGGGTATTTTCATTTGAAGATCTGACTGCAAATTTAGTCAGCATATTTGAACAATGCAATCAACCACCGGCGTTTGTGTTAATAACACAAGTGCATGATCAGTCGATCAAGGGAATTATGTATCATGGTTTTGGGAGCTTGTTTGGGGGTCATATCGCATATTATTATTGCAAGAAAATGAGTTGTCATGGTTCATATTTGATGTATTAAATTTGGTCAAATAATAATGGAAGAATGTGTACATAATTTACATTAAAATGATGTTACTTGTAGTAGTAACAATGAGTAGATATGACTACGTGTGATTTGAGATGATTAAAATATCTATGAAAAATAAAGTAATAAAAGCTCCTGGTGTGTAGGATCATTGGTTAGGGTCATGATGGGACAGTGGTTCGCAGGAGTTAGAAAAGTTCTCTGCAACAAATTAATTAATCCGACTGGCTTAGTCGGATTAATTAATTTGTTGCAGAGAATTTTTCTAATTGCTTTTATTAGGACAGAAATGTTTATTAGGTAGGCCACGTAAAGAGGCAATTAGATATGCACAGCTTGATGTCAGTTGGATTTCTCATGTATGAGTGCCTTTGCCACTACAAAGCGTTCCTAGTGCAATTGTATTGACACTTGGCAATAAGGCTGTATTTGATTGCATTGAATGTGCCTCACTGTAGAAGCCATACGGCAGTGCTAGGTACGTACAACAACAATCTTTCGTCAATGGAATAGATCAGCACACATCCGCGTGCACTCACGCACACACAAACATAAACACACACGTTCTTGAGAACAGGCAATCATATTTTTGCTAGAAATAATAATTTAAAAAAAGGTTTTAATCAGTAATAATTTCCTTTAGCATAAAGGGAAAAAAATCAAAAGCATAGTAATCACGATCTCTCGTTTACAAACAAACAAACAAATAAACAACATCAACAACAACAAAAAGCGGTGGACGGGTAATCAGCTGTACAGGATGGGTAATTCTTGGGGAAGAACCATGTTTTGTTGTTGTTGCAGATGTATGTTTGTTTTTTGTTTTCTACCCCCCACCCCCTCTCCCCCCCCCTCCCCCCCCCCCCCCCCCCCCCCCCCCCTTTTTTTTTTTCTTTTTTTTTCGTAGAAATATTTATAATCCTGTTACTGCTTTGGTGTAACTTCACAATATATGCTGCTATCTAGATAATTGTAAGATCAGTTTAATACGATATATGTGAAAAGACAGAATAAAAAGGAGGAAGAAATATTGCTGTTGCAGTAGTCGTTATGTCTCTGTCGCAGAGACATACACTTTAATTGTGTGGACAACGGATAAGTTCCAAGCCAGCACGGATGGGAATGTGAAGACCAGACTTGTTGGCGACGTGTGCCAGACAAGCTGGCACGACCTGGACCATGCCTGGCCCTACGATGACTTCGAAAGAGGGGCTAGGGACGGATACAGTTTCACTGATGCTGACATTGGGCCCAAGGTCAAGTAATCCTAATCGTTTCCTCAATCACTATGAGCTTATCCTATCATCATAGATTGCACTTTTTTGGTTTAAGCAAAGATTATTCACGTTCATGTAACTAAAAACAAACAAAATTATTGCATGAGTATTAAACAAGCTAAGCTTATGGTAAACGCTCACAAACAGAATTAACTAAATTCATTTTACAATAACGGGCATTCTTATGTCAAACAACACCAAAAAGAGAGAGAGAGAGAAATCAGACAAAAATAAGGAGGGAGGGAGGGAGAGAGAGAGAGAGAGAGAGAGAGAGAGAGAGAGAGAGAGAGAGAGAGAGAGAGAGAGAGAGAGAGAGAGAGAGAGAGAGAGAGAATGCGCTTATGCCAGTGATTGGTTGGGTTTGCACCTTTTTTTTTAATGTTGATGATAACATCAGGCCTAATGGGCCCTTTGAAAAGGGCAGACCGCTTGACGATAATTAGGATACAAAGCGAGAACAAAGAGGCAAGGGTCACAGGAACTAGCCCTCTCAAGAGACGTGTTCTCCAGCAGGTTAGGTAGTAACTGGACTGTAACGTGCGGTCAGCACAGGGTCACCACAGGACGAAGACTAACAGGTAGAAAAGAGCAGAATAAAAACTTACAACCAGGAAGTCTATGTTGAAATTCCTCGTAGATTATATACTGAATTATTTTGGTCGACTCCATTTTTGTTCCAAATGATTGTCAGGACTGGTTGGTTAGTTCTTGGAATTTAACGTCCCGTCAACTGCACAGGATTACCTCAGGACGAGTTACACATTCAAAAATCTTTTTCACCAGTTCAAAACAAAATGCATTGTATAATTCACTGCTAGAACGTTATAAACCAGTTAGCCCATCCATTAATGCACAATAACAGATGTTTTGGCACCTGTCTATATTCCGTAGGCACTCAGAACGGGACCCTGCTTTAATCGCTTGTGGCAAAGAGCAGGTCCACACGGGAAAGTGCGTTAGTCAAAACTAACTCATTAAGAAGTAGGTAAAGGATGTGGAAGTAAATGAAGGTGAATGGACCGGGAAGACAGAAATTAAGACATGGAAGAAATTCCTGGCAGTGGGATTTTTTTTAATTGTCTTTTTTTAATGCGTAGCTATATTCTGACCTACTCCAGGACATGTAACACATTCATGGCAGAGGGTGATTTTTTTAAATAATCTTTTTTTAATGCGTAGCTTTATCCTGACCTACTCCAGGCTTTAAAGGGAGAACAAGAGGGTCAGCTCTTGGTTCTCAACAGAAAGCATCTTAACTTCTGCGTTCGCAGTACCCCACTGCGGGGTGGCTAGACTGAATGTGCAAAACATCGTCAACATCTCTTTGCTCGCCTCTTGCGTGCCACGAGAAGTGCGTTGCGTACTATTATCGACCGAGGAACACCATCAAAGTCAGTTAGTTAACTGATGCTTTGGGCCAAACCAACGACACAGGGTTACAACTGGGCTAAGAAGAAACTTCAGTTTAATAATAATGATAATAAGGGAAAATTGTGAAGCGCCTACCCCGCGGCTCAAAGCGCTGAACAAACACAATATAACATATACTGTACTTCGAGATGGAAAACGTTATACGCAATTTAACAAAGCTAGCACATAATGTGCACATCAACAAAGGTTCAGGCATAACTATGTGCAAGATGCACATACACCCACACCCCCCCCCCCCCCCCCCCCTCCCCTCCCCTCTACACACACACACACACACACACACACACACACACACACACACACACACACACACACACACACACACACATGCGCGCGCGCGCGCGCGCGTTCCGAAAGAGTTAATATAACGATCTCTCTTCAAACTATTCTTTGTGATCTCCAACAAGTCAGCAAACTCAATCAAGATATGTTTAACTGAGATTACAGCATTACATGCAACACAAACAGGAGCACGCTCAAAGAGGCTGCAGGTGTAGCTGCTAGTCCAGCTGTGATACTTGACCGTGTTGTGTGTATCCAGTCCCGCTAGCATCACTCACAAAGCTCACAACATTCTGCGCAAAATCAACGGAGATAGTAAAAGGAAAACAATCATGATTTTCATTTCTTTTTATTCCATTTTTCTCTCTTCCACGTATTAATTTAATTTCATTAAAAACAAAATGGGGGGTGGGGGGGTGTGTGGGGGGGGTGGGTGGGGGGGGGGGGGGGGGGGCGGGGAGGGCGAGAGAGACTGAGCTTTTGTGTAACATTCGTACATTGAGAACTATGTTGTGTACGAAACTAATTTCTACCGTTCATTGTTACCACAGATCGACGTGGTTTACATCTGCTTGTCAACTCATAACCTAATTGGAGTAACGAACTGGCATCTGAACAAAA
>JABMCL010002966.1:622500-652500 GCA_018857735.1 Alviniconcha marisindica | reverse complement strand
CACGGTTCACACAACCATTCTTAAAATACCGGGTGACTAAAACCATTCTTAAGATACCAAGTGACTAAAACTTGGTGAACAAAAAACACGAATAAAAAGACCGAAAAAAAAGTTCACAAAGAGTTCATCTCGGCTTCTGAGTTGTCTCCCCCTCCCCCCCCCCCCCCCCCCCCCCAACTCGCACTACCCTCACCCACTCCTATTACCTCTACCGTCCTCTCTGTCTCTGCCCGCGCCACCCCAACAGCCTTCCTTTATTGTTTCCTCCGAGGTTATTACAGTATTTCCCAAACTCTACATCCCACACTAAAAAAACACTGAGCAAAAAAAAAAGAAAAAACCCCCCCCAAACCCCCAAAAAAACCCCCAAACACCCCCCTTTCCCCCCAAACCCAAAAAACACAAAAACAACACAAAACAAAACCCAAAACACAAAAACCCACCCAAAACCCCAAACCCCAAAAAACCAAAAACACACACACAAAAACACAAAAAAAACACACACACAAAAACCCACACACACACACACCCCTTTTACAAAAACCCCCCACACACACACACAAAAAACACCACCAACCAACTCCACACACAAAACTCCCCACACAAAACACAAAAACACCCAACACACAACCCCCACAAACACACACACACACAACACACACACACACACACACAAACACAAAAAAACACCACCACCCGCACCCGCCCCACAGCACGCACGCACAAATTTTTGTTTTGTTTTCTCTCCCTCTCTCTCTCTCTCTCTCTCTCTCCTCTCTCTCTCTCTCTCTCCCTTCTTTCTCCCCTCTCTCTCTCTCTCTCTCGGGTCCCGGTGCCTTGTGGTGTGTGGGGTTTTGGGGGTGGTGTGTGTGGGGGGTGGGGGTGTGTGTGTGTGTGTGTGAGGTTGTGTGTGTGTGTGTGTGTGTGTGTGTTTGGGGGGTTTTGGGGGTGTGTTGTGTGTAAATTTTGGGGGTGGGTGGGGGGGGGGGTCTGTGTGTATGTGTGTGGTGTGTGTGTGGTGGGTGGTGGGGTGTGGTTTTGGGTTCTGTGTGTTGGTGGGGTTGTGTGTGGTGTGTGTGTGTGTGGTGTGTGTGTGGTGTGTGTGTGGGGTGTGGTGTGGGGGTTCTGTGTGTGTGTATGGGGTTTTGCGTGTGTGTGTGTTGTGTGTGGGTGTGTGTGTGTGTGTGTGTGTGGTGTGTGTGTGGGTTTGGTGTTTTGTGTGTGAAACCCAAATTTTACCTTAGGTTGCCAATCAGTCCCGGGTCTACCATTCAGTGCCATTGAGCACGGGAAAAAGCCACAGGAAGATAACCACCCCAAAACCCCGCGCAAATGAATGAATGAGCAAATGAACTGTAACTGGACGGACCCCAAAAGCCCCACAATGCATCAGTTTGACCAAAAGCTTTATTTCTGAGAAAATCCACATCTGTGCTTAAGATTGCAGCATGTATAACCAACAAGAATCAGCGATTTTAAACTTCGTATTTGAATAGAGGGGAGAAATACACGGATATATGGAGGGGGGGGGGGGGGGGGGGGCAGTTACGTCATAAGCCAGGTGATCACCACAGACTGTAGATTTGTAAGGGTCAGTTACGTCAGAAACCAGGTGATCACCAGAAACAGTAGATTTGAGTCAGTTACGTCAGAAACCAGGTGATCACTACAGACAGTAGAAATGAGGGTCAGTTACGTCAGAAGCCAGGTGGTCACGACGAGCACCACCACAGTCGTCATGCTGGCCGTGACAGCAAAGGCGTTGCTTCCTGAAAACAAAATACAAGCTTGGTTCAGTCTCTTCTGTCTTTTCATGTGGTATAGCTAGCACAGAGGCCAAGTGAACCCCAGAGCAACAATACCAAGTCCACGACACCTGTGTAACCTTTGCGTTACATAGCATTGGAGAGCCGGCCGTAATGCGATGGCCCTCAAGCCGAACCGAATGGTAACCGAGCATCAAACAGGTACGTGTCAGTGTCCTCGCCTTCAAAGCGCCATGCTAATTAAAAAGTGGCTTTGTAAACCCTCAGGGTTGGGATCCCCGGGAAAAAAGAAACCAATAAAGCTGAAATTTGGGGGTCCAGCTTAGGCCCCCAGGGGAAAAAAACCCTGGTTTAAACTAAAAACGAAAAATGGGTCCCGGTTTGAGTTTGTAGCAAAAGTGAATGGGGATCCGTATATTCCCTTCATGGAAAAAACCCCCCGGTAGACTACCGTCATGAATCAGACGCACTGACCCATCGTCTTTGGGTATGGCCCCTAAGGGGCTTATTGTTGCTGGCTTTTCGCTCGCAATGACGTAATTAACCTGCTCGATTTGTGTTTTAAGCTCTTTTTCCACCGGTCCTATGGGAATGCAAGGTAGCGGATTTGTGATTCTTTGCCTCTGCCTCTGCAATTTTGCAGCCCTTGTTGGTGATTCGAACCCCATTTTTAATGCTTGCCAAAAGAAACGCTTTATCTAGATCATCTTTCAGTTGCCTTTCCCATTCAGAGATGCAACAGACTGGTAATTACCGAGAAATTCACAGGTGAATGGGTTTTGGGGTTCAAACGGGCTATTGAGTTGTAAAGAGGAGGAACGTCCTACCTGATCCGCTGACTGTCGACGATCCTGTTCCTGTTTGGCTGTCGCCTGTTGCTGGCGATGATCCGACTGGGGGTGAGCCTGTAGGCACAGCAGACACACGTGTTCAAAGTTACACCGCGGTCCATAAGAACACTTTCCGTGGTTGTATTGTATGCACACTTCTTTGCCGCCGGGTACAACTCGGCGGCCTGTCTGCCCTCCACGCGGCTTGATGCCCGTTGGTGTCGCCGCCTTCTCCTTCAGCAGCACTGTGCACAGGTGCTGTGAGTCCCCATCCCCATCGGAACCTGGCTGCTGCCTGTCGGCGTCGGTACTTTTGGTCATACGGCAGAACCGAAGCCCAGGTGTATCTCGATGCCAGTTCACCGATCTTCGCCGTGTAGGCCATGTAATCTTTGGCGGCGCCGTGGTCCAGGTCGTTACTGTCGTAGAGGGCTGCCATGATGCGGGCATTGGCAGCGATCCACATCGCCGGGGACACGGCGTGCAGCTTCGACTTAGTCCCACTAGTCAGTTTCAGTGTCGCTCAGGGTCCCAGTGAAATTTCCTCTGTGTCGGTCACAGTATCCGAAACAAAATCTGTGATCAAGTGCGGCTTTGCCTCACCTGACGCCTTATGGAGGTAGAACCGGGGGTCCAGATCTACCCTGGCGGTTGCCCTGTCCATCTCGTCGGCGTTGGTTGTCAGCAGGTCGTGCAGGAGCAAGGACGGACGTCGCGACGGTGCAGGTGTGGTAGTTTCGGGACGAGTGGCCCGCCACCCCCCTCGGCCTGCAACTGGCCCACAGCCGTGCGTAGGGCCGCCATCTCCCCCTTCTTTAGCTCAAAGCTACCAATGTGCTCTTCTGTGAAGCCCAGTAAGGCCGCTTTGGAACAAAACCCTTCATCGCCTAGAGCATTGGCAACAGCTTTAGGAAGTCCCCATTCGGACAAAACGCTCCAAAACCAAACCGGCTGGCCATGTTAGCGGTGAGATGCTGCAATTTCGCTGGCGCTGCGCAGAGTGCCAGATTCTCTCCCTGCCTGTCCCTTTACCCGTTTTCTCCGCCTCCTCACCTAAACAACCGGCCCTTATGGGCCCTCCCATCCCCTACTCGCCACTACACCTCTCCCTCCCCTCCCTCCATCACGCTTCCTGTCCTCTGGACACCCCGGCACCTCAATGCGCTCATGCCCCCTCCCCCGCCTCCCTCCCTCCCCGCTAGCCGTGGTCACTTCAGGTGTTTAAACTCAATTTCACTTAACAGTGCAACCTCCACATAATTATTACACCATAGATCTTATCAGGACTCAACCCTACTCCAAGCGGTATTCGCGATATTGAAAACCAGGGGAGATAATTATATACAACTATTGCGGCCATCGGCACAAATCCACGATTTGTGTTAGCCAATTTTTTTAAATAAGACACATCATTTGTGTTTTTATTTGTGGTTCAAATACTGTAAGGTCAGATATCTTCGTATTTGAGCCTGCCATAAATTTTCTCTGCAAAATGATATAGAAAACAGACCAGAAAACGTGCCAACACACATCTGATTTTCAGCTGTTAAAAGCAGACGACAGACAGAAATGCCGATGCTACTAACTTAGCTGTGGCACGGTGCATTCTGCTACTTGTTCTGTTTTAAAACTATGCTGTTGTAACTGTTTTGGCTGATTTAATCAGTTTTAAATGTCCAGACAAGAGTGTTGTTTTTAATGGAAACGAATAATCTAGTGATACCCACAAGTGAGGCCAGGACAGGTTTTTTTTTTTGTTTTTTTTTTGGGGGGGGAGGGGGAGATGTTGTTGTTATTGTTGTTGTTGCCATCATTCCATCATTCACACAGAGAGAGGGGGGGCGGGGGGGGGGGGGGAGAGACTCATCACTGAACTGTGCTTTAGATCAAATGCATTCATTTTTATTGTTTATACTGGTTTATTACAACCATGCAACCCCCACCCCATCCCTAACAGCAACACACATGCACACACTTACATGGGTGAGGTACTTATAGCATAGGTGATTGGATTAAATGCAGTTAAATGATACTCTTTTGTCAGTTTGTGTGCAACAAAAACAAACATTTGTACATTTACATCACCAAAATGATATGGACAAATGAGAAAAGTCAGTTTACAAAGTTCATCGGAGGCAATTCCCATGGACATGCAAAAATACATGTAAATATGCTTTTAAAATTGTGGAATGAACAAGTGTAAGCAACAGATAAACACAGAGTGCGGTGAACCGAGTTGAAATGTACACAAATCATAAAAATCTGAAACAAGCCAAATGTCTTTGGCTTTGTTTCTCAGATTGTCATTATCAACCTGAAACTGAAACAGTGCTCGAGCCAAATATCATTTTGCACAGAACATTAAACTATGATGATGTTACAATGTCAGCATTGTTTATACTGATTGCATTGTTTCTTTTTCTCTGTGTTGATAAGTGGTATTACCACTGTCTTTTGATAATTTGTTTTGTATATTATTATTATTAGCCAGCACCATAATTTGTTTTGTATATTATTATTATTAGCCTGCACCATGGTCCACTCTTAATATCAAGACTACGTATAGTACTGCTAATCAGGTCACACTGAATCACAAAACTCCTTAAGGCTTTCATCCGAAAATTTGGTTTCACACTCTCTCTCTCTCTTCTCTCCTCTCTCTCTCTCTCTCTCTCTCTCTCTCTCTCTCTCTCTCTCTCTCTCTCTCTCTCTCTCTCTCTCTCTCTCTCTCTCTCTCTCTCTCGGTCTAATTCAATAATGTGACACGAAGTCTGATGTAAAAACTCCAGCTTACACATAAATTTACATCTTGTGGTATGACCCTCCCCACCACCCATACCATTTACACCATTCTCGGTGTCCAAGTGCCTGTCTTATCTGAACACATTTTCATAACTTTAATTCAAGTATACATAATTTACACTATTCATGTACTGCTCTCTCTAGATATCATTTCACTCCATTGTTATGTACCCTGTCCAAAGCAATAATTTAAGAAATAATTAAAGTATCCAACTCTCTCTCTTTTCTCCCCTCTCTCCCCTCTCTCTCTCTCTCTCTCTCCCCTCTCTCTCTCTCTTCCTCTCTCTCTCTCTCTCTCCTTCCTTCTCTCTCACCCTTCCCTCTTCCCACACACACACACACCCCACACACACACACAACACACACCCACACACACACACACACACACACACACCCCCAAAAACCAAAAACACACACACACAAAAACACACACACACCACACACACACACACACCCCCAAACCCCAAACAAACCCCCAATGGAAAATACATAAACTTATTCTAGTATGTAATGCCTCTCTCTCTCTCTTCTCTCTCTCCCCTTCTCTCTCTCTCTCTCTCTCTCTTTTCTCTCCTCTCTCTCCCCCTCTCTCCGCCGGGGTTGTCAAAGTATATATTTAAGTCCCTCACAGTAACATTACCCACTGGCAAGCCAAATCTACTAAGCTGCTATTGTTATGTTTCAGTCTGAACACCAGGACTAAATACCGAGTATTGAGCTGTTCAATGAGTCACAAAATTCAACAGATCATGTCTAGGGGAGTTGCTTCTGATCTACTTTGTAAATTGACTTTGCTCATGTTCCCATACATGTCATTTTTATGATGTAAACTGATAATTTTTATTTTTTAGAACTGTATTTGTTCACAAAAGCTGACAAAAAGTGCGTTTATGTGTGAATTTGTTTCAATCAAATATGGTACAAATGATTGTGATTCATGTACTGCAAGTCTTCAAAATTATCACTGCAGAAGCAGTGACTTTTTGAGAGCTGACCGACTTGCTTGGTAGGGAGATCAGCTCGCCTGCTGTTTTAGACTCAGAGTTTGAATCTGTTGAAGAAAAACGAACATGACTAACGGTAGGTGGCGCTGTAGTCCGCCTGGAACGCTGAAAATCACTTGATGACCCATCTTTGTATTTATAATCTTTGCTGATACGGCGTTCGTAATTGCCTTACTGAAGGATTAAACAAAAACGCAAACACAGTCAGGGGCCTAAACACAAACACATCGAAACACAATTGAACAAAAACGTAGCCTACCTGTCTTCTCGAGCTTAACTGCTCTACCTGCCTTGACCCAGTTGTTCCAGTAGAAAGGTCTTTTCACAGATTTGTAATACGTGTCAATTTTGGTCAGATGCCAGGTCGGAATAAAATTAGGGAGTTCCAGATAGACGTAAACCTCTCTGACCTGTGGTAACAGTCAACGGCAGAAATTAGTTTTGTACACAGCATAGTTGTCAGCGTAAGAAAGTTTCACAAAGGCTCAATCTCCTTAGCCCTCTCCCTCCCACCAACCCACCGCCAACCCACCACACTCTTTCGGAAAGTGTATCCGGAAATATTTTTTAACTTCTTTCGCGAGATTGCTGTATTTTACGTCATATAAAAGGGAAGAAAAAGGGAAAAAGAAAGGGAAAATTTAGGAGAGAAAAAAAATTTTTTTAAAAACTTTCCTAACACTTCGTCCCCACATCCGGAACAATCTCCCCCAAGAACAGGCACTCTGCTACTTCTCTTTCTTAAAAAAAAAAATTCTCCCCCAAAAAAAAATTTCCCCCCTTATCATTTTGTATAAAAAAAAAAAAAAAAAAAAAATTTTTTTTTTTTTTTTTTTTTTTTTTTTTTTTTTTTTTTTTTTTTGTGTGTTGTATGTGTCTGTGTGTCTGTGTGTCTGTGGTGTGTGTGTGGTGTTGTTTGTGTGTGTGTTGTGTTTGTGTGTGTGTGGTGTTGTGTGTGTTTGTTGTGTGTGTTGGGGTGTGGTTGTCCTTTTGCTGTTGTCTGTGTGTGTGTGTGTGTGTGTGTGTGTGTGTGTGTGTTTGTGTGTGTGTGTGTGTGTGTGTGTGTTTGTGTGTGTGTGTGTGTGTTTTTGTGTTGTGTGTCTGTGTGTGTGTGTGTGTGTGGTGTGTGTGTGTGTGTGTGTGTGTGTCTGTGTGTTTGTGTGTGTGTGTGTGTGTGTGTGTGTGTGTGTGTCTGTGTGTGTCTGTGTGTGTGTGTGTGTGTGTCTGTGTATGTGAATCTTGCACACAGTTATGCCTGAACCTTTGTTGATGTGTACATTATGTGTTAGCATATGTTAAATTTCGGATAAAATTTTCCGTCTCGGTGTACAATATGTGTGTTATGTTTGTTCAGCGATTTGAACGGCTTGACAAATTTCCCTTGCTATTACTATTATTAAACTGAAGTTTATTTTTATCCCTGATATAATTCTATGTGGTTGACTAGGCCCAAATCATCAACTAAGTAACTTTGATGGTGTTCCTTGGTCGACACCAGTAAGCACGTGGCGAACTTCAAAGATAGCGTGGCATGCAAGAGGCGAACAAAGAGATGTTGACGATGTTTTGTGGATAAAATTTTCCATCTCGATGTACGTAATATTATTGTGTTTTATGTTTGTTCAGCGCTTGGACCCGCGGGGTAGCCGCTTTACAAATTTTCTGTAATTTTACTATTATGAAACTGAAGTTTATGTTTAGCCCTGATATAATCCTATGTGGTTCACTGGGCTCAAAACATCAACTAACTTTGATGATGTTCCTCGGTCGACATCAGTACACAACGCACTTCTCGTGCGAACTTCAGATGGCGTGGCATGCAAGAGGCGAACAAAGAGATGAATTATGAAACTGAAACTGAAGTTTACGTTTACCCTGATATAACCCAAAGTGGTTGACTGGGCTCAAAACATCAACTAACTAACTAACTTTGACTGTGTTCCTCGGTCGACATCAGTACGCAAAGCATTTCTCGTGCCGAACTTCAAAGAGGGCGTGGCGTGCAAGAGGCGAACAAAGAGATGTTGACGGTGTTTTGTACATTTAGTCGAGTCACCCCGCAGTCGGGTACTGCGGACGCAGAAGTTAAGATGCCCTCTGTTGAGAACCAAGAGCTGACCCTCTTGTTCTCCCTTTAAAGCCTGGAG
The DNA here is from genome assembly GCA_018857735.1 of Alviniconcha marisindica. NCBI lineage: Eukaryota > Metazoa > Mollusca > Gastropoda > Provannidae > Alviniconcha > Alviniconcha marisindica. The sequence continues at coordinate 643,951 of JABMCL010002966.1, read as the reverse complement.
TAGGTCAGAATAAAGCTGGGCATTAATTTTTCTTCACCCACTGCCAGGAATTTCTTTCATGTCTTAATTTCCGTCCTCCAGGTACATTCACCTTCATTTACTTCCAAATCCTTTCCCTGCTTCTTAAATTAATTAGTTTTGACTAACGCACCTGCTCTTTGCCACAAGCGATTAAAGCAGGGTCCCGTTCTGAGTGCCTACGGAATATAGACAGGCGCCAAAACATGTGTTATTGTGCATTAATGGATGAACAGATGGCTGGTTTCTAACGTTGTAACAGTGAATTAGACAATTAGTGAACTGTGCTTTTAACTGGTAAAAACAATTTTTGAATACATAACTCGTCCTATGGTAATCCTGTGCAGTTGATGGGACGTTAAAATCCAAGAACTAACCAACCAGTCCTGAAAATCGTTACGTACAAAACTCATTTAAAAATTAAATATATAATCTACGAGGAATTTTAGCACAAGCTTCCTGGTTGTTAGTTTTCTTCTGCTGTTTTCTACCTGTTAGTCTTCGTCCTGTGATGACCCTGTGCTGACCGCACGTTACAGTACAGTTACTACCTAACCTGCTTGTTCTCGCTTTGTATCCCAATTATCGTCAAGCAGTCTGCCCTTTTCAAAGGCATACCCTGCACATTAGGCCTGATGTCGTCATTAACATTTAAAACAGTGCAAACCCAACCAAACAGTTACTGGCATAAGAGCATTCTGTCTGTCTGTCTGTCTGTCTGTCTGTCTGTCTGTCTGTCTGTCTGTCTGTCTCTCTCTCTCTCTTTCTCTCTCTCTCCCTCTCCTCCTCTCTCTCTCTCTCTCTCTCTCTATCTCCCCCTCCTCTCGCCTCCTCTCTCTCTCTCCCCCCCGTGTTTTTGTTTTCTCCCCCCCCCCGCCCTCCCCCCCCCCTCTCCTTCTCCCTTACTGTTCTTCATAAGATAAGCATTGACTGCTTCTGTTTTTCTTTCCGATACTAGGTAAATGTTCAGATGTTCTGCTGCTTCATTTGCTCATAATATGCTCACCGTATGCTCATAATATGTAACTGAATGATGTATTGCATATGTTCATCTGGCGCTGTGAGCACGCTATCTTTTGTGTGGAAATTCTCATGTTTCACTCACTCATTATGCCTATATGTATATAATAATGCCCTGTAATTTGATATCTATTCATCTTTAGCTTAAAAGATAGTTGTTAGACAGGTTTTTGACTGAACGTAAACTACAATCCTTGTCAAATAAAATTTTCGAGTTCGAGTTTCTCTCTCTCTTTCCCCCTCTCCCCCTAAAACCTCTCTCTCTCTCTCTCTCCTCTTCTCTCTCTCTCTCTCTCTCTCTTTTCTCTCTCTTCTCTCTTCTCTCTCCCCCCCCCCCCCCCTCCCCCAACCGTTTCGGAACTAGGCAAATACAAATCGAAGCTGGAAAACAAAAATATCTTCTCGTCTGGGTGATATAAGCAACCAGCTACTAAAATTGTCATTGTCATACATAACAGACTCACTTACATGTATTTTTTATTTATTGCATCAAGAATGTTTTTAATTTTCTTTTCCATCTGAGCTTAAAAATGCCAAAGTGGTTCCGCTTCCAAAATCTACGGATGAAACAAATCCATCTAATTACAGACCAATATCACTTCTGTCTGTTTTGTCAAAGCTTCGCGAAAGCATGTGCACATTTATTTAAATGATTACTTAGAAAAGCGGCAGCTCCTTCACCCTTTCCAGTCTGTATTTAGACGTAAATACTCCTGCAACACTGCATTGGCACGTCTTACAAATACTTGGCTAACAGCCAGAAATAAATCTGAGGTGTCTGGAGTGGTATTCGTAGACCTAAAGAAAGCTTTCGACCTGGTTGATCACGATATCCTATTAAAGAAGCTCGCCATTTATCTTAAAAACTCATGTTCTCTACCGTTTTTTAAATCATATCTTCATAGTAAAACGCAATGCGTCTTACTCCTCCAAAGAGTCAGTAAAGTATGGTGTACCAAAAGGTTGTGTTTTGGGACCTATACTTTTTAGTCTCTTTATCAATAACCTTTCATTACACGTGAAAGATATTTCTGTTGATTGTGACATGCTGGCAGATGACACAACACTGCAACACTGCACATCTCTGGAAACGATATTCTGCAAATCAGAAGCAATACGCAAGACAGCTTAGATCAGGTATCCTATTGGTGTGATAATAATCATATGGTCATCAATCCGCCGAGACCAAGTCTATGACAATCGCTACCAGACAGAAACACCCGTGTTGTCACCCTTACCGTCGATCTCGTTCTAAACGGGGGCGAAAATTTATCCGGGTGTCAGAACGCCGTCTTTTAGGTATAACCAGAGGACAATAAACTTCGCTGGGACTCGCATACTAATAATGTGCGTAAAACAGCTTAAAGACGAGTCTTCCTTCTATCGAAATTAAGGTACATCGTAGACATCAACACCAGGAAACTGTTATTCAATGCCCACTTTAAATCTCACATTGATTATACGTCAGTTTTGTGGGACGGTTGTAGTGATATTCTCAAAAAGAGATTACATTCTCTGCACAGAAGAGATGTAAAGTTAATCTTTCCAGATACAACTCTAACTACTGACCAGAAATTAAGTGCGAGTGAATAATGAACCTACAAAAACAACTTAATATAACAAGGTTTGTTCATGTACAGAGTCCTTGACAATGAGGACCCAGAGTACATATCTAACCTGTACACACACACACTTCCTCGCGCTATTCCAACTCTAAGAACTATCAGCTTAGTTTGCCTAGGCCAAGGACAGACATATTCAAAACAGGTATATCCTTCTCTGGTGCTTTTCTATGGAACAACCTACCTCTGACAGTCAGATCTTGTCAGTCACTCAGCTCCTTCAAGCGAAAACTTCGTGCACACCTATATAGGATAGATTGTGACATATAGGATAGATTGTGACATAAAACTGCTAGGGAGAGAGAAACAGACCGTGAGGTTTTCGAGTGATTGCCATTGCAATGACTGGTCATTTGAGACTTACTTTGAACACCCATAGAACTCCGCCCAGTCCTTCCGACTGCTTGTGAGAGTGATCTTTGTTCTTTTTTCTTTCTTTTTCTTTTTCAATACTGCTCATATGATCAGATGTTCTACTGCCTTATTTACTGGTTCTATGCTCATAATGTTTAACTGAGTGATGTATGCATGTGTACTTCTGTCGCTGTGAACACGCTAGGTTTTGTGTGAAATATTCATGTATAAAATTTCACTCTCTCATGCATGCCTATATGTGTATAAATGATGCCTGTAATTTTATATTTATTCAGCAGTAGCTTAGCAAAGACTAGTTGTTAGAAGGGGTTTTGACTGGACCTGGACTACAGTCCTTGTAAAATGGAGTTTTCGAGTTAGAGTTAGAGTTCTCTGTCTCTCAGACAGAGACAGACAGACAGAACAGACAGACAGTGAGGTTTTCGAGTGATTGCCATTGACTGTTCATTGAGACCTACTTCATACATCCACAGAACTCCGCCCAGTCCTTCCGACTACTTGTGCGAGTGACCTTTTTTTTCTTCTTCTTCTTCTTTTTTCCCCTTCACCCGCCCTTACTTTTTTAATTTTTTTAATAAGATAAGCATTGACTGCTTCTGTTTTCTTTTTCAATACTAGTTATATGAACTGATCAGATGTTCTTCTGCCTTTGCTGCTGGTTGTGTGCTCATAATGTGTAACAGAGTGATGTATGCACGTATGCATCTGACGCTGTGAACACGCTATGTTTTGTGTGGAAATTCTCATGTATAATGTTTCACTCACTCATTCATGCCTATATGTATATAAATGATGCCTGTAGTTTTATTGTAATGGAGTGGAGTGGTAGACTACAGGCAGTGGAGTCAGTCAAAATTTGAGGCCACAGCAGGCGGAGGCGGCAATCAGGATTTATTGTACAGCAGCAGACAATTTTCAGCACACACAAAATGATCACTCGCACGCATAGATAACAGGGCGCGCGGGCCGCAAGGAAAACACGCTATTGCTACAATCAAATCGGCCCTCTGGACCACAAAATGGCTAACACTGTTTGTGTTTCCTTGGCCCATCAAGTATCATTTTCTCAGCAATAACTACACTAATTAAATCATGAAAAACATCGAATAAAGCTAAAGTTACAATCTTTTAAACCGTATAAACAAAATGTACAAACATGACTTATTTTATTTACAACAGGCGTGGGAAGCGTGGCTTGCACCTGCCTATAAACAGGTTCAGACAACTAAATCACAGCTAACACAATGTACAAGATATTTAATGTTACTAAAACTGACATCAGAATAAAGTGCACGCTCCCACGGTTAAAATGGTACATAACAATTACAATACAATGTTCTGTGTGAGAAGCAAGACACACGCAAAGACTAGCAATAAAACAATCGGTGCGAACTTTCGCCTGTGGCGCGTTATCTAGTCGCAGCATCGCTGATAAAGGTGATATCAAGTAGTCTATGAATACAACCTAGCTTCTACAGTACACAATACTTAATAAGTTAATTTCAACCCAAAATAAACACTAAACACGAAGTCAGTTAAGCAAAATACTAGACGACAAAGCACTGATCAACACCTCATTACTTTAATCGAGTCCAAACAACGATTCACTACTAAACAGAGAAGGCCGCGCCTTGCACTTGACGGCTATAAAAAGAAAAGAACTAGCCAGGCATCGGCTATATAATCTCCCTCTCCCCCCAGCTCCATACCCCCTTCCACCCCTTCTCCCCGTCCCTAATAAGCCGTACGGTTTCTGTGGACGTTAAGCACCATGTTTACTTACTTTAGGCATCGGCCGCTACTGATTTAGCTCGATCCAGCGTCTAAATAAACAACACGTACACATTCTAAGATCTAATAGATGCCTAATTATATTACACATGGCTTGGTGCTAAAAAGGAAGTAGGTAAACAAACAAGCGATCAAAATGTGAAGAGGGTGAACTAGGTTTGAATCTGGCGCGCACCGGCTATCGGCCGGTAGGCTGTGTGAAGCCGTGAGACGTTAAGCCTGTTCTTAACTGGGCGAATGTTTGTTCGCCGAACATACTTCGGACAGTTCGACGAACTATGATTCGTTTCTTAATTGAACTTTTAGTTCGCCGAACATGGTTCGGACAGTTCGACAATTACTTCGTTCTCAACTGGCTTGTAAGAGATGCAAGCTTCGGCCCGAACTTGCGGCAGACGCGCGGCAGCAGACAGCATGATCGAAAATGTAGGCTAACGTCAAGTCAATATACTTTAATCATCCCTCACAGGGTAATTCAACTAACTACTATCTCATTCTGGGTCCCAGAGACAAGGCTGCGCCTCCCACAAGTCAACAAATAAACAAATTCCCTCCGAAGCGAGTGAAGAACCCAGCGACACCGTCATCCATTTTTTTTCTTTCTTTTTTTTCTTCTTCATCCACAGGAGAGCTCTGCTCTCAGCCAATCAGAGGCAATATTCGTCGAATAGGGCGAATGTTCCCAGAACATGTTGAGCGAAGCTTTTTGGACCTCGAATATAGCTTCGTCGCAGTTCGACGAATACTTCCAACTAGGTTCGCGAAGAAAAGTTCGCCCAATTAAGAACCAACTAGGTTCGCCGAATACTTCCAATTAGGTTCGCGAACAAACATTCGCCCAATTAAGAACGGGCTTTAGGACTACGCTACACGCAGCGCTTCAAAACAAAAGCATCGTCTGCTCCGGTTCCCGGGTTACTAACGGTACCGTAATAAAATTACGTGGATCTGATAACCGGGGCGGGATTACCACCGTAAAAACGTGTACAAAGAGCACTTGCTCACATTATATTTACTCATCAGTAGCTTGGCAAGGACTAGTTGTTAGACAGGTTTTTGACTGAACCTAAACTACAATACTTGTAAAATAAAGTTTCCGAGTTCGAGTTCTCTCTCTCTCTCTCTCTCTCTCTCTCTCTCTCTCTCTCTCTCTCTCTCTCTCTCTCTCTCTCTCTCTCTCTCTCTGATGTGATTTTCTCTCTTCTGATTTTCTCTCTCAAATTGTTTGATATAACGAAAATGCCCATTGTTGCAAAATGAACTGAGTTATTCGTGCTGGTAGGTGTTTACTATAAGCTTTGCTTGTTTATTGCTCAAAGTGCAATGATTTTGTTTGTCCATAGTTGCATGAACGTGATCGGTGAATAACCTTTGCTTCAACCAAAAAGTGCAATCTATGAAGATAAAGTGAGCTCATAGTCATTGAGAAAATGGTTAGGATTACTTAACCTTGGGCCCGATTTCTTTATCGCAGAAAGCATAGGTGTCCTTAGCCCCTCTTTGGAAGTCATCGTAGGGCCAGGCATGGTCCAGTTCGTGCCAGCCTGTCTGGCGGCACACGTCGCCAACAAATCTGATGTGCACATCCCCATCAATGCCGGCGGCGACTTTATCCGTTGTCCACAGAACTAAACTGTATGTCCCTGCAAGAGACATAACAACAGCTGCCACAGCAATTTTTCTTCTTCCTTTTTATTTAAAGTCTTTTCATATATATGATATTAAACCAGTGTTACAATTATCTACGTAACAGCATATATTATCAAATTACACCAAAACAATAACAGAATTATAAAAATAGAAGTACCAAAAAAAAAGGGGGGGGGGGGGGGGTACCACTGATTTTCAGTCGCAAAAACAAACATACATCTGCAACAACAACAAAACACGGTTCTTCCCAACAATTACCCGTCCTGTACAGCTGATTACTCTTCCACCGCGTTTTTGTTGTTGTTGTTTGTTTGTTGTTCGTTTGTTTGCTTGCTTGCTTGTAAACAAGAAATCGTGATTAAAGCACTTTTGATTTATTTCCTTTTTCCTATTGATTTTCTTTCTTTTTTTTGGAACTGATTTCGTCATTACTAGCTAAAAGATGATTGTCTGTTCCTGAGGACGTGTGTATCTATGTGTGTGTGCGTGGAACTCAAACTTTAGGGTAAGACTACGTGCAAATTCAGTAAAAATAAAAGCTCAAAATGGTAACAGAAAATAAAACTGAATTATAATAGCATGATCAATCGGCTTCATCATCATCATTCTTATTATCACCTTCACTGCCCCAGCCGGTAAAATTTCCGGGCTAAAAGACGCACGGACCCGCCTGCAAACAGTATATTTTCTGGTTCTACAACCCTTCTACTTTAATGCTATGGGTTTTAATGAAAATTCTTTCACATGCCAGTGCAAAAAGGAAGACAAAAGAGCTTTCCAATTTCGCACTTTTAACGGTCGTGTTCAATGACATCATGGCAATGAAGGGGTTAACATAAGCTTAGCGCGAAGTAAATGAAGCAGAATAGTGCATACTTTTTATATTTCTACATGGGCAGTGCGCAGTCCACCGGGCAGAGATGTTGTATCCTTGGCTCTGTCTGTGGGGCATTCGGTAGCTAGGGTTCCTTTGGAAACCGAAAACACACCGGGCAGTTAGTGACAAACGATTACAAAAAAACGAGAGACAGACAGACAGACAGACAGAGTCTATTTCGTCAAACAATTGCGCACGTAAGTAAACAGAAAAGAAAGAGTTTGATACGGAACAGTCAGACAGACACAAAAGCAGGATGCATTATGGCACAGATTTTGAGTGAACAGAGAATTCGTGCATACGAACAGACTGGTCAAGGAAAACTAAATGTAATGCACGTATGTAAACTGTTTTTAAATCAAAGTGTGAGAGAGAGAGAGAGAGAGAGAGAGAGAGAGAGAGAGAGAGAGAGAGAGAGACACACACACACACACACACACACACACACCACACACACACACACACACACACACACACACACACACAGAATTATTGTTTATTAACAGATGTTTGTGTAAACATTTACTTTTAAATGCTGTGATAATAATAATACATTGTGTGTGTCTCTTTTTTTCTCTCTTTTTTTCCTTCTCTTTCTTGCCTTAAAAAAATAAAAAATAAAAATAAAAAAGGCTATTGTTTATTTCGTACTATGCACCGCAAGACAAATTTCCATGTAATCTTGTACTGGGTCAATAAATATTCCGATTCTGAATCTGATTTCGATTCGGATATACACATGGCAACACGTAACAACAGACTTACTTAAAGTGACACGTAAGCGTTGCCTAAGAACAGACTTACTCAGACTTGGAATCTGCAGAATCATTGGCGACAGGAAGGAACCGTGCGATCACGCCATGCCGGTGGTGCTTTTTCTTTGAGAGCGTGTGGTGACCTGCCAAAATACAAACCACCCTAACATGGCTACAAGTGGAGTCAACAGGTGGCCTCACGAAAGCCTAGGAAGTGAATGCTGTCAGTGTTGCTGACGCCGTCACGTCATGAACCAACCTCTTCCTAATCTTCATTATCAAAGATCAGCCAATCAGCAAGCTTCATCCCCACTTCCCCCCCCCCCCCCCCCCCCCCCCCCCCCCCCCCCCCCCCATTTTACCAAAAAAGATCTCACCTGGGGGAAAAAACTTTGTATCCACAATTCAGGAATTGTGTGGGTTTTTTTCTGTTTTGTTTGTTTGTTTGTTGTTGTTTGTTGGGGGGAGAGAGAGAGAGAGAGACTATGGAAATATTAGCTGAAATAGAAGTTGCTTTGGAAAGATTAATATCACAGTGTACTATTACAGCATTGATGAACACACAAAACTATTTTATATGACCATTTCAGAGGCGTGTATGTGTGCATTTACTCTGCTGAGTGTGACGTCTGATAACAGTGATATCGGAACAGATTTTCTGTCAGCGTCCCCCAAGCAAGGCTGTTGAAGTGCGATCCAATACTAATGATATATCAGCTCAATTAAAGATTTCTTGGGAAAGATGAGTATTACAGTGTAAAACTGGAATGTTGACGAACTTACAAAACCATTTGGGACCGTTTCAAAGAATTCAAGACGCTCCTTTCTTATTTTTTCTTTCTTTTTTAGTTCTTACTGGAAACGCAGAAGCGAATCCATGTGTAATAAAAATAGTAAGAACTCTTGGGAAAACATCGCCCTGATATAACCGTACCGGTTGACTGGGCGTAAAATCCCAGCCTGCTTACTTACTTACTCTGGGGAAAACGACTTGGGAAAGAAAAAATAATTGCAAGAAGGTGTTTTAGAGAAAAAGAAATCTACGGAATTAAGTTTAAATGGTTTCAGATGAAGATCTGCTACAGAGTACTTGTGGTGAGTTCTGTCCGTAAGCAGATGGGAGTAAATGAAAATAGCACTTGCAATTTTTGTGAACTTCAAAAAGAAACCATATTTCACCATTTAAAGGAACTCTCCTTCGCAGGCTAAACGTCTCGTGTGCTAAACAAACATGATCTGCAGGAAATGTTTTGTGATTGAACATGCCGTTGATTTCATATCGATTTTATCAGGTGACGTTTTTGGACACCATAACTAACTCTTGTTTCACGCTCATTCCGTTGTACACTTTTCCCCCCGCTTCGTTTTGACGTCACCAAAACTGAAGACTTGAGGTCAGCTCAAAGGATACATTTATTAGAGCACATATTCCAAATGGCCACCGTTGCACCACAGACACCAGATTTTTACCTCTGTGGGTTCTTGAAGGACCACGTGTATGAGAATCGTCCTCAATCCATTGCTGAACTGAAAGTGGCCATCACCCAGAAGATTAGTGCTATCAGGAAGGAAGAGTCTGTCAGGGTGACTGACAACTTCGCTCGTCGGCTTCAAGTGTGTCTGAGATGCGATTTGAATAAGAAAATTTGTAGGTCAAACCATACGTCTATAGAATAAATCCACTTGACTGGTAACATATGAACAAGAAACAAGCAAACGAGGGCAGAACACAAAAAAGAACAACGAGAAGAACAGTCACTGCCGACTTCGCGGCCTGGAAATGAGTAACCTCAAAGAAGTGCCATCTGACAAATGTGACAACAGACCCGGCATGTACACGTGTCCATCTTAATGAAACCGCAGAACTGTTTGCTATTTACTGTCCTCAATACACTAATATCCGCACAGGTTCAACATGCACCCTTCGTAATACTAATAGGAGTATAGTTACTTTTGTACAGCCGAGCCGCGTCAACTTCACGAATTTTAACTGTGTTTGCGTCTGTGGGTGGTAAATGTACATAATTATGGATGTGCAAGCGTATCTGCCAGGATGGCAAACATACAACATACAACCACAAGACGTACAAACCAAGCCACAGTGGATCAAGCAAACGTCGGAATGCGAGCGATTTATTTTTATTTTTATTAGAACTGAATCAACACACCAGGGAGTTAATTAGGGCTCGAAATACGTAACACAAGTACAACAACAAAGACCTGATTCGCCTACGGTAACTCTCACCTGGCATGCATGTAAATACAAGGTACATAAACTCTACCAGAGGTACATCCTAATAATTTGAGTTTCTTGTTAATTTTTTGTATTCAAAATAAATCGCACTGTTCTTTGCAACAAATAGCATACCGGCATATGCACAGGTTCTTTCCACTGAACGTATACACCATAGCTGCTCGTTGCCAGGGCTCTTTATGCAGTAAAACAAGTACAACTATAGCGTACATCGGCTGCAGCGTTTAAAATGATGTTCTAAGTGTGATCTCTTTGGAATAATCGCGCAGCAGCGTTTCGAGGCCTGGAAACACTATTTAGGGAACTAGCCCACGCACGTTTGGCTACACTATACTTTGGGCATGCATTTTGATTGTTATAGGTAGAATTTTTCTGTAACATTAATTTCTGCTTTGGCCCTTTTGAAATACGCCAATTTAAGACTTGCTGTAGTCGTCTAAAAATACACAAATTTTCGGGGAAATCCCCTTCGCCAAGCCACAAAACGACATTTAAGCATCAGTTAAACGGTTAAAAACGATGAAAAAAAGAGTTAATCTTTTTTTCTTTTTTTGTGTCTGTGTGTGGTGGTGGTGGGGGGAGGGGGGGAGAGGGGTCAGTTGTTTGCTTGGAAGATTCTAGGATTGTCATGCACACACACACACACACATATACATAAAAACAAAAAACAAAACACTCATATGCCATAACTCATAACGAAATACAATTACAACAACAAAGACCTGAGTCGCCGGCGGTAACTCTCAGGTGACCGGAGTTGCCTACGGTAACTCTCACCTGAGAGTTACCGTCGGCGACTCAGGTCTTTGCTGTTGTATTTGTGTTACATATTTCAAGCGCTAATTAAACTCCCTTGTGTGTTGATTCTGCACGAGCGCTCTGGGCTTCGTTCTGTTTCAGATTTCAGACTAAACAGTTGAAAAAATCGGGTCATTTTCCGCTCGAACTTTTAGCGCTGAAGGCTGTGTGCGTATTAAAACCGAAACCTTTCAATAAATGCGAGTCAAACCATTTTTGATGCTACGTCATCTTACACAAGAATGAGAACTGTAAATCTGAACTGAATTTGAAATGCAATTGATAGCTGCCGCAAAGCAAAGCCGTTATTATAGCATGTGACGTCATCTAACGTAAGAAATACATTGGGATGTGTGTGTGTGTGTGTGTGAGAGAGAGAGAGAGAGAGAGAGAGAGAGAGAGAGAGAGAGAGAGAGAGAGAGACACACACACACACACACACACACACACACACACACACACACACACACAGGGAGGGAGAGACGCACTAATAACTGGCTTTTTTGCGCCCAGTCAACCATTCTGACTAAATCGGGCAAATCAAATCAAAAACCACAGTTCAATATACTTTTCACACGCGTAGAACCATCAAAACAGGCTACGTAAAAACAGAGAGAGAGAGAGAGAGAGAGAGAGAGAGAGAGAGAGAGACAGATAGACAGCCCCCCTCTCTCTCTGGCATATACCAGACACAGAGAGCGACAGAGACAGAGAGACAGTTACAGTTAGCGTTCAACAACACACACAGATCTATACACATATACGGGTGGAGGAAACAAAAACCGGCATCAAAAAAGTATGCAGTTATATTTTATTTCTATTTTAGGATACTGTACAACACAATCTCCAAAAGTAGGAAAACAACCAAGATTTCGAAATTATACAACTGATAATTTATGTCACTCAGACATTTAATGAAGCAATCACCTACTGTTGCAACTGATTACTTTAACCGTTGCCTGCACAAGTACAGATTGTGGAGTTTAATCTCACATTTTGGCTGCCCCCTAACTTTTTATTTTTTATTTTTTTAACACGATATGATCCTGAGCAAACTCTGCAGTTTTTGTTGTTGTTGTTGTTTTGATCAAATTCCAAGGGCAATTTCTGCATGGACTGATTAGACTGAACCGCATAAACTCAGTTTGTTTCTCACTGTCGACCCACAATCACTGCATGCTCTACAGCTCTACTAACTGGAGCACGGTGTGCTTTTGAACGCATCCTCAGCTTACACCCAAACCACCTTTCAGCAGAACTGCCGTACAGTTGCCTGGTCCTTTCAGCCGCCCCTAATCACAACACTGGCTGCAAAACACAACCTAACATTGCACTGGGGGACTGTTACACGAAAAACACACATACACATACTAGGGGGATGAGAGTTGGGGTCTGTTTTTGGTTTTTACACACACACACACACACACACACACACACACACACACCTGGCGCAACAATTAAACTCCAAAAGACCATCTCTGGTCCCCTACAGTAAGGAAATGGTGCAGAATTGGTGGGAAGGGGTAGTGGGTTAATATTTACTAACTTCACAGGTAGGGTTCACACACTAAAAACCCTTTACCCTTCCGTGCCTGGGGAAGGGTAGGCTGGTAGTTGCCGCTTGGCATGTGGCGTGTGACCATGGCTCCAGCAGGGAATCAGGAACACACACACACACACACACACACACACACACACACACACAAAGCGCTGTAACAAAGGGAGACGGGTGGAAAGGGCTAGACAACTGCTATGTCCGTTGCTAGATCGTTAGACGGCGCGCCGAACGCGGCAGATACTGAGCTGGGTGTTGGGATCTAGGCAGATTTGCATCTGGACACACACGTCTTCAAACCAGAAACATCGTACGAATACCGCACCCATTTTAAAAGGTCCAGCAAAACGTCCAGGCCCTTCACACTTCTAAAGCACTACTCTGAGGCACATAGCTGGTCCACTCTATTATTTGTATACACTCCAGTGTAAATAAACCAGTTTATTTCTAGTCTTCCTAAAACTGCCTCCCTGCTGGTGCATGCATTGCCCATTGCCAACTTTTGCTTCCGGTTTAGAAGGTTCATAACATTCTTTTGATTACATGTACTTGCTACTGACGTGAAGTTATACAGACATTTTTTATTTATATATTTTTATTATTATTTATATATTTATATATTTTTATTTATTTTTTATATATATATATTTATTTATTTATTTATTTTTCTTCTTCTCGTTTTTGTTTGTTTGTTTGTTTTTGTTTTTTGCTGTTTCCTTCTCAAGTATGAATTTCTAAATAAAGGTTACTAGGAACCGCCTCCATACCGATTATACGACAAAAAATAGATTTTAAGTTTTTTTGTGTTTTTTTCAACTCATTTGTTTGACCACTTTAAGTGCATTGCCAACTTTTATAATCTAACAAGTTTTCATCAATGTAACTTGTAACCCAGGCTCTTTAGAAACTATATTTCTTTACGTTCTTTTTCATCAATGTAACCCAGGCTCTTTAGAAACTGTATATTTCTTTAGGATCTTTTTCACTCCTTATTCTTTAAAGTTTCTCTCTTTTAAGAAAAGAGCCTGGGTTTCAAATTTCTTTCAGTGTTTACTCCAATTCTTCAACCTAAATTTCCCGCACGGGATAGTAAGTACTACAATTTCAGACCGTCAGGTGTATGCTCTGAGAAAAACAATCATCACATCTGATGACGACCAAAACAGTCATGGTCAGAACGGATGTTGAAAATGATCCCGGTTAAAACAACGACGAGGTTCTTGGCCTTTCCATTCCAAAGCCATTAGACGAGAAGTGACGTTTCCGAAAACAACCCGCCTCCATTCACATAAAGCATCACCATCAGATCATCATCACCATCATCATCAGTACCATCAACATCATTTCTTTCTTTCTGTAATGGATTAGGAGCTGTGTGAAAGTGGAGGTGGACGTCCTGGGCTCCCGTCCCTAATAAGCCTACGGTTTCTGTGGACATAAAGCAACACCTCAACAACAAAGGAGACCGAGGTGTCTGCAGTACAGGTAAACAACAAAATCAAAATCAGCTCACAAAACAAAATGGAAGTAATGCAATTGCAAGACATCAAAACCAGAACCACTGCATCTGATAAGCCAAAATACTTCTGAATATTAACAAGCACAATCCCACGCTGAAATTCACTGCAACAAACCTGTACATTTTCGGTCCAAGTCATTTGTTTCAAACCAAGTCTATCTCCCCCCCCCCCCTTTTTTTCTTTCTTCTTCTCCTCTCTGCCAATACACTGCCAGGTTGCCGAGGACCTAGCAAAATGTCACTACAAACTGATTCTTTACCAGAATTATATCACTCACAAGTCACCTGATGCTGTTTGTTAATCTGAAGCTACAGTATGCATAATAATATGCCAGTCATTGCAAACCAGCCTTTCTCTAACCTACACACACTTCATTTGGCCTCTGGGATGCATGTACAGATCTTCAAGCCTTATCGAAGTGTGCATGTGTGTGTGTGTGTGTGCATGGGTGTGTGCATTCATCTTGTATGCGCTGAATTTTGACAATATGTATTTGTAAAGAACATGTAAGCACTTAGGGCCTGTGCCAGTTAGGCACTCAAAGTATTCATCATTATTATTATTTAAAAAAATTGAAAAACAGAAATGTCAGTAATTGGATTTTTACATCCTGTTATTATAGTGTTAACCATACAGGATCACCTCAGGCTGATCAAAAACAAAATTTAAACATAATTAAAGAAAATAAGTCGACAAAATGTGCCATGTATAAGAACCCAGCAAGTTTCATGTGTATGCTAAAACAAAGAGGGCCAGTGTATGAGTCTGTGTGCGCACATGTGTGTATGTGTATGTGTGTGTGTGTGTGTGTGTGTGTGTGTGTGTGTAGGGGGGGGGGGATGAACAGCAGGACAACAAGGGGCAAAAACAAGGAGCAGGAAGGAGTGAGGGTGGGGCAGCAATAACTAACTAAGATCGAGTCGCACGTCATCGCTGACAGAACTCGAAACGAGTTCCAACTGGATGTTTACACAAAAACGTGTGCTCCTTGAACTACTGTCTATAGTATGCACATCACCTTTTACGCAGTTCAGCAGTCCTGATCTGTGAATACATCAGCGTTTCACTAGTTCCCCCACCTCCCACTCTCCAGGTAATGTCTCTGTTTGGCATTTCTACCTCCAGAAGCATCACACTTTCATAGGTAAACTAGCAGGCTCTGCTGTACACAACACACACGGGGAGGAGGTTAGATAGTGATGGTGTGTGTGTGTGTGTGTGTGTGTGTGTGTGTGTGTGTGTGTGTGTGTGCGTGCGTACGTGCGTGCATGCATTTGTATGGTGTGTGTGGTGGTTGTGGGGGGAGGGCGGGGATGTCAAAAACTAGTAAAAGTGAGGAAAAGATAAATAAAAACCAAACTCTCAACTCTCAACAAAAAACGCAAATTGCCACATTTCAAACTATAAAAAAAAAAAAAGTGAGAAAAAAACTTTTGTACATCCAGAAAATACATTAATATGATTATCTGCCCAAAAGCAAAGTTTTCAATCCAGTCCAAAAAAACAACCACTTTCAATCCAGTCTAAAAAAAACAACCACTTTCAATCCAGTCAAAAAAAAAAAAAAACTTTCAATTTCCACTGTTATTCTCCCCGCTGAGAGAGACATTCTCCACATTTCCAGTTGTGCTGACTAATCTTACAGACTTGCCTTGTCACTGACAATTGTCTGAGGGCAACACAAAGCATCCAAGGCCATGCATCTTAGTTTCAAACTTGTCAATATTTCTTTACTTCTTCCTGCAAAACCGAAATAGAAAATAAAGAAAAGCTATTGACAAAGTGTGGTACAAACTCACGTGTATGGATTACACCAAATGAGCCCAAAAACATTCATTATTCATTTGTTTTCCCAACCCACAACAAAACGAAAATGTGCATTTGGGAACTGCACATATTTTACCTCCATACATATTACTGGCAAAATTTGGACTGCAGTACAGAAAAACAACATTTGAACAGCCAAACAAACCAAACCAAAATCAAACAAAATAAGAACAAACAGCTACCATTGTAGTACATCAATACTCAGAAATATTACAGCTTCAGCATCTGACAATGAAGTGTTAATCATGGTGTTTGTGTGAAGAAAACTATGCCTTTGGTTATAGCTATTACAAGAATGCATAAGGGCACAAAGGTCGTTTATAGAGGCTTGTGCATGCTAAAGATCCCACACCAGCAGACGCTCCTTGCCCTGACAAAAAATGTATACATGTATAAGTATGACCACAAGTGATGCGCACATCTTTGCTGCCTTCCGATTTGTTTCTCTCCGAAGCTGTTTCAGTACCAATTTTTGGACTGTATCAACTATCACTATCAGTGGCATCATTCAATAAACCTTTATCACAGATAGTATCATAAATGCATTTATCTGAAACCAGGCACTTATCATCCATTGCACTCTTCTGGTGTCCTAACAGTTCACCTAGAACTGCCAGTGATTAGACTTAAACAGTCAACCAGCCTATTTTGAAAAGGGCTTTTAAGTCAACAGCATGCTTTATTGTATGATTATCCATACCAAAAAAAAACATGCGGTCCATAATATTGATAACATAGTAATGAATATATATCAACAACATGCACAGTAAGACAGTTGCATGCACCATGTATGTACTCTGTTTTAAGCTGTGTAAAAACTGACCATGTAAGACTTTACTTTGATATACATCCAGCATCCTGCCATTCAGGCATCTGTACTGATTTATAACTGATGTCTGTGCCTTGTGCATAACATCTAACTGAATGCAGCAAAGGGTCCGCATCCTAACCCACACCACTGGCTGCCCAAAGCTGAAAAGCCTGACACCTTAGTCACATGATCTGATATCTGTTTAGGATCACTTAATTTGATACAGTTACTGGTACACATTCCTCTTTTCAGACTTTGCAGAACAGAAAGAAAAACACACAGCAATTACTGCATCAGTTCAAAGTGTGTTTTCAGTACCACGTCTGGCATACAAACTGAATCATTTTTGCTTGCAAAAAGCAGGATTTTTCAATCCAATCAAAAGAAAAGAAAACAAACAAACAAAAGAAGCCTAATTCAGTCAATAAAAAGAAGAAGACTAGCCAATGCATCAGTTTATGCCAGACAGTTGTAATCTCAGATCACCAAGATAGACTCTGAGATCAGACAGCCAGACTCTGTGGTCAGACAGCCAGACTCTGTGATCTGACAGCCACTGAGCCAATGTGATCAGACAGCCAGACTCTGTGATCAGACAGCCACACTCTGAAATCAGACAGCCAGACTCTGTGATCAGACAGCCACTGAGCCAGACTGTGATCAGACAGCCAGACTCTGTGATCAGACAGCCACACTCTGCAATGAGACAGCAGCAGGAAAGTCAGTGTGCTTTTTTTTCCATTACCAATTTAGAAGATGAATCCACAGGCACCTGATGTAATCAATTCAGTTAATAAATGCATTTCAAAAGTGTGCTCTTTGAGTCTTTCTCTCTACTTATTACCTAACCAGGTATCTTCTAATGACCTTATTTTCCCCCTACTTATACTTTACGTCTTAGTCATGCTCATAGTCACAGAATGCTTCACTTAGCTCCCTTGTCAAGATATCACTCATTGGTATAATGGTAAGTGTACAGTTGTATGGTCACACAGTATAGACTTGTTTCGATTGATCATCATGTTTGGGTTGCTACAGTAAGGAGATTGTGGTAATTACTGTTTTACTCAACCTGCTTTCCTCTCAGACTGATTTTCCTCAACTTTCACATGATGCCAAACTCATACAATGATTGTCGCAAGTACTGCTGAACAGCCTGCTTTCCTACTCCTAGACTGATTTTCCTTAACTTTCGTAAGTCAATCAAACACAAATCTACCACATAATGAAACTGTTACTGTGCTAAGAAATTTTTTAAAACACAAAGTCTGAAAGTACACAGCAAACACAAAACTCCAAACAGCCTTAAATATGTATAATTATAATACTATTAATGTATTATTGTATTAACTATAAGAAATTTAGAAATGTGCAGACAATGGAAAGAGAACTTAGAAACAGGTAACACTTTAACAGGAATGACACAGGCAAAATACATTTACTATAAAAAAAGCAACCTAAAAAAAGTAAAATCATTACATCAGGTGCCTCCTGCTTATTTATGCCAGAAAGGTTCTGACATCAGCCAGAATGGTTTTGCGACAGATAGGGCAGGCACTAAATCGCTGACCACAATCATAACAATAGGAGTAGTGGCCACACGGAAGGAAAGTGATGGACACTTGTCTGGTGTGACAGTCCCTGCAAAGCTGTCGCTCCTTCAGACGTTTATTCTCGCTGCGAAGAGCCAGCAACTTCCGCTTCAGAGCTGTGACATCCTGTCCGCTGGGGGGGCCGTCAACTTTCTTCACCGTTGGTTCTGGCAGCGTCGACACAGCTTGCACACAGCTTGGAATTTCTGGCTCTGAGCAATCCATCTGGAGATCACTGCCAGAGCTGTATCCAAATCCCAGAGGTGGGTTGGCATCAACATATTCCAGTGAGTCATCATCATCACTGGACTCTCCATCACTTCCATACTGATCCTTTTCTTGAACACTCTTGACTTGATCTAAAGAAGGCAAAGCCTCACCTCTGCTTTTAACTTTCTCAAGTTTTTCAACTTCCAGCATCAACCGTCCAACTTCTAACGATCTCTGCTGTTTCTGGAGGATTTTCACTGCATAGACAATCAGTTCAGTATCATGGCCCATGAATGCCAGAGCCTCCACACATGGCTGTTTCAGGATCTCTTGGTCCTCTGGGGAAAGCTTTGAACCATTTGATGTCCAGCCATTCTGGCAAGTCTGCATACACACACAAAAAAGCACATTTCAATGAAAATTAATAAGTAAATGATAATGGCAATTTGTAAAGTACCTACCCCATGACTCAAAGCACTGCCACTGAACATATTAATTTTATCAAAAGCTAACACATGATGTACACATCAACAAGGGTTCAAGCATAACTGTGTTATGCAACGATGTTATGCGACTGTGTGTGTGTGTGTGTGTGTGAGTGAGAGAGAGAGAGAGGGAGAGAGAGAGGGAGAGAGAGAGAGAGAGAGCTCTTTGGACTATGTGCTAGCAGGAAGCAAGTGCTCCATAACTGAACAGAGAGAGAGAGAGAACTCGAACTCGAATTGTTTATTGCACATCGGCCATAGGCCATTATGATTATACAAACAAAAAGGGTGTGGGGTTGGGGTGGGGGCATGGAATCAAGTAAACTAAACGAAGAAATAAACAGTGGGGGGGGGGGGGGGGGGGGGGGGAGGAAGGGGGGGCGGGAGGAAGGGGGGGAGGGGGCGGGGAGCGGCATTCACACACACAGAGAATTACCCATTTTGGTACAACTGCAATGTCACCCATTCCTACAATTACAAGAAATTGTTTTGTTTTGTTTGTGGCATGAAAAATAAACTTTGACACATTCCGACATAGACTGATTTCTTGCTTCAACTTCAAGTGCTGTTTTTAAGGATCTAAAGAAAGAATCTGGCATAAATTTCCTTCAGATGTCCACATACATAGGGCATTTAAACAAAAACTGATGTTTGTTTTCAATTTCACTGATGCAAAAAGCACAATTTCTGTCGAGAGATAAAATGCTGTACCCATGTAAGTTGTTGTTTAATGAAAGTACTCCAAATCTAGCCTGTGATACTGCCACTGTAAAGCAATATATATCAGTGTTTGAAATATACTTCTCTTTTTCAAAGATCGTCTTGAAAGACCGAGAGAGAGAGAGAGAGAGAGAGAGAGAGAGAGAGAGAGAGAGAGATCTTTGGACTATGTGCTAGCGGGAAGCAACTGCTCTATAATTGAACATATATACTTCACGATTTGTCTCCCTTGGACCGCTATTACGCGTCTATGATTAGGCTGATGACGCCATGTACTAATAATAACATGATGGTTCTATTTTCCGACCAACTGCTGACGCGCAAACGTCTCTTTGATATTTCAAAACAGCAAGTGTTCCTACAAACATTACGAATCTCATTCTATATGCCAGCAATTCATAACACACAACATTCACAAGACCGAAAGTTACAGAAAATCCAAATGTATAAGTACTGGTCTTGCCAGCGTTGCAAAAGAATCAAAATGGCGACAAGGAACTCGATCCCTTGGATTTGAAACCTTGGTAACAAGTAGGTTCGAGTAACCTGACTGAAAACTAAAAAGGAAAACCAGAAATGATCGACTTCAAACAAAACTCACCAGTATTGAAGCTGCAGCCATGATACCGAATTTTCTTGAGTGTTCGCACTGAACTGAGTCGCTGGACCGTTGACTTCCCAGAAAGCCGACAGCACACTGAGGAGCCTAACGCCAAGCTGGCGGAGTGATTTCACAGCACACAATGTCTACAACAATGGGATTTCCCGAAAGACAAAAATAAGTAAGGTTTCATGTAAAGTCTATAGTGTATGCAAAGCCCGTCTATTTTAAAATAGACGGGCTTTGGGTAAGTAAACATGGTGCTTAACGTCCACAGAAACCGTAAGGCTTATTAGGGACGGGCGGGCTTTGGGTGTTCAAAGTCCATGGGTTTACCGTGCAGTTGCAGCGCCCCGAAGCACCCAGCCGATCCCTTTTTTGTTTCTTTGTTGAACACCCCATTCCCGCACCCTATTTTATTTTATTTTTTGTCAGTTCAAGTTTGCTCCCCCCCCCCCCCCCCCCCCCCCCCCCTCACCCTCACCCTCTCTCTCTGATGTTAAAAAAGAAGAAGAAGAAAAGCGTGTAATTATACTTATAGTATAATAACTAGATTTTTACATGATCTTTTCTCTCCGTGAGTCAGACTCGGCCTGCCCGGCTACTTCCCTCTCAGTAGTTGTCGACGGGTCCCAGTCCCCCCCCCCCCCCCCCCCTCTCTCTCTCTCTCTCTCTCTCTCTCTCTCTCTGATGTAAAAAAAAAAAGAAAGAAAAAAAGCGGCATCACTTACAGTACTACCCTCGTAAACTGATACAGCAACTAGAATTTTTACATGACCTTTCTCTCCGCGAGCGACTAGCCCGCCCCGCACTAAGTTCGCACGTACAATAACTCTATCACTGCGGCAATAATAAAACTATGACTGACATGACTCCCGGGTGTGACAACTGATGTTGGCCAAGTCCCCCCGGTGGCTGTATATTGCCACGCTTTGTTGTTGCTGTTGTAGTTGTTGTAGTAGTTTTCTTT